>JACEEZ010025538.1:290000-354495 GCA_016584305.1 Chionoecetes opilio
TAAAGGCCTGTTCCCCCCACAACTAAAGGCCTGTTCCCCCCCAACAACTAAAGGTCCCCCACAAGTGTTCCCCCCACAACTAAAGGCCTGTTCCCCCCACAACTAAAGGCCTGTTCCCCCCCAACTAAAGGCCTGTTCCCCCCACAACTAAAGGCCTGTTCCCCCCCACAACTAAGGCCTGTTCCCCCCCACAACTAAAGGCCTGTTCCCCCACAACTAAAGGCCTGTTCCCCCCACAACTAAAGGCCTGTTCCCCCCCACAACTAAAGGCCTGTTCCCCCCCACAACTAAAGGCCTGTTCCCCCCACAACTAAAGGCCTGTTCCCCCCACAACTAAAGGCCTGTTCCCCCCCACAACTAAAGGCCTGTTCCCCCCACAACTAAAGGCCTGTTCCCCCCACAACTAAAGGCCTGTCCCCCACAACTAAGGCCTGTTCCCCCCCACAACTAAAGGCCTGTTCCCCCCACAACTAAAGGCCTGTTCCCCCACACAACTAAAGGCCTGTTCCCCCCACAACTAAAGGCCTGTTCCCCCCCACAACTAAAGGCCTGTTCTCCCCCCACAACTAAAGGCCTGTTCCCTCCCCCCACAACTAAAGGCCTGTTCCCCCCACAACTAAAGGCCTGTTCCCCCCACAACTAAAGGCCTGTTCCCCCCACAACTAAAGGCCTGTTCCCCCCCACAACTAAAGGCCTGTTCCCCCCACAACTAAAGGCCTGTTCCCCCCACAACTAAAGGCCTGTTCCCCCCCACAACTAAGGCCTGTTCCCCCCCACAACTAAAGGCCTGTTCCCCCCCACAACTAAAGGCCTGTTCCCCCCACAACTAAAGGCCTGTTTCCCCCCACAACTAAAGGCCTGTTCCCCCCACAACTAAAGGCCTGTTCCCCCCAAACTAAAGGCCTGTTCCCCCCACAACTAAAGGCCTGTTCCCCCCACAACTAAAGGCCTGTTCCCCCCACAACTAAAGGCCTGTTCCCCCCCACAACTAAAGGCCTGTTCCCCCCACACTAAAGGCCTGTTCCCCCCACAACTAAAGGCCTGTTCCCCCACACTAAGGCCTGTTCCCCCCACAACTAAAGGCCTGTTCCCCCACAACTAAGGCCTGTTCCCCCCACAACTAAAGCCTGTTCCCCCCACAACTAAAGCCTGTTCAATAATTTCCCCCCCACAACAAGGCCTGTTCCCCCCCACAACTAAAGGCTGTTCCCCACAACTAAAGGCCTGTTCCCCCACAACTAAAGGCCTGTTCCCCTCCAAATAAAGGCCTGTTCCCCCCACAACTAAAGGCCTGCCTCCACACTAACCTGCAAACACCCTACGCAATACTATGCTAATTCCCTTTCCAATCACTAGTCGCCACTGCGCTAATGTCGCCAGGCGCCATATATTACGAATTTCAACATCACTACAGACTTGTATGTGTGTCACTGAAGACACGTACAGTACATAATATAAACTACTGTGTATCCCTCTTCAGTGGCACATACTAGTCTGTAGTGATGCAAAAAAATTTAATATATGGCGCCTGGTGACTATAGTTTTACTGACGGTAGTTGTGAAATCGAGGAGACTGCAGAGGAAACTTGTTTTAGTAAATGCAGTGAATCATACGCTAATATCAGTACGGTATCACTCTTTGCGACTTTCTTGATTAATAGTGAATGCCATAACCGCTAACCCCTTAAAAATGATAGTGATAATAGTAATAATTATATTTCGCCCGAAGGCATAGACAAGAAAACTAAACATAATACACATACATGAAAATAGTCAAAGTTCATCTTTGTAACCTCCCTTATAGCCTTGCTTGTAATTATGTCTTGAGTGCGGTATTCGGAGTCTGTGCTTGTCTTCAAATTATTGTTGTTGCACTTGTTTCTTACCTTTATATAGCTGATGTATTAATTAAGGGAGATACAACCTTTAGTGTTTCAACTTTCTTGTGCATGATTTGGAGGCAGACCAATGTGAAGCTGTGTACACCTATGTAAAGAGGGAAGATATCACTGTTTTATTTGTTTTATATAGGCGTGAAAAATGGAATTCATTATTGATGTTACGTTTGTATCTTGTGATGGAGCACAACAAATACATACATGCGTTCTAGAAAAGCAATGGTTCACACAAGGCTTTTAAAAGATGAGGCAAAATCTAGATCATCTCATGACGTAATAGTTCACAGAAGGCTTTTAAAAGGTGAAGTAAAATTTGGATGATCTCATGACGTAATCCTGTGAACGTGACTGGACAATGGTGGAGGGGGATAAACAGAAACCTCCCCCCTTGACCCCCCCCTCCCCTCGCCCCTGTGTAGGCTACGTAAAGCCGACACCTGCTCCCTCCCTCCCCCACTTCTGCCAGGCCAAGGATATCTGAACTCTGCACTCATTCTACCTCTTAAGCGACACACCTCACTCTGGTACTCGTGTCCTGGATGGGTGCACCAGCCCTGTACTGTGCCGCTTTATCACCCGCCAGGTACAGTACATCGATGGGTGCAGGTGCGCTAGTACGGACATGGTAGTACAAGCCTCGCACTGATTAGATGTAGTGGCCGCTACGAGTGTTTTACGTGGCTGGCGCAGAGGACTAACAGGTACACATGCACTGGTAGGACAGGTGAGGCTGTACCTGAGGGAGTACCGCTGTACTGAGGCCACACGGAGATGGTGCACCTGTACCGAGCAGGTGCACCGGGGAGGTACACTTACGCAAAAAAGTGGATGACCCTTTATTGGATACCGAATGCCCTTTGAGCACTCGTTCTTCACACAGGATTTACTTATCAGCAGGTTTAAAGCTTCTTATGGGGAGGAAGGGCGGTGAGAGGTGGGATCGAGTGACAGAGAGAGGAGAGGGTAGGGGGACCAAGGAAAGCCGAAGGTGTGTGTACCTTGGCTGTGTACGTACAGTGCTACTTAGAGGCCGCCTACCAGTGTCCCCCACAAACTCTTAAATTATCTGTGCCATCACCACTAACATCCCCCATCCCTCTGAACCCCCTTCCCTCCTACCAGCCCTTACATAGCCATCACCCTGCAGTCATCACACAGCACACGCTTATTTGCTTGTCTCCCTCGAGTTTGCTGTAATACCGTCCACAACACTATAGTCGCCACTGCACTAATGTCGCCAGGCGCCATATATTACGAATTTTTAGCATCACTGCAGATTCGTATGTGCCACTATAGAGGCATGCTCAGTAGTTTATATTATGTACATGTCTTTAGTGGCACATGCAAATCAGTAGTGATATAAAATTTGTAATATATGGCGCCTGGCGATATTAGTGCAGTGGCGACTATAGTGTTGTTGACGGTAGCTGATCAGGGCAGGGATGCTCGAAAATCCCTCGTAAGGGACAACTTACGAGTGTATGGCTACAATAACCTTACGAGGGTGGGCTGAGGGAGATGCTCGTACCGAGCCGTCACTCCCGTACGGTGATCGTGGCCTCTGGGTGGGGAATATAGGGATATGTGTGGGAAAATTCTGCTAACCAATCACAGAGCAGCGCCTCGCATGACGCGGCTTTATCTAGCCAATCATCATGCCCTCAGCTGTCAGGGAGCCCGATAAATAAATTTAAAGAGACTTCATATGCCGCTGTTGTGCTAAAATCGGCCTCTTTCGGAAATCGTCCCGCAGACGCTTATTTAACCTAAATAACTCTACAAAACTTAACACAAACCTATCATAAACCTTACCTAACCTAAACCAGACCTAAACATAACTTAACATAAACCTAAAAACTATGTTTGCCGGTGTTGAGCTAAGATCGGCTGATTTCCGAAATAGGGCCGATTTTAGCTCACTATCGCCAGAATGTTACGATAATACATAGCTGCCACATTAGCCTTTCAGCGTAATATTCTCCCACTGATTACTACAGAGACGTACCCAGGGTATACCTTGATGCGCTGATCATAGGTTCGAGTCTCGCGTGCCCAAAATTAGTATCTATAGACCACTGCTGGCCCGCGCCGTACGTATGCCGTATCCGTGGCCCTGGCGGTACTTTGTTATAGTGGACGAGAACTGCGCGTTCGCTCTTTAGGTCAGACAAGACACACGAGGGGGCTAACACCTCACTGTGACACGTGACACTTGTGTGCAAGGATAGTATAACTTTATAATATCCTTGCTTGTGTGTATACGTGCGTGTGTACTAGTACGTTAGACATTTGATACCACCACCACCAACGCATCATTATAGCTGCCAAACTTGTATGATGAACTATACGTTTTGATTCAAGAAGTCGACCGATATATATATTTAATATATAGGTTTGCCCTGATATGAATTTATTACAAGTACTATAGGTATTGCATGTTAAATATGATATATATGGAGTCAACGAAGCAATAAACACCACATTTCAAACAGGCAAGCATGAAATGGCTCTATAATACACAATAAACAAAGTATAGTGATACAACTTGTAATTTATTGTTTGTTGATCTCTAGCCGCTTCAAATTTCACTCCCTTAGGGAGTTAAGGGTGGTGCCGACCACCCTTAGCCTCGCGGTCCCGTAGCAAGTGAAAAAACGGTTTGAGCATCTCCCTTAGAGGCGCTACGAGGTAAAAGTCCCTTAGGGTAATACTTACGGGCCCGTAACTCTTTCGAGCATCTCTGCCCAGGACCTTAGCGTGGCCAAGGGCTGACGCGTTGTGATGCTTGCCTGACGAAGGGCGTGGTGGCGGGTCTTATCTCATTGTTATAACGTGATAGGAAAGTGATTTGGTTGCTTCTATAACAGGAAACTACCACGTGTTAATCTCGCGGCCTCTTGTAGCTTCCTTATTTTCTTATGTTCTTATGTTATAACGCGTGGTGAGGGTAGCGTAGTCTCGCGTGCTCTACGTTTTTTTGGAGTGCTTTAATAATGTGAAAACCTTAATACCATTTGTGAGAAGCATAAGTGTGTGTGTGTGTGTGAGAGAGAGAGAGAGAGAGAGACATATTATTGCCTTGTACGGATTCTTCATGGCACCCATATTTCGTCATTCATTCAATCCTTCATTCATTTACATCATAAATAAAACTTGTGAAGTAAGAAGAAGCGTTGCAGGAGAGATGGAACACTCCTCTGGGCAGGTCACTCCGGGCAGCAGGAGGAATCAGTATACTAGTGCGCTTAACGTCACCCATTCGTAAGAGGCGACACTCGTACGTACTCGTAAGACAGCTCTGCCACATCTACTCTTTCCAGCGAGAGGGTGGGTTTGGGTGGCCTAGAAAGCGATGGCCACGATAGTACATGGGGTTGTCATGGGAAAGATAAGATAAGATTTTCATCCTATCTAGACACTTTGCAAGTACCAACTACAAGGTTATTGACTATACAAAGCGCCGCCACGTCAGCACGAACTAGGCGGACTCGAACCGCTGACCGAATGCACAGGGACGCTGCACATTGCGAACTCACGTCTCTACCAACCTTGCCACCCTGACGGGCTTGTCATGGGAAAGATGTCTTATATCCCTCAAGCACCGAATAAGCGAATAGTAATAGTGGGTTGAAAAAAATAGAAAAGTATAAGAAAAGTAGAGAAAAAATGAAAGACAGTAGGAGTATACAGTGCTTGGGCTTACCACACTGCTGCCCCTCAAGCACCGCACATCCCTGGCTACGGGACCTCTCGCGGCCTTATTGTTGCGTTGTCAAATGTATTTAAATTAGATAGAAAAAGAAAAGAATTAGATAGATAAAGAAAAGAAATAGATAGAAAAAGAAAAATAGATAGAAAAAGAAAAGAAATGAAAAAAAATAGATTAAAACTGCAAGATAATGTACTCGTAGAGGGGAGGTATCGGCCTATAGAATACACTATTTTCAGTCAGTAGGTGAGTCAGTTCAGTTGTGTGATAATCTAAGGCTGCGGTGGTTTTCTTAGGGAAGGTTAGTATAGTCGTCTACGTGACAAGCGACGGTGCCAGCCAGGAATGTGTCTGGTGGAGGGAGGGGTTCAGTTACCGCCGGCGTCATGGGGCTTCACCTAGCACTCGGGGTCTCGGTTTCCTCCTCTACCTCAACTCTGGTTCCTGATAAAGAACATTAGAGAATAAGGAAGGTATAAGTGGCCGTGAGACCTACTGTACACGTGGTAGTTCCTGTAATGATGGTCAAATATCTAATTGATTGTTACTTAACCTCAATGTGTCGCACTTTACTCATGCCTCAG
This sequence comes from Chionoecetes opilio, assembly GCA_016584305.1. Classification (NCBI taxonomy): domain Eukaryota; kingdom Metazoa; phylum Arthropoda; class Malacostraca; order Decapoda; family Majidae; genus Chionoecetes; species Chionoecetes opilio. Next base: position 296,192 of record JACEEZ010025538.1, read on the forward strand.
TCTACCATTAATTCTCACTCCCTCGCAAAGAGATACAAGTGGTTTGGGCAGCGGGAGCCCCTACTGTCTTTTCATTTAATCGAAGCAAAATTAATTTAGCATTGGGGGCACATCATAGAAAATAATAAACTCATGTGAATAATTTGATCAAATGAGATTTTAGTATTTAAGAACACAACTCATCCTTAGACGCGACCTGAGCAGCGAAATTGGAAGGGTTTTTTGCCCAGTGTGACGGTGTTGGTAGCGCCGAGCTGCAGCCAGTCACGTCGTGGGAAACATCCGCACGACAAAACACTCGTGGTATTTTCTTCCGGGAGATGCCTCTGTACTGTACGTGGTGACCGTGTAGGCATATTTGACGCGGCATACCTCCTTAAGAATGCTGTCGTGCATGGTTGTGTCTGGTGCAGCATGGGAAGGAAAGCAAGAAACAGCTGCGATCACCACGCTTGTTTCCTTCCTAACATTAGATGGTGCTAAGAAACATTGTATGTAGTGATGTATATTACTTTGTGGAATCAAGACTTCGTTGGGATCCCTAAGCATCCCCGCCAGGAAGTAAACAGTTGATACAAGCAATGGAAGGCAGCTGTATTTTCAACGTTGCCGGCCAGCTGTCGGCCTCTTTAGTTGCCACTTGCAGTCAATGGATACGAGAATGAAGCTTCTAGCACGCACGCACGCACCACGCACGCACACGCACGCACGCACGCACCGCACACGCACACACGCACGCACACACGCACGCACGCACGCACGCACGCACACACACACACACACACACACACATGTTAATCAACGTAAACAGTCCAACTTCCAAGCCTGCAGGTTCAAGGGCTTATCGTAAGCGTACCCTTGGAACTGGAGGTAAATCCGAAACGAACCCAGTCATAATCTGGTATGATATATCTGTACCTATCCATCTCTCTCTCTCTCTCTCTCTCTCTCTCTCTCTCTCTCTCTCTCTCTCTCTCTCTCTCTCTCTCTCTCTCTCTCTCTCTCTCTCTCTTTCTCTTATTTTCTTATTTATTTGTTTATTCATGTATCTATCAGTACAATGTTGACTAGCACCAAACACGTTGGCATGTATAATTTGTATATACCTGGCTGGCTGCTTCCTTGCTTGCGTCTGTGGCCGGGGGGGGGGGGGATCGTGGAGTGCTACATACATACATACATACATACATATATACATACATACATGCAGGCAGCACAAATGAGGCACACATCTTGACTGCGGGATGGGCAGAATATGTGTGCTATTTCCATTGCCCCAGTACTTTCTCAGGACAAAACCAACGAAAACGAAAAAAAATGAAAAATGATTGAAATTTGCTAGATCAATTAACTTTTAATTAGATGATAGATGGTCAGTTAATCTTGGAAATTTGTTAGAGAAATGTTCCGACGTGCGTACAGCTTGGCTTGTACTACCACGTGTTGTAGGTCTCACGGCTCTTGTAGATTCCTTATTTTCTTATGTTCTTATGTTTTTGTTATTTTCTTATGGTGAGGGGCGGTGACCGGAGAGGAGTGGAGGTGGTGATGATGGGCACGTGTTTGTGTGTGTGTGTGTGACTGTGTTTTATGTAACTGTGTGTGTGTGTGTGTGTGTAACTGTGTGTGTGGGGAACTCTGTAGTGTAGTGATTAGCACGCTCGGCTTACAACCGAGAAGTCCCGGGTTCGATCCCCGGGCGGAGCGAAAGATAGATGGGTGGTCTTTCTTAAATCCCTAGCCCCTGTCCACCCAGCAGTGAATGGGTACCGGGTGCCAGCCGGGGGTTTGTAACCCCCCCCCTGGGGTGGTGGCTGCGGCCAACACTAATATGCAGCAGCGGTAGATCACTATGGCTGAGGCATTATCCTCTAAACAAAACAAACAAGAGAAACAAGAGACAAGTGTGTGTGTGTGTGTGTGTGTGACTGTGTGTATGTGAGTGTGTGTGTGTGTGTGTGTGACTGTGTGTGTGTGTGTGACTGTGTGTGTGTGTGTGTGTGTGTGTGTGTGTGTGTGTGTGTGTGTGTGTGTGACTGTGTGTGTGTGTGGAACAGGTGTCATACAGAGGTAACGTGAGATCTAAACAGGTGTGTGATGGCATGAAAACGTTATACACTTTCTTTATTTTCTTTTGCCTGACAAGTGAAAGTTCATGTTCTTATGAGAGAGAGAGAGAGAGAGAGAGAGAGAGAGAGAGAGAGAGAGAGAGAGAGAGAGAGAGAGACCGTACCGAGAGTCATGATGAAGGTCGAACGACGAACGACAGGAAGGGTAGCGTAAAAGGGATATTTTTCGGAACGAAGAGCAGCGACGACGGTCGAAGGTCGGCACGAAGACACGGGGGTACCCGTGTCTTCGTGCCGACCTTCGTCGCTGCTCTTGGTTACGAAAAATATCCCTTTTACGCTACCCTTCCTGTGTCGTTCGTCGTTCGTCGCTCGACCTTCATCATGACTCGGTACGGGCCTGAGTCAGAGTGTGTGTGTGTGTGTGTGTGTGTGTGAGTGAGAGAATGAGTACACTTGCACCGACTGAAACTCATCCCTCCCTTCCCCTCTTCCTCCTCCATGCCCTTCCCCCACTCCCCCCATCTCACCACAACCCTCCCCCTCCCCCTCCCCGCTATCTCCTGTCCCGCGCGAGTGTGTGTGTGCGCGCGCGTTAGTTCGTGAGAATAGACTGTGAGAAGCGGGTGTGTGTCTGTGTGCTCCGTTTTCTCTCCTGTGTGTGGGGGAAAGCTTTAAGGCGGGACTGATGTATACGTGGAAATCATTATATATAACAAGACTTACAAATCGAGTCGCTTCCGTTCTCGCAATCAGAAATCTGTCGTGATGCTCAGTCGTATGAAGTGTGTGGCGGCATCTTACGTGCGTCGTGTTGTGTTCGCCGGAGTGTTGTTTTTATTATATTGGAAGAAGTTATACTGCTTCGTTAGTGGTGGGGGAAGGAAAGGATATAATGTCGTGTTGTGAAGATGTAGCCTACTTACAGACGCCAGTGTTTTGTGTGTCGTGTTATGCTGAGAGTTGTGTGCATTGAGGTTTGTGTCGTGCTGTGACTGCTGAGGTATGAGTGTGTGTGTGTGTGTGTGTGTGTCGTGCGCACGTGAGCATTGAAGGAAAAGTGTGCATCAAGGTATCATGACAGAATCCAAGATCGTAGTTGTTGTCAATTATTCCTAATCGTTGATTCATCTAGTGACTCAACCGTTGTGTGTGTTTTGGTTTGAGAACTTTCCTCCTTGCAATGTCCAATGTCCTAACCCTTGCTTAGTTATGTTGGCCATGAATTATAGGTAGGGTAGGAGTTATTTGCCACAAGACATGATATGGTGGTGTGTCTTCATGATAAAGAAAGTATAATCAGTTGCATTTCCACCATGTTATCATTGACATTATCACTATTATTGTTATCGTTATCACTGTTATTGTTATTATCGCCATCATTATTGTTGCGTTATAGTCATCCTCATCATCATCGTCATTATTATTACTCGATATTTTGTCTGGCCTGATGTGAATTCCTTAAGAACCAGGTGTGTCATCAATAATAAGTACTTGGCAATGTTGTTGATGTCAATTTAGGCTATTATAGTACAGGGGCAAAAGTTACATCAAAATGCAAAGTAGATGGTACAATGACATGAGCCGCCAGTCCTGTCCATTATAAAAACCTGCCACACATCTATCCCCATACCACATAGGCGCGCAGCCCAGCCAGGCCGGCGGGTCTCAAAGAACTAAATATCATGTTACCATTAGTCTACTGTGGAGGAAAGGCTCTCATCGACCCCATCTGAATCACGCTGAGCCAGGCTATTCATAGTTATGTTGCAGACTTAAGGCTCGAGTTTTCAGTTTCATCTTTCTATCCGTCACTTCCTATGTCTTGGGTTCAGGGGTTAGCCTTGCGGTCCAACTGTTTTGTGCTTCCTGAGGCAAATCCTGCTTATCTCCACTGCTCATTTATTTATTGCAATATTTTTTTAGTCAATTTCCTCGCCAAAACTATTAGTGGTGCTGAGGGGGCCAACGGCGACGTCCTGTCTGGTTCAAGAATCACCCCACTTCTGTTTAACCGCCCACCTGTCTACCTCTTGCTGTAATAGACGGTGGGTCCATTCAGGTCCATTCAGTCTCACGCCATCCTTCCTGCCTCAACCTCCACCACTCAATACGACTTTGGTGTCACCTGATGCTCCTCTTCCTCCTCCTCCTCCTCCTCCCCCCAACCTACCACCTCCTCCCTCCAGCCTACCATCTCCTCCCTCCAACCTACCACCTCCTCCCCCCAACCTACCATCCTCCCCCCAACCTACCATCCTCCCCCCAACCTACCACCTCCTCCTCCAACCTACCACCTCCTCCCCCAACCTACCACCTCCTCCCCCAACCTACCACCTCTTCCCTCCAACCTACCACCTCCTCCCTCCAACCTACCATCTCCCTCCAACCTACCACCCCCTCCCCCAACCTACCACCTCCTCCTCCAACCTACCACCTCCTCCCTCCAGCCTACCACCTCCTCCCTCCAACCTACCACCTCCTCCCCCAACCTACCACCTCCTCCTCCAACCTACCACCTCCTCCCTCCAGCCTACCACCTCCTCCCCCAACCTACCACTCCTCCCCCAACCTACCACCTCCTCCCCCCAACCTACCACCTCCTCCCCCCAACCTACCACCTCCTCCCTCCAACCTACCACCTCCTCCCCCCAACCTACCTCCTCCTCCCCCTATCCTACCCCCAACCTCCCCTCAACCTCCCCTCCTCCTCCACCTCATCATCCACCGCCACTCCACCCTGGACCTGATAACCTCCTAAGCACCGCGTGACGCCTCGACCCTCAAGGTTAAGCTGTCAGGGTCGCGTATCCATTTTCATTTACCTGCAACATATAAGCCTCGAGTAGGTACCCGTTTTGTGTCAAGTTGCAGATCAGAATTATGGCATTAGAAAACAGCCCTTAATTGTAGCTTTGCGTTCCTTGTGGTGTGTTTAGTGCGTGTGTGTGTGTGGGTGTATGTGTGTGTGGGTGGTGTGTATGTGGGTGTGGGTGTGGGTGGTGTGTATGTGTGTGTGTGTGTGTGTGTGTGGGTGGGTGTGTGGGTGGGTGGGTTGGTATGATTAATGTGCATGTACAGTGTATTCCCGCCTAACAGTGCCCCGTTCATGGTTGGTATGTGATGGCGGCCTTGAGAGTAATAGTAGTATGACGTGCCCTAAAAAGGATTGTTATATGTGGAATGTAATGGTTGGATGAAAGGGTTAACGAGCAGTTGTATCTATTAACTCACGGGTGATGAAAATGTCTATGTAGTAGTGAAAATATGGATGGTGGTGGTAGCCTACTTGTTGTTATAAGTTGTCATTTTATTATTATTATTATTATTATTATCATCATTATCATTATCATTTATATTACAGCATCATCATTATCAGCATCAGTATTTTTTTTGTTTTTTTTATCATTACTGTTATCATTATTGAATTAGTGATATATTACAATCATCATCATCATCATCATCATGGTTTACTGGTAGCGCCCTTGGGTCACAAAGGAGAGACAAGAGGTTCCAGTGGGTGTTGGGGCTGGGAGTGGGTTGGGTTTTCCTGAGGGCACTACATAGAAAACCCGTATCTTTCCGGAACGTATTTTTACACTTCATTTGTTGAAGTCCTCACGATCATAATGCAACTTGACTACCGTTTTATTATTATTTTATTATTATTATTTATTATATTATTTATTATATTATTTTCAAGCCAACACGTTACCACAGAGGAACGAAACCCGTTAATCCACCTTGTGTAGTGGTTGTATTAATGACATCCTATTTTACGGTACTCCCAGCAAGCCCGTTTTGCCCCTGAGCTATCACGTGCCGCGCCTCAAGCCTTCCACTGGCGGCAACTCGGCTTCTTTTTTTTTAGGAGCCAGAGGAAAAACCAGTAGATCAACTAACTTAGTATCAGTATTATCAGATAGATGGTCCGTTGATCTTGGAAAAACACAAAAACGCGCTGGAAATACGAACACAGAATGGAAGTACTAGGTTAACAGGTTGGCGGATTGTCGCACTGATTTCGCGGTTTTTAGCTGAAGGGTGCACAGAGGACGCTATGGTGGTGTTATAAATAGGTTGTGACTTTATACGGGAAGAGGGTAGGTGTACAGGAAGCTCGTAGTGTTAAAAAAGTAAGACGCAAGGAAGGGCTAAAGGAGAAGAGAGAGACTGGGAAGATCTTGAACATTTACTGCCTTAACTGATCTACTTTTTAATCCATCTGTATGCTTAATAACTGTTTAAATAAAGAAGAAAAAAAGAAGAGAAGAATGGGGAGAGGGAGAAATGGAGAGAGCGAGTGGGAAGGGCAGGAAGAAGGGTTTCTATTGTCAAGGAAAAAAACAACCTTAATTAACGCTGAAGGAATCCTCGTCCATAATTGTGTATGCAACTTAAGTTCCCTTCATTACCTCCGCCAACGAAGTTGGAGGGGTTATGTTTTCACCCCGATCTGTCTGTCTGTCTGTCTGTCTGTGTCTGTCTGTCTGTCTTGTCTGTGTGTCTGTCTGTCTGTCTGTCTGTTTGTTAGTGTACAGGATTTCTCAAAAAGTTACAAATAGATTTGGACCAAACTCGGTATACCAAGTCTATTTGGTATAAGGAAGAACTGATTTAATTTTGGATGAAGTCTATTGACAACTGTTGCCATGGCAACCAATTGATGAAATACTCGGCCGGAGGTATGCGCTCATACTGAGTGCATAATGCATATATATATATATATATATATATATATATATATATATATATATATATATATATATATTTATTTATATATAATTGATGAAATATTCGGACGGAGGTATGCGCTCTACTGAGTCCCCCCCCCCCCCCCCCCCCTAGTTACTCTTGCTTTAGGATGCACCACATGTAGGTCTCTCGCTGTCTACTGTAGCTTTCTTATGTTCTTACCGCCACTGGTGCCGATTGACGTGTGTTACGGAAAGTTGCTACGTGACTGCGGTCTGTCTACTCTGGGCCGCGATGACTCTACTTTTTTCATGTTTGGGCTGGCTAAATATGGACCTAGACCTAAGGGATCCCGAGAGAAAGGTTCAGGAGAAGGTTGTCGAAGCTCATTAGTTTGCTAGAAAGTCCTTTTGTTATTACGTTCTTATACTTCATGAGTTTTATTTTTTTTACAAGAGTTGAGGAATGTATTAGCATATACCTCGTGTATCCACCTATGTAGAGGAACCTCGTGTAGGTGTATCGGGCCTCTTGTAGCTTCCTTATATTCTTGGTGGCGAGAAGGATTGGAATGAACTCAAGCAGGTAGTTAGTGCGGAGTCAATATAAAGTATTAATGGGGACTAAACAATTTCATGGATGGGAATGAAAGGTGTGTTTAGGCAGTGGTGAGTAACAAGAACTAGCACGTGTAGGTCTCATGGCCTTATGTAGCTTCCATATGTTCTTATGTTCAATGTTCCAAGGAGAAGGAGGAGGACGGAAGGGTTTGAACTGACCGTGGCTCGCCCAGAAATACCAGGTTTACCCCTTCACTATGGGCTAACGCGTATCACTATAGAATGTAGGCATGAAGCGGTAATATGGCGAAGAAAAGTACTCGTCAGATTCTCAGAAATTTATACTCGGTAGGAATGAGAGAAGGATGGAATGAGTGGTGGTGGTGATATGGTTATGTAAAGAAGCCTTCAGATTCTCATATTCTCATAAATTTACACTCTGGAGGAAAGAAGGAAGGATGGAATGAGTGGTGGTGATATGGTTAATTAAGTAAAGAAGCCGTCAGATTCTCATAAATTTATACTCGGGAGGAAAGAAGGAATGAGTGGTGGCGGTGATAGGGTTAAATAAAGAAGCCTTCAGATTCTCATAAATTTATACTGGGAGGAATGAGGGAAGGATGGGGCTGAAGAGTGGTGGTGGTGGGCATTGTTGTCGTTGGTGGTGGTGGCGGCGGCGGGTTTCAAGGTTACTGTGACGGAAGAAGCCAGGCCCCCACCCACAGTGCCCCCAGCCACACCCACGCCCGGGTAGCATCTGTGCCCTGACTGGGGCCTCCACCTTCCCTCCAATACCTGCTGGGATACCCTCACCCACTTATCAACCCTATACTTTATCGCCATGTTATCATTATCATTGAAATGTTGTCTAATAGGTGGAAATGGATATAGATAGATAGATGCTTTATTGACCACAGTATTTACAAGGGGACTCAATAAAACATAATATAACTAAATATAACTCAATATAACTCAATAATACAGTATATACAGTATAATTTATAGTTTATACATATACATGCAGGAAGGAAGAAATTATTTACATTGTTCTTGGTGTGGGAGGCTTCTGTCTTGTCCTCAGGTACAGTTGCGGCCTTTTTACCGGCACTTTCCCTCATACAGTATCCCTATCCGTAGAGGCAGGGAGAGGCTGGCAGGGTACAGGGGTGAGGCTGGCAGGAGGGGACTCAAGGGAGGGAACGTGACCTCAAGGAACAGGGGAGCAGCTGGGTTGGTTGCTGAGTGGCAGAAAGTGCGCAGTGGGTTTAAGCGTGTCCGGCCTATATCGTGTTTATTTAAAGCACTTTGCGGACCCCACAATCTAAAGAGCTTGCTTTCATCATAGCAAACCAGACACACGCATCACATTTGAGTGGGTTCAGCGGTTAGAGGAGTGAAAAAAACATTACCTCGCCAATCCCCACTTCAGAGATTCGGTTTCCTGGCACCTGTGATAAACGTGTTCCAAATACGGTTGCTGCATCTTTCACTATTATACATCGCGCCCCAGCAACTCATGTACTTCGTTACCCCCAATTTCCCAACCAACCCTCACTCGGCCGCGCCACGCAACACACGTACTACCCAGGAAACTCGGCCTCCCCACTTCTCTCCTTCAGGCATATTACCCTGCCTTGTGAGGGAGAGGAAGAAAACGAGATAAAAGTTCATGGTGCATTAGAAGTAAAGTAATGAATGTGTGACAGACTAAGATACGTAGTTTGAAAGGAAAGTTTAACATTAAGAGCTGGGTCACACATGAGTGGTATCGAAATCGTCATCGCTTACACGTAATCTTCACTTTATCAGGAATTAATTTATAAGGTCGTGGTGATTTCTATGATAATGTAGCTTAGTTATTATTTTTAAGCCACTTTTGGAACAGTGATCGCCATAAAGATAAAACGAAAAATGAACTTGAAGCAACAATAAGTTGTAATGTGTTTGTGGGGGATAGTAATGAGTGAGATTTCAGCATGTTATTGGGACTTAACTATATAATCCTTCCCCTTCACACACACACACACACACACAAACACACACACACACACACACAACACACACACACACACACACACACGGTGACCCCCTTCTGATATCGAGTCAAGCTTTTAGACGAGTAATTGCTCACGTGCCAGGTGGATGCTATAGAGGCTAATCTTTCTGCTGGTAATGTTACTGGTGAAGAGGTGGTGGTGGTGTAATGTTTGAATCATGACAACACTTCCTATATGGGTACTGACGTCATAGCAGTACACGCTCGCATACCAATGTGTTCTCTCTCTCTCTCTCTCTCTCTCTCTCTCTCTCTCTCTCTCTCTCTCTCCTCTCTCTCTCTCTCTCTCTCTCTCTCTCTCTCTCTCCATTCTTTCATCCTTTCATTCTTCCTTTAGTCCATTCTTCCCAGCTATTTAAATACGTGTATGCTGGATCTTTTAACTTTACGTTAAATACGACGGTACAATCTCATAAATAAGAGTACACACTACACACACATTATTATAGGCGTTGGCGTGAAGGTCATCTGAAATCATGGCACGAAAATAAGCCTCCTGAAATACTCTCACTGCGTGCCAAGGTGTGAAGCGAGAGAGGTGTTGAGGAGGCAGGGGAGGCAGGCAACCATCGGTCTCTTCCCCTACACTGCTGCCTTATCCCTCGGAGGGCCTCGGGCGGGTGGGTGGGTGGGGGAAGGTTAGGCGGGGAAGCCATATCTATTCAGCCAATGTACACATGTTTCTGGCTTCTTGGGCATTGTGTTACGTGTGTTGTGCGTGTGTGTGTGGTGTGTTAGGGGAGAGGGATTAGAGTGATCGTACTGGTAGACACACAAGTGATACCTGATTCACGTAACTACACACACACACACACACACACACACACACACACACACACACACACCACACACACATACCAAAGAGACAGCTGTGTTCTCGGTCACAACTATTTTAAGTATTCGAGGTCACGAGATCTAAATTTCGATTCATGATCACTGGAGTAGTATGAGTTTCTTTGATCTAATGAAGCTTTGATAAATTGGGTATAAATTGTAGGTATGAACTAACTTTTTGCACCTCAAGTCGATATCGCTTTCAAAATTATCCAAAATCTGGCACTCGGGGCACTAGTAATATTGAATTATATAAAATATATGAACAGCAGCTGCGGAGATCATGTGAAGGGGAAGGGTGCGAGGGAGGGGAGGGGGGAGTGTGATTATGTACTGCGTGTGAAGTGAAGCTTTTTATATAGTGAGGCTTTTTTATATAGTGAGGCATTTTTATATAGTGAGGTTTACTGCAGCTGTTTCTTGAGGGTCTGACTCCTCACATAACTTCCACAAGACCCATAACTTCCCAAACAGCACAACAGCCATTGTTGTCAGAGTCCCGGTAGCCTTGTGGAGCCTATAGTGGAGGTTGTATGGTGTTATCCTGTTAGCAAGGAGTAGCGAGGGACAGTTTTGACCATGCATACCTACCGGATTACATCATATATTTCTCGTTGGGCGAAATATGCTTATAATGATGCAACTGATACCCTTTATAATGCGTGCAAATATAGTTAGATTCAGTTGTTTGACCTTAAACTTACAGGACATGTACTGTACTACCTCGAGGGAAACTAGATTTGAGTCTTGTCTTCGTAACAGCGCTACCTATTATTTCTCTCCTCGCTGTTTACGTCCTCTCACTCTATTTGATGGGTGGGTCTACTTTATACGCTAAGTTGCAGCACCTCAGAATTTAAATCATCAGCTGATCTTTGTATTGTGATCATGTGCTTAATAATGTGTAGTATCAGCTAGTAAATATGTTAGTTAGATAATTATGTTCCTCGATGAAGTGCTGATGGTGGTGATGATGTGGCGGAGGGGGGTAAGGGGACACACACACACTGCCGCCCGTCGCTATATAAGGCACACCGGAAGGCTGGCGTGGTTGACGAGCTTCCTAAGGTGACTCAAGCTCTTCTTAAAGACTGGTGATTAGTACTGATGGTTTAAGCACTTGCGTAAGGATGGTGATGTCAAGTGTTTCTCATCGAGCAGACAATAACTATTATAAACAAAAACCAATAAGACAATAGTTAATAATAATAATAATTATGTTTGCACCCGAAGGCATACAGTAAAAAAACCACAAAAAAAACCATGGTATTCAAACATGAGTAAATGATGTTGGCTGAATTCATAGTTATTTAGATATATTCAGTTGCTTGGGTGGTTGTATAGAGGTGGGCTTGGGTGGTTGTATAGAGGTGGAGTCAAACCGTAAAGGGCGGGGACGTACCCATTATATTTATTGGAGGTTACGGGGAGTACCTACTGTAGCGTACCGTCATCAACCTACATAAACTTGTACTGTGTATGTACTATCGTGTGTATGTACTATCGTGTGTATGTACTATCGTGTGTATGTACTTCGTGTGTATGTACTATCGTGTGTATGTACTATCGTGTGTATGTACTATCGTGTGTATGTACTATCGTGTGTATGTACTATCGTGTGTATGTACTATCGTGTGTATGTACTTCGTGTGTATGTACTATCGTGTGTGTACTTGTTGTATACTATCGTGTGTATGTACTTCGTGTGTATGTACTATCGTGTGTATGTACTATCGTGTGTATGTACTTCGTGTGTATGTACTATCGTGTAGTGTACTTTCGTGTGTGTGTACTATCGTGTGTATGTACTTTCGTGTGTATGTACTATCGTGTGTATGTACTATCGTGTGTTGTACTATCGTGTGTGTGTACTTCGTGTGTATGTACTTTCGTGTGTATGTACTATCGTGTGTATGTACTATCGTGTGTATGTACTTTCGTGTGTATGTACTTTCGTGTGTATGTACTATCGTGTGTATGTACTTTCGTGTGTATGTACTTTCGTGTGTATGTACTATCGTGTGTATGTACTATCGTGTGTATGTACTTTCGTGTGTATGTACTATCGTGTGTATGTACTTTCGTGTGTATGTACTATCGTGTGTATGTACTTTCGTGTGTATGTACTATCGTGTGTATGTACTTTCGTGTGTATGTACTATCGTGTGTATGTACTATCGTGTGTATGTACTATCGTGTGTATGTACTTCGTGTGTATGTACTTTCGTGTGTATGTACGAACGTAATTCAGTCGTTCAAGTTCTATCTCTTTAACTGATATTTTGTCGTTTATGTGTAACTGTTTCTACTACTTCAGCGTTACCGTCATCAACTTACATATACTTTTACTTTTTTTTTTTTTTTTTTTTTTTTTTTTCCCCATCACAAAGTACTGGCCAAGGGCAAAACAATATGAATGTACGAACGTAATTCAGTGGTTTAAATTCTCTTTCACTGATATTTTTGTTGTTTATGTCTAACTCTTCCTTTGCTCTCCTCCTATCCCTTCATTAACTTCCCATCCTCATCTTCCTTCTGGTGATGATTTACAGTAATACCGCACTAGTCTAGGGGGCTGTTGGTAAATACTCTCGTGTTGGTGTGGTTACTATAAAGTTCCCATGGCATGACCAGGTGCTCCATGTGTGTGTGTGTGTGTGTGGATATACGGGATGTCATGGTAGGTGTGTGTGTGTGTGTGTGTGGATGTACGGGATGTCATGGTAGGTGTGTGTGTGTGTGTGTGTGTGGATGTACGGGATGTCATGGTAGGTGTGTGTGTGTGTGTGGATGTACGGGATGTCATGGTAGGTGTGTGTGTGTGGATGTACGGGATGTCATGGTAGGTGTGTGTGTGTGTGTGTGTGGATGTACGGGATGTCATGGTAGGTGTGTGTGTGTTGTGTGTGTGGTGTACGGGATGTCATGGTAGGTGTGTGTGTGTGTGTGTGTGTTGGTTGTGTGTGTGTGTGTGTGTGTGTGGTGGCAGCGCGGCGTGTTCTGGTACATGGTTGTGGTGTTTAGGAGGGATGTCGTAGGTGTGTGTTGAGGTTAGTGTGTGTAGTTATTTCTTGGGTTTATGTGTTGATGTAGTTGTGTTGGTGTTTTTGTGTTTTTGTGGTTCCCGGTAACATTGTTGTGGTATTCGGGTGTGGTTAGTTCATTATGAGAACAGCGTGGACTCTATTATCTGGTGATATGAGCACGATCGTTGGGTAATTTTTGTTTTATGGAATTACATCAGTAACCTTTGTGTGTGTGTGTGTGTGTTGTCCTGGTGGTTTCCTGAAGGGTGGGTAAGGGTTGTGTATGGAATTACCTTTACCCCTTTGTTTTTTTGGTCTTTATGGTTTTAATTTTTTAATCTCCTTTATCTCTTTCTCTTATTTAAACATCATCTCTCTCTCTCTCTCTCTCTCTCTCTCTCTCTCTCTCTCTCTCTCTCTCTCTCTCTCTCTCTCTCTCTCTCTCTCTCTCTCTCTCTCAAAACTCGCGCAAGTATTTAATGAGAGAACACTATAAATTTGTGTTCATCGCCACAGATAGAAGTGACTCATGTGATGGCATTGTTATTCCTTTCCTTGTGTTCATCCTTACATGCATTTGTTATAATTGCTTAGAACAATTGGAAAAGTTGATTATATAAACGCGTTGTCAGTCATTCTTTACATGTGCAAGCTACTGTATATAAGTGATAATTATGATATATTACATCGCACCTATCAATAACAGCTTGGCCATGATAACGGGAGCAGGTTACCGCTACAGGTCTTTTACGTAAGAAACGAGCCTCAAATTTCGAGCTTGTAGTTACTGGGGGGATTACATAATGCCAAAGTTTGATCTTATAAGAGTTGTACGCGTAGCTCAAAATACTTTCTCTTGGTCTTTCATAAGGTCAACAATCATGGAACTTGAAGGAGAAATTGAATCGCAGTTTACAAATCAAATAACACAAAAGAAAACTTAGTGCGTTTAGTAATTAAATAATACGTAATCAACGCGTCCAGGTGTTTTGATAGCACCTACGCTCGCTGCCCTTGTTTCCTCTACCCTCCCCCCCGTTAACATTATTTATAAATACTGAACACTCTCACGGGCTTTATATTTCGCCCGTGCTTCTCTCTTCAGAGAAAGCAATAGGAAAACAAACAAAAAAAAGTACCGTCAACAAGAGACTTTTTTTTTTTTTTTAAACCGTTAATAATCACACAGAAGGCTTAAAAGGTAGATAAATTAAGGCAGTAAATGTTCAGAATCAGCTGAAGATGTCCTCTGCTGCCCTGTATGGGAAACTGTTTGATTATTATTGATGATAGACCGCTTGGCACTTATAGTCTATTTGTTTAATATGGTCAAAGTGCAGTAAGGAGCCCACGCCCCCTGCCTTTCCCCCCTTTTTCTACGGGGCAGCTGATTGGTGCATGTTCAACATGTGTACAGATTACTCGTAGCATCCTCACTACATAACAGCACGTGACCACTGGCCATTTTGACCATATTAGATAAAATAGACTATAGGTACAAATATATCTTGTCACGACCCGGTATGACAGTGCATCACTCAGAGGCGTTGAGGTGGTTTGGAAGTGTCGCCTCCTTAAGGTTGGGTAGTAACTGGGGGTGCCGCGGGGCTTGCATAGTCATCCCCAGGTGTATTGGCCACTAATTTATCGCTTTTCAAACCCACCATGTCCCGAGGATGGGGCTTGAGGCGGTGAAGTGGAGCTTGGAGTGATGGAAAGCTTGGTGGTGACTGGTGTTGCAGTGGTGGGGACGAGCTAGCTTGGTGGTGACTGGTGTTGTAGTGGCGGGGACGAGCTAGCTTGGTGGTGACTGGTGTTGCAGTGGTGGGGACGAGCTAGCTTGGTGGTGACTGGTGTTGTAGTGGCGGGGACGAGGTAGCTTGGTGGTGACTGGTGTTGCAGTGGTGGGGACGAGCTAGCTTGGTGGTGACTGGTGTTGTAGTGGCGGGGACGAGCTAGCTTGGTGGTGACTGGTGTTGCAGTGGTGGGGACGAGCTAGCTTGGTGGTGACTGGTGTTGCAGTGGTGGGGACGAGCTAGCTTGGTGGTGACTGGTGTTGTAGTGGCGGGGACGAGCTAGCTTGGTGGTGACTGGTGTTGTAGTGGCGGGGACGAGCTAGCTTGGTGGTGACTGGTGTTGCAGTGGTGGGGACGAGCTAGCTTGGTGGTGACTGGTGTTGCAGTGGTGGGGACGAGCTAGCTTGGTGGTGACTGGTGTTGCAGTAGTGGGGACGAGCTAGCTTGGTGGTGACTGGTGTTGTAGTGGCGGGGACGAGCTAGCTTGGTGGTGACTGGTGTTGCAGTGGTGGGGACGAGCTAGCTTGGTGGTGACTGGTGTTGTAGTGGCGGGGACGAGCTAGCTTGGTGGTGACTGGTGTTGTAGTGGCGGGGACGAGCTAGCTTGGTGGTGACTGGTGTTGCAGTGGTGGGGACGAGCTAGCTTGGTGGTGACTGGTGTTGCAGTGGTGGGGACGAGCTAGCTTGGTGGTGACTGGTGTTGCTTTCTCGCCGCAGTGGTGGGGACGCGCTGCTGTCTTACTTTCTCCGCCACACTTAAGCTTATCTTAGCAACTTTCCTTTACCGACATAAGAGCATAAGAACATAAGGAAGCTACAAGACATGGCAAACCTGCAGCGTGATATGCGTATGTGAAGGACGCTTGAGAGTGTAGTGGTTATATTATGATGACACGTACACACAACTTTTCATTCAGCTGCAGAAATTCATCGTATAGAGTTCACAAAGCAATAGCTGCTGCGTGAATGACTATGTGCCTGTAAGTGAAATCCGTGATACACTGGAAACATCAGTGAGAGGCACACTTAGTCCCACCGTATTTACTATTTATTAATTACCACAAAGTTATGTATAAAGCCATCCTTCACTGTATGCATATTGCTCTATCGGTCCAGGTTTTGAATGAATCTGGTAATATACAGACAGAATAAATTGTAGTCATTGTCTGCATATCAGGTACTACTATTGAATACTGTAATAATCAGTGCTTTAGAACGTTGTGCAATCATACTCAAGCGACGTGGACTTTCGTGTTTTACTTCAGTTTTAGAGAAGAGGCTGACTCACTCTTTACTATATTAAACAAAATGATCGCAAATGGGAAAATGAGGGCAACGTTATTTTTTAGGGTGGGTAATATGAGGAGGGGACGTGAGGCCCATAAAGTGTGTGTGTGTGTGTGTGCGTGTGCGTGTGTGTGTCGAGGACTTATTATATTGCGTGTGTGGAGGGGGCATGGGGTAGGAGGAACCACAACCCCCCCCTCCCCCCCCACTGTCGTCTATTATAGTGAGAGCGACCTTCACCATTACTTCATCCGCTTATTTAGCATCATCACAGTCAGGGAACTAACGCAGAGGGTTGTGTAAATAGTAATCGTTAATGTATAAGTGAATTGTCGTCGAGCATTGCGGTACAGAGTATAAGTACTGTATAAGATTTGTGCCACACTGTGATGCCAATACACCTGGATCTGTAATGTTGAAACGCCTACGCATCTTGTGACATTAGCAAACTTGGGTCGTCAGGCGAAACTAAGGATTTATTCTGACTATTTTTTCTTTTACATCAAAAATAGGACTGGCCAAGGGCGAAAACCATGTAACAAAAAGCCCGCTAGCTGCCAGTCCCCATATATAGAAGACAGTAAGAGAATATAGAAAGGGAGGTGGATCAAATTTAGTTCGGGAGGTGTCTTGATACTTCTCTCCTGTTTTTAAGTCGAAAGAAGCCGTAAAATTTGAAACAGCAAGAGAGTTCCTGAGTTTACCAGTGACTTTTTTTTCTTTTCTTTTTTTATTTACGTTGAAACCTATATCGCCTGTATAAGGGAATAAGGACCGGGATAAGGGAAGTGCACAGAAGGTTTCGGTGATGTTTCAGGTGACTCGTTGAAATAAGTGGAATCAGAAAGCTCTAGATAACAAAACAGCGTTGTTATTGTTGCGGCAGCCATTACTGGAGCCAGTATGGTGCCGCTATAGTGCTGGCGTGCGTCGAGTCAGATGTTGTGTGTACGCACTTTACCGACTATCGTGTGAGGTCTCGGGTAGGTCTCACGGCCTCTTGTAGCTTCCTTATTTTCTTATGTTTTCTTATGTGCAGTGCAGTGTATGAAATTAAGGGAACATATTATTACAGGTGTTGTTTTGTGCAGGCTTTCACTGAGACGACTTTAGCAGAATATTTGTAAGGTCTTATGCACGCTTGTTTCCCGTTGGTGAATTTAATTGAACAGAACTTTTGCGTGACAGGAGATATTCGACGCAGCAGATTTGGCGGGAGATGAGTGTTGTTTTGAGCTCCAGATCCCCAGTTGACGCCAAGTTGGTGCCGCAAACCCCATCAACTTAAAGACTAGATGTGTTTAGTGAACATTTGCTTCTTAACCCGGCCAAGGAACTACGCTGAGTACGTAAATAGCCCGATAAAGGTACACACATCAAAGGGAGAAATGTGTGTGTACGGGATGTAGCCAGATCGAGCGAGAGGCACCATGCCAGGTGTGGTGTACCCCGACCCTCCCACCACATCCCCCACCACATCCCCCACCACACTCCCGCCACCCTCCACCACAGAAGCGCCATGGCCTTCCTCAGTACCCGACCCCACAGTCTCACAGTGGCTGGACGCGGAGTCGGGGATAGAAGACTCACCGGAAAGTGTAGAGGGTGGGAACATGCCTCTCTCCCCGCCCATCCCGATACCAAGTCCTCGCCGCTGCAGCCTACAAACCGCCCATACACAAGTCTCCACGCCCTCCCAGGATGATAAAAGCTCCTCAGCCCCTACCACCGCCAATGAATCTGACACCGCCCCGCAGCCCCGCACCTCTACCCCCTTGCCTCCCGCGGCGTCTGAGGAGTGCCGCGAGCCTGCCGATGGCGCCGTGGAGGAGAGTTGCGAGGTGCCCACCATACACGTCAGCGAGGTACGACACCAAGTAGTCTTCATCTTGATCACCCGTTGCAGGGGAAAAATTGTCACTAAGGGCCCATATCAGATCAGATCAGATGTTGTGGGGGTGTTGCCTTCCTGTAACGACACCCCATTTACCCAGCAAATGAGTATTTTTTTTCTTTTCTTTTTTTCCCCTCACAAAGGACTGGCCAAGGGCCACATAAAAGGTTTACATTAGGCTGATTACATTACAAAGGTTTACTAAGTTACATCACTTAGTTTACATCAACGCATCTCGCTATAATTCATTTTTGATATAGGTACTGATAATTATAATATGTTGCGCTAACGTGTTGTTGTTCAGTAGTGTATGCGTGTTCTACTTGATATGAATTAGTATGCTGTTCCTTGTCATACTTTAATTCGAACTAATATATGTGTGTGTGTGTGTGTGTGTTTAGGCTATCTATAATAAGAAATGAGCGGAGGCAGGCTGAGGTGACGTTAGGTATTTGGCTAATGTTTAGACTGACACTAGCAAGTCAAGACGTGTAGAACCAAAAGGGAGACCGAGTGTAAAGGGGAGATGGAACTTTTGCCGCTATGGTAGGGAAGACCAATGCCGTGAAGAATAAAGCTGAGTCTTTAGTCCTGTTAGGCTGTTATGGTGTAGCGGTACCTGTCTGCTTGAGAGAGAGAGAGAGAGAGAGAGAGAGAGAGAGAGAGAGAGAGAGAGAGAGAGAGAGAGAGAGAGAGAGAGAGAGATATTCTTCGCTCTTAGATAAACCACTTTTGATGCTATTTACATGTGGAAGTGTATTCATCCTTATCGTCAACGTGTGTGTACAGACAGTTGTCATATCAAAATTGAAATAATAGTTAACATCTTACCGTAGATAACAGTAAAGTCGCCACCTGCAGTGTTGTCGCCAGGCGCCATATATTACAAATTATAGCATCACTACTGATTTTTATGTGCCACTGAAGATGATACACAGTAGTTTATATCATGACTGTATAATCTACCCTGTTTCAGCGTTGTGTTATGCTTTGTATCTGCAAGTATAGACGGTTTCAAATTTCACTACGCGTTTTTTTTTCGGGCGACGACGACAGCGGTACGACACTCGGTAAATAAACACTAGATGGCGACTCTACTGTTGGTAGCCACTTTGTAGATATTTTTGTACTTTGTTCATTTATAGCCATAATATGACACAGATGAAGACACAAAATGACACAGATTCTCCAGATAGACCCTTCTAACTTTCCTGAAATCATGGATGTAGAAATGTAAGTATTAACGCCACCACACGTCTGTAAACAGAAAAAAAAGTTGTCCTGGCGACTTAACTGTTATCTACGGTAGCATTATAAAATATATCTGCGGGATTAACAATTTCTATAAATATAAATTAATTTGTTGTATTTACTGTACCAACTACCTGTTACTACCAGGTGCTTAACGATAGTGTAGTCATAATGCTATTCTCTAAGGCAGGGAGGATTACATTTGTATTAATTAATTAAGGTTCCCAGTATCCTCGTGAGCGCACCTCTCATAGATCCCACCTCTCAGCAGCGTCCTCCCTTCCAGCAGTCTCCTTGTTTCCTGCAGAATAGCTGGAGCAAACAGAAGAAAAATGTAACAATTGCTCTTGACATTAAGGAAATTAATTATATCCAAATATATAGCATGAAAACACGTTATGTTATGATTGATATTAAATGTACCGTTATGAATATCGGAAATTAGAAATTATGAATATTGGAAAAAAGAAAGGAACCATGGCACACTTTTTAAGTATATTACATATTCACCTTTATAGTGTTATTTGCATGACTAGGTTCCTTACAACAAATCTATTTTGAATTTTGATTTTGACATGCAATATTCCAGAAATACATAGTTACCTATTTCTCAAAAGATTATATCAGTCAATCAATATGTAGTCATCCATTATAAGCAATAGTGTTGAAGATGGACAAAGTAAGTGATGATGTTGGTGGCTCATGGTTGTAGCCAGTTTTGCTGGAAACACTACGGGCAAAAAAGAAAAAAAGATTACCCATATGTGAATGATTTGCTCTACTAATTACCATTGTTTAATTGATCTCTTCAGGATGCTTGCCCCGGAGAGCATTGTGTCGACGTGTCCTCGGCGCCCCCTGTGCCAAAGAACGGGGGCATTGACTCCGAGACCTTTGACTTGGTGGGCACGGAACACTCCAAGGTGCCCTCCTCCCCCACCAAGTCCCCCCAGCACCACACACCCCTCAATGCCTCGCCTCAGCCCAACGACGTCCTCCCCACAGACATGTCAGCAGAAACCACAGACAGTGAACCGGACACCAAGATTACGTGTAAGTATAAAGGATAAGACATAAGTGAGCGTAGAGTAAGGGGCAATCTGATATAAGTTTTTAAGTGGTTAAAGGGATACAATAAAGGAGATGTAGGAAATGTTCTTACGGCTAGTAATCACGGTAGAACAGGAAGTAACGGATTCAAGCTCGAAAAGCGTAATTTAAAAAAGAAATACGTAGGGAGAAACTGGCTCACTAATAGGGTGGTAAATGATTGAAATGGACTCAGTCGTCAGGTGGTTAGTGTGGAGTCAATAGGGAGCTTTAAAAGGAAGCTAGACAGCTTTATGGATGGGGATGAAAGGTGGATGTAGGTAGTGTTAGGTATCAGGAACTATCACGTGTACGTCTCACGGCCTCTTGTAGCTTCCTTATGTTTGTTGATGAAATAATTATATACTTTTACAGCAGGTTTGTCCTCTGGGGAGCTGGTGGCCTGCCCGAACCTGAGCACCCACCACCAAGGCCGTGAGATCATCAACACGGTGTACTCCCTGCCTGTGGACGCTGTGTTTACATTGTTGTTCACTAACTCCAAATTCATGCTGGACCTCTACACGGCAAGGAAAACCACAGGTATGGCTCTCATTTGGCGGACACTACTATCTGCAATATGAGTTCATCAGCTTTGTTTTCTTCATAGATGGAAGTGTTTATTAGCATTGCTTTTACATCTGTTTGGGCGGGTAGAGGGCAGAGCAAAAGGTGACAAGGATGCCATGTCACCCAATTTCACCAATAATATAGGCCAGAAAACAGCTGTATTTCATAGAAGTGTTTCAAAATGTGGATTATTTTTAATGTCCTCGTTATGTCCCCGAATGTCCTTCCTACATGCATGGCAACCAGTCTTTGGAATTCAGATTATAGAGGCAGATGGCTGTTCATTATCCTATGCTGCTGCTTTGCCCACCGCCAAGATCATGTAGGCCATGGTAGCAGTGAAATACTTTAACATGCCTCACCCAACTTCAATGTTTATACATGTGATTTACTTTGACTCTCACAACTTTCAGATGTGGTAGCCAGTCCATGGCAGAGCAACCCAGAGACCAATCAAAAACTGCGTCAAGTCACCTACACTCTCGCTCTTCCGCCCAACAGTTTTGGCCCCAAAGTGTCGCACGTTACTGAGACACAGGTATGTACTAGTGAGATTTACGTCAGTTCTCTTATGAAAGATTTGGATTATATACAGTAGCTATATATGGAAGAGAGGGTGGGTGGAATTATGAAAGTGCTGGAATGTGCAACGATAACGTTCATGAAAAGGCAAGAAAGAGATGTTCTAGAGTGACCATCCTTGTGGAGGGTTTTCAAGGAGTATATGTTGAAATGTATGGATGGAAACAAACCTTTAAATCTGGTGTGGCTAATTTGTCTGTCTATGATATTAATACTTTGTTCCCAATAGAAACTACACCTAAAATTTTGACTTTAACCAAACATTCATCAGTCTGCCTATCCATGCACACAAAACATTCATCAGTCTGCCTATCCATGCACACCAAACATTCATCAGTCTGCCTATCCATGCACACAAAACATTCATCAGTCTGCCTATCCATGCACACCAAACATTCATCAGTCTGCCTATCCATGCACACAAAACATTCATCAGTCTGCCTATCCATGCACACAAAACATTCAGTCTGCCTATCCATGCACACCAAACATTCATCAGTCTACCTATCCATGCACACAATCCTCTCTCAGACGTCCTTTGTACACTTTCCCGTTCTGTTCCGTCTTGCAGGTGGGTGGGTGTTTTACTGATTGCCTGTATGGAATAAAGATTCTCATGACTTCTTCAATTTTCAGGTGGTGTCTCCCTTCAGTAAGCATGGGGACATATACACTGTGGATGCCGAGGCCTGTAATGCCGGGATCCCTTACGCAGACTCCTTCTTTGTGTCCAACCACTGGTGTTTGACGCGGGAGTCGGCCACAGAGACCAGACTCAGCGTTTGGTCTCAAGTCAAGTACAAGAAGAATGTTTGGGGTTTTATGAAGGGTAATGTATCTTATTTTGCCCATTTTATCTTGTGCACTATGAAAGATGACAGGACAGTATTGTACAGTACATTAGTGTCCTGCTATGTTAATGGTTTTCATTGCTCAGATGATAGAAACCTACACTAAATAGTCACCAAAGAGATACTGATCTTTGTCAGGGATGCATAATAGGACCTGAATCCAGATTATTTCAAAAACTGAATTTACATGAAGTAGGAAAGAAAATTCATACCTATTCCTTGTTATTTCTTTTTTCGTTCCCTGTTATATCTTGTTTTGTTCGACCACCAGACAGCTTATCTTTATACATAGAATATTTTTTGCTTTAAATTGTCATATAAACAAGACTAAATAATAACATGAGAGAAGTTGTAATTTATCCATGCTTGTCAGTGATATGGAAATTATCCTTTCAGGGGTAATTGATAAGAATGCGTTCAGCGGTGTCGAGTCGCTGCTGAATGACATCAACGCGGCCCTGCTGGCAGAGGTTGACCGCACCAACTTGAAGAGAACACGCAGGAGGCGGCGGAGAGGAGGCAGCAAAGGGGAGCCTCCGGACGTGCTGCTCCAGTCACAAGTCTATCCGGATAAGGTCCTTAAGGATATCCATAAGGCCACACAGATGCCTGCCAGGAAGCTGAGTAAGTGGCAGAAATCTTCACAAGTTTCCTATAAAAGATGTTTATAATTCTGATCATACCTGGAGAAATGATACCTGGAGAAATGAACACTATAAGTTGCTGTAATTTTTAATGTCATTAGATATGTCGCATGTAGACTCTATGCTGCATAAAGTAAATGATGGGTCTCCTGTGCCTCTTCATTTGAGAAAGAGAAAGATGTGATTAGAGAAATGACCCAAGGATTGAGCCAGACTACCTCGATGCATACACAATTCTGGTTATTCCTGCATTACTCTAGCCTGCATTTGTGTACAGCATTCAAAACAATTTATAGTCTATTTTTTTTAACTAGGCAAAAATTCCATTCTATCTTAAGGTCTCATGCTTAAAATAATGCCTCTGTTTACCTGATAATATGGTTAACTATGGTAAAATACAACTGAAATTAAGAAGAAGCGTACTATTCCCTTCTCCTGGCATCAAATATCAGTCAGTAAGCAGCAAGGGGGTAGGATTTTTTGCCTTGTTAAAAAAAATAGACTATAACCATTCAACAAAGCACAATATCAGGATACAACTAATGTTTATAACCTGTAATTATCATGTGTAGTCTTGCACAAACCCTTCCCAGTGCCTCTCACTCAGCTGTCACCTGTCCTTGTAGTGTCTGGGAATCCTATGTAGTATTATATCTTTTCCTCGCACCTGTATATAGCAAATAGCAAAAAGAAGGATTTGTTTTTTTTAGCTAAATCTGTAACTATCTTCAAAAGACACTGTGTTCCGATTACATTCCATTAGTATGGCTCAAAAGGATCAATCTACTTTCACATTCAATACAAGTGTTATGGTTGCATAGTCACTTCTTTATTTCAGTCTTCATACATTAATACTTCAATTCTTTTCCACCTTCGAGTGTTTCTCTCTCATACACAGTAACTAACATCCATAAACATACTTTGCTTCTCTATTTGCTCTCATTGTATTATATTTTATTCTATGAAATCACCCTATAACTTTATTTGCAGCAATTCCAACGGTCACGCCTGACAGCAACGGCTTCTCCAACGAGGGTCCCGTGAGGCTTGTTGTGTTGATCCTCATTGTGGTCCTCATCCTGAATGCACTCCTCTACTATAAGCTTTGGGCGCTGGAAGACAAGATGTTCCACCGCTCCACCCCATACCCAGCACTAAACCCCGCCATGTTCAGGTAAGCACACCTCACAAAATCTGTCCTCAGTACATTCAAGCTTTCTTTTTCCCTTACCCAAAATAGTTGAGGAAATGATCCATACTCAAGGCTAGAAATCACAAGAGTACGCCTGCAATCATACCATCATGTACTTTACACATTGGTGATGCCATACTTGTGGGGGTGGCCGGGGCGGTGCAGAGGCGGCGCCTGCCCGTCGAGTCACTCCTGGGATAAACCTCCGGAGGGTTCTTCATGAGAGCTCCTGGAACGTTCTGAGCCTTTCAGACGTTCATCGACGACCTCTCCTATCGGGCGAGCTCAGTAGGTAGAGGGTGGATATAGTGAGGTTTTCTGAGACGAGGAGGCCTGGCAGTGGCGAGACTAGCAGTGGGGGTTACACCTATTACTGGTCCGGCATGAGCAATGGCGACCATGTCCGGGGAGTAGCTATAGGCATCTCCAGCAAACTGCAGCCATCAGTTGTTGAGGTTACTCCGGATGATAAGCGTAAAATGCTGGTGAGAAGATGAAAAACACCCTGGGTTTCATGTCTCTTGTTGCAGTGTACGCTCCTACCGAGGTGTGTGAAACTGAAGAGAAAAAGATGTTCTACACCAAACTCGACTCTGTATTAGACCAGTGTCCTCCTCGGGACACACTCATGGTCTTGGGCGACTTCAATGCTACTACTGGCACTGTGAGAGATGGCTATGAGTTATGTGTTGGTCCCCATGGCTCCGGTACCAGAAACATTAACAGTTCTCTCTTTCTGAATTTTGCGAGGTCCAGATGGTTGAGAACTGCAGGTTCTTGTTATCAGAACGGAGCGCCTGAGGTCAAGGCGTGGTTTTGTCTCGACGGAGACGCTGGAGAATATCGAGGAGAGTCGCGCTGCCAGGCTGGCTGGGAACCAGGACCAGCAAAGGGCTCTGTCACGCCGGACTAGAACCCTCCTGGTGAGAGAGAAGGAGAGGTATGTCAGGAATCTCGCTGAGGATGTCGAGGGCCATTTGAACGCTAATGACCCTCCAACCCGCCTACCGAGCCCTAAAAAAGCTCCGTTCCAAGTCTCCATCTCGGGCGAGTGCTATCCGAGCAGCAGATGGGCGCCTCGTGTCGGACATGGATGGGCAGATGGCTCGTTGAGCTGAGTACTTTGGGCAGTTGTTTATGGTGGACCCTCCAATTGGGCAACTTAACACCACTGGATTACAGGCAGTGGATGCCGATCCTCCCATTGACGAAACTGTACCCTCTCGACGAAGTCAGAGATGCTGTAGCAAAGTTGAGGGGTGGAAAGGCAGCTGGTGTTTGTAATATTAAGAACATAAGGAAGCTACAAGAGGCCGCGAAGCTTACATGTGGTAGTTCCTGTAGACCAACTGGCGATTTGCTGCAAGCTCAAGAGTGTTCAGAAACAAGAGGAGGATCATCGCCGCCCCTCGTGGCGACACAAGAGGCAGTGATAGACATTGTGTGCGTGATACTATTTCAGAGAGGCCATGGTGGTGCAGACCGTGGATGTGTGAACCCACTGTAGGTCTGTGGGGCGAGATGAGAAAGAGAGAATATTTCTTTGAATAATTCTGTCTCTCACTACACTTACAGAGCTCACAGCATGTCTGCCCACAATACGTTCACACATCCACAGTCTACACCACTACAATCTCTCTGAAGTAGCATCACGCACACTAATGTCTTATCAAACCACGGCCACCTAACCACAGCCTAAACTATAAGGAGCATCTAACCTCCATCTTGACCTCCCAGATAACACTACCTACGTACACCATAAATTCTCTCTCCTCTCTTCTCTCTCTCCATCATCTCCATAGACAAAACCACGCATTGACTTCGGGTGGTCCCCAATACACTCCTTGGCAGCCTGGAGAGTTTCACGTTTGAAGGTATCCCACAGTTCTACAGGGTCATTGAGGGCACCGAGCACATTAAACCGATTTGAGACTGCCACTGCATACTCATGGGCATAGGTGGGCGCGATAATGAAAAAATTTATCACGATAACCGATAAATCGATAACTGGCGATAAATTTATCGCCCGATAAGGCGATAACCGATAAATCCAAAATTCCGATAACGATATAATGCTTATCAGTAAACTGTTAGAAAACCCTTCATTTACCTTTTGCACACTAATATCTTCTAAATTCATTGTTTATCCTGTCTCTTCACTAATGAAAAGTACTGTTTTTTTAAGTAAAATGACTACATTTGAAAGTTTAAACTACTAAAAATGTCTTTTGCACAGCCACAGTCTAGACCAGGTTCTGCAGCATGTTCCCCTTCATAAACATGAGCATGTTGAAGTTTTCATCAGACAGGGAGCTCCTCTTGGCCCTGTTGATGTCCTTGCCAAGGGAGAACAAGCGCTCCACCGCGGCGCTGGACGGCATCGCCGTGTTGTACCTCAAGAAGAGGTCAATGAGCACCTTCTCACTGTTGAAGGCTGGGTCTGCCAGACTGTCTGTCCATTTGGCCTGCAGCCACACCTTCACAATGTGAGCAGCCTTGAACTTGGTTGATCTATGATGACCCCCAGTGTCATCCTCCTCATCACAGATGCTGGAGTAGTAGTCTCCATGTCCTCGCTGCTGCTGCTGTTGCTGGCGGTCTCCAGGTCAGCACGCTGCAAGAACTCCTCCACCTTCCTCTCCATCAGGGACTTGACCTCTGACCTCTTGACCATTGTTTCCTCAGAAGCCCCCATCCACTTGAGGCAAAACTTTGGGTGGAAGGCAGTGGCCAGAAGACACTCCTCATCCTCAAAGGTGCCAGCGAACCTCCTGTTCATGGCAGCGAGGAGGGTGTTGACCAGGGGCTCGCAGAACTAGAGGTTGCCGCTGGTCATCAAGCTGACCAACTTCTTCTTGGTCTTCTTCTTCTTCAAAAAATAAAATTATCGATTTATCGCTAGTTTGGAACCAAAAGTATCGGCGATACCGATGAATTGATAACGCGGGAAAAAAAATTATCGGATAACCGATAACCCGATATCGTTATCGCGATAACGCCCACCTATGCTCATGGGCACATGTCAACTCCTTCAGCTTCTCAAGATGAAACACAGTATGGTTACCTCTTGAGATTCTTCTGGACTTGCCATGAAGCTTAAGTGTAGCAACAACAAGTCTGTGATCAGTTGCAAAGAACTCAGCACCCCGGTAAACCCTGCAGTTCTGGAGGATCCTCCAACGAGTACTAACGAGGATTTGGTCTATCTCCTTAGCTACTCCTCCAGCATTACTATACCATGTCCAGCGGTGTAGCTCTGGTCTCTGATAACAAGAACCTGCAATTCTCAACCTTCTGGACCTCGTGAAATTCAGAAAGAGAGAACTGTTAATGTTCCTGGTACCGGACCCATGGGGACCAACACATAACTCGTAGCCATCTCTCACAGTGCCAGTAGTAGCATTGAAGTCTCCCATTGATGATGCTGGATTGATGATGAATGATTCTGGAGAAAGTAGAGAAGGAGAAAGATTGCGATCTTTGTGTGTTACACATCCTCAACCACTACAGACACAACACCATTATGCAGATCCGTGGGAGGAAGAAGAGCAGTGGGTAGAAGGAGACACTACACCGACCTGTTATGAATACGAATTTATATTTACCAATCAAAGATTTGGAATAGTCAATATATACAATTATCATTAATTCATCATTTAGGTACGAAGGCAATATCCATCTCATTATTATCACTAGCATCATCAATGCTTTACCATTAGCACATGCACGAGTCCTTAGGTATATTTTCATTTCTGCTACCATGTGTACCTGGGATTTGTGCTTACTCTAATGGCTGTGGGCTTAGGAATCTGTAGTTGATATTTCAAGACAATTTTCAGGCAAAAACTAATAAATTCATATTTACAATTAATGGAAACACGATCCCTCATACGGAAGAGACAACTCTCCATTACTGTGAACACTTACTATTTAAAAGTAAGAGTATCGTACTGATGAAGTGGCTCCCGGCAGGTCTGGTGCGTCCAGCGCGTCCATGGAGGAGTGGGTGAGGATACTCCAGCAGCAGGAAGCGTTACATGCAGCGGAGGTGGAGAGGTGGCGGAACTCCATCGAAGAAGCAGCGGGGTTCCTAAGAAAGGTAAGAATGTTAGTGAGTTAGAAGCAGTGGCTCTTCTGTTAAAGCCAACCCTTCCACTATGTTCCCAATACTTCCATCAGAGTAGCCTGAACTAAATGATAAATATATTCTCAATTCCCTTCAAAACCCTTCTCTTTCTTTCTAATTTATCTATGGTAATTTGGAGGCTGTATTTACATGAGGTTGTCTTTCTTATACATCTGTGAAAAGAGCAAATAAAAGTTAAAAGTACTATATAGTCTAATCTGTTAAGTGGGGAAGGCAGGAATTTATAACGAGTGCACCTAAAATACTTGCCTTCAGGAGTAATCTCACTTAACAAATTACTGCTTATCCACAACTCTGAAAAGCTTGATGATATCAATAGAATATTTGTTTGCAGGCTGAAGAATGTTTACGTTCCCTCCACACTTCCATCCCTCCACACCACGCCTCGAGACTCCAGTTACTTCTAAGACAAATTCAAAACCTACACGAGGCGGAATCTCAGCGCAAGTCACCCACAGAATCCCAGCACTGGGTCCAACAGAACAAAGGGGAAGGGCCGCTCAAAGGACCAAGCACTGAGGAACCCACTAATGACAAAGTTGTAAGACAGTTGCAGGGGGAACTCTGAGATATACTATTTTCTAACTAAATTGAGACCTTGCACTGAGAAGTCTTCATTTACTGCACAAGGGTGGATAACCTGATGTTCTCTTATTTTCAAATTGAGAATATTCCCTAGTTCCTGCCATGATGAATTTTTTTCCATACTGAGAATATTACAGAGTTCCTGCCACCTTAGCTTTTGTCATAGCAATCAGTATATTTTCACATGGTTTTAAGTTATCATATAGCCAGTGATACAAAGCCTTACCAGGAATAATACTGGTGATCTAGTCGAACAATAACCTTGTATCAGATTAAAATCTGAAACTTATTGTTAATGATGTCACACTTTTTTCAAGTTTTATAATCATAATACATAATGTAGGGGATTAATTTATTTTGAATATTCAAATTTTTGGTTGATGAATGAATGAGATGTCTTACCACCACTGCATGTTAGGGTTAGTGTGAGTGTAAGGATGATGATGATGATGGTTGTGGATTAAAAGCAAAGCAATTCATTCCATGTTGTGGCCTCAGTCTGGAGTTTGCCTGATGAGGATGCCAAACACACCAAGAATGATCTTAAGTCTCTGATTATTGAGAGCCTGTGCTGCTATTCCTTGTACAATGTCAATGATAGCACTACTCTTATTTTCTTCCTAATACAGAGAGAGCTATTTAAAAAAAAAAAACCAGTAGACGTTCACTTGCCTAACAATTACTTATTCATTCATTGCTTTTGTGACGTCCAACCAAGACCAAATGAACTATTATAACAATGGTCAATCTATCTCGGTGACCCGTGTTATTTGACAAAATGATAAATGCAAACGTCAATGCATAGTACAAGCAGCAGAACATTGGAGATGATGAAATATACTTGTTGTAGATATAAGGATAAGAGTGTAACACCAGGTAAATAGTTCCATACACTGGACACAGATTTCTAGAGAGAACTCATTTTCCTTTTTTTTTTTTAAATAGTTTTCATTATTTTTGGTGTTGATGATAGCCATGACTACTTACGGTTTAGAAACCCGCTGACCATGTGAATATCGTTGGCATTTGTGAAACAGAAAATTACATTGGAAATCTATTGAATGGCTTATCATCATGTCTGAAACGTCATTTATAAACATTATTTTTCTTGACTGGAAAGGCTTCACATTACATTGACTATTATGTTGTAAATTTCATTTCACTGTTCATCTCCCATCCCATCAATACAGATAAGTGAATGCCTACTGCATATGTACACAAATATAAATATATTTTCATTGATTGAAAACAGATGTTTAAGAGTAAGTCATTTTCGATAGAAAAATTTTACTTGGCATTTATGCTGGTCTAATTTGTGAAGAAAATCAGACTTGATACCCTTGTTCCCTCCTGCCTGTATTTGCAAGTATCAGAAATCTCACACCAACAAGTAGCCTGGGCTTGCAAAAAAAGTAAATACAATTCTTAACATTCAAAACTTGCAAAATTGAACCTTCTATTGATACTCATTTTTAGTATCGACTCCCATCTCTAGCTTGGCATTATTTCCTTTAATCTTGGACTATTTCAATGGATTCGGAACCATTTTAACGTCTGCCTCTCGGTCAGCTTAGAAGGGGAAGTTTACCTAAAAGTGACTTTTCTTCATAAATTGACAAAGAGTTTTGTTTTAATTTATTCGCGATCATCTTTCTTGTGCACTTGTACTTTGATTGTGGGGAATTCATCTACTTAAAGTCGTTCTTTGTGATAAAAATATGAACTTCTATAAAAAGCCATTCCATGGGCTGTGTGGCGTGTGGTGCATTGCTGGCAGGAATCTGCCTTCAACACTTTCCTCCCCGGCAACACCACCACCAGTCACAGCCTCCTTGCATTCATATTACTATATTTATATAGCACAAGTTTCCTTGCTGGATTTTCTTATTGGAACTTGAAGGCTTAATATTATTTCACAAAAAAAATCATTGATCTTGCACATTATTCATAAAATATCACTGCACCTCAGATTTTACGCTAGCAATAAAATATATAATTACTTTTACCTTTGCGAGATGGATGTTTTAGTGTCACGAGCTGTCTGTGATACAAGTAGGAATAAGTAATAATGCTTCTGTATACTTTTGATATTTCTTTCATGGTTTTGGTTCTTTTAGTTAATGTATAGTTGTGAGCTGCCTTTCTTGACTGGCCAGCATTTAACAAAGTATTCAAGCAAATGAAGGTACTTAATATAAATTTCTATAATCACAAAGTCTACGTATGCACTATAATTTTTTAGTGTAAAAAGTTACTATAGGATGGATTGTACATCTAAGGAGGACATCTTAACGGAGAAACACGTCATGAACTCGGTAATGCTGTAATCTAGAATTAAACCACAATTATTTCCTACCCATAAGAATTGATAACACTAATTTTAACTTGCTTTTCAGAAAAAATAATTATGGGTTTTAGTTCTTGGAAAGTGTACTGTTGAAAGCTTTGCAGAATTCAATACTAGTGTGGTCATGAGCATTGGTTACCATGTTCTTTCTTAGTAGCTAGTTCCATAGTCATAAATCTACCTTGGCTTTGAAAATAAGGAGTGGTGGCTTTCCCAAATTCTTCCATGCAACATTTTTTCCCAAGAAATGTCATAAAAAAGTTGGAATTCTCTTTGGGTCCCCAGTGTGTTGTCCGAGTTGTTGAAGGGCGGGAGTTGTTCAAGGCACAATTTGACATGGAAAAAATTATACAATTTGAGCTTGTGTTAATGCATCTTGTCTGCTAGTATTGTATACAAGCATGGAAGAACTCAGAGCATTAAACTACGCAATGTACATACAGTATTTCTAAGTATAAACTTGGCTGTTACCTATTACAGTTCAATAAAGGAGCTCCATGTATACAGTATGTGACTTTGTTTCATAATGTCCTGGGGGGGGAAAAGTGTGATTTCTAGCTGTAAATCTAATGTTATAATACTTATAATAGTAAAATGAGAGAGAAAAACACATTCTTTTGTTATGTGTAAATTTGGAAACCCCCCCATTCTCAGTGTTTAGGTGCGTCTCTGTACTGGGGTCCGCATAAAGGGTGAGTCTCTGTACTGGGGTCCGCATAAAGGGTGAGTCTCTGTACTGGGGTCCGCATAAAGAGTGCGTCTCTGTACTGGGGTCCGCATAAAGGGTGAGTCTCTGTACTGGGGTCTGCATAAAGGGTGAGTCTCTGTACTGGGGTCCGCATAAAGAGTGCGTCTCTGTACTGGGGTCCGCATAAAGGGTGAGTCTCTGTACTGGGGTCCGCATAAAGGGTGCGTCTCTGTACTGGGGTCTGCATAAAGGGTGCGTCTCTGTACTGGGGTCCGCATAAGGGTGAGTCTCTGTACTGGGGTCCGCATAAAGGGTGAGTCTCTGTACTGGGGTCCGCATAAAGGGTGCGTCTCTGTACTGGGGTCTGCATAAAGGGTGCGTCTCTGTACTGGGGTCCGCATAAAGGGTGAGTCTCTGTACTGGGGTCTGCATAAAGGGTGAGTCTCTGTACTGGGGTCCGCATAAAGGGTGCGTCTCTGTACTGGGGTCTGCATAAAGGGTGCGTCTCTGTACTGGGGTCCGCATAAAGGGTGAGTCTCTGTACTGGGGTCTGCATAAAGGGTGCGTCTCTGTACTGGGGTCTGCATAAAGGGTGCGTCTCTGTACTGGGCTCTGCATAAAGGGTGAGTCTCTGTACTGGGGTCTGCATAAAGGGTGCGTCTGTACTGGGCTCTGCATAAAGGGTGAGTCTCTGTACTGGGGTCCGCATAAAGGGTGCGTCTCTGTACAGGGGTCCGCATAAAGGGTGCATCTCTGTACTGGGCTCTGCATAAAGGGTGCGTCTCTGTACTGGGGTCCGCATAAAGGGTGCGTCTCTGTACAGGGGTCCGCATAAAGGGTGCATCTCTGTACTGGGCTCTGCATAAAGGGTGCGTCTCTGTACTGGGGTCCGCATAAAGGGTGCGTCTCTGTACTGGGGTCCGCATAAAGGGTGCATCTCTGTACTGGGCTCTGCATAAAGGAACACTATCTGTCTGTTTCAAAGCCCGATTCGTTAACTGAATTGCTCGTCATGCGAGTTATGTCAATCCATGGTTATGTTTTAACCTGAGAATATTATGAAAAATATTATTACAGCCACTTACACACACGTGTAGTCTGCTGAATTACAGCTATTTATGAAAATTCAATATCCTTAAGAAAAAACGCTAGTTATTCAATTTGCTCGTATAGCAAATTGTTCATATGTGGGGATCCCAGCATAATTTCCATTGTGCTTCAGTTCAAGTCTATCCTTTAGTGCTTAGAAAGATTAAGTCAAGCAAACTCTCAGGCTTCGTTCACACTGCCGATTTTGGGCCACAACAACCCAGCGACTTTCAGATTTGACAAGTCTGCTCCCACGCTCCAAGATTGGGGGATGGGTTTTTGGTGTCTTGGTGTCGGCTAGTATGATTGCCGACGGAGTCTCACTGGTCATTTATTGAACTGGCGCCATGTCTACGACAACCACGACTCTGCCAACATATTGGCCGACAGTCGCAGACGGTCTTAACGACAGTCATCCAGACAGTCGCTGACTGTCGGCAAGACTGTCTGTGAAGTGGTTGGCCGACCAGTTGCCAAGGAGTTGGCCAACAGTCTTCCCGACTGTCATGGTGGCAGCCTTGCCAACTGTTGCCGGACTACTGCCGGTACCCAAATTTTTCTTCAATAGGATATTTTGGCCGCAGACATCTGCCCAGCATTTGAGTACTGTACCGATTTTACCCAGCTTTTCCTTCAAAAGGATACTTTGGCAGTCTCTATTTGGCTTTGACAGTCCTCACGAACGTCCTTCATGAGACGAGGACTGTCGTCACGATAATCCATCATTAGTCTTAGGTAGTCGGCACCGATGACTGTGCCGACAAGAAACTGTCAAAATTTGAAAAATGACCCCGACAGTCTTTGTGACTGTCACAAAACTGGTCAAGACTGTCTGGGACAGTCTTGACGACTGTCGCCGACCTCCCTCAAACCTCAACCGGAAATGACCGTTGGTCCAGACCCTTTCTGACAATACCTTTTCACTCAAAGTAAAACATCAAATTAAAACAAGTGAACCTCAAATTTAAACAACTGAAGTTTAAATTAAAATTGGTCAAAATTAAAACAACTGAAGTTTAAATTAAAACTGAAGTTTATTTTAAAACAACTGAAGTTTGAATTAAAATAACTGAGCTTCAAATTTAAATAATTTAATTTCAAATTAAAAGAAAAAATTTATCTATTATATTTTGAAATTGCTGTGTAGAAATATTTAAAAGAATGGTATATCTCTTCATAAATAATTTTTGTTCAGTTGTTCGTATTATTTGCCTGTTTCTCCCAACCCATTGAGATCATGATCATGCGGAGACTGTTTCACGTTTTGGCTCTACTAGATAGTGGTGAGCGACTGCATGTGGTGAGCTGAGGGCTTGAGTTAAGTCATGCCGGGAGCAATCTTTCTGCAATACGAGGACTGCCCACATGCTGCCCATCAACGCTATTTTTGACGGCAAGTGCATTGGAGGGCAGTATGAGCCTCTAATCACAGGCGTCACATTAAATATCCTCCCTGAACCACCACAAGCGAGGGTCAACCATCTGACCCTATAAGTGCCATGGCTTCAAACATTAATGTAATGAAAAAATAGCCCAATCAAGCTGCACACTTGCATTCCTACATCCAAGGTACACTGATAATAGTATAACGTACTGTACATACCTGATTACACAAGTTGGGTCGATTTACATTACTCCACATTGTACTTCGCCATCATCTCAGTGTTCTTCGTTTTGTGCCTCGGCTTCACATCTGCTGCCACAACCAACACGCCTCTGTAAATGTTAAGAAAGGATACACCACAAATTGAAGTCTACATCTATCGATATGTAGAATTAAGTTATGCAGGTAAAGTTCAACTATTAGCAGCCGTGTTGAATATTGGTCCCGATTATAGTCAAAGAATGATTAGCAACAAGTGAGGTCTTTTGAAGATTTTGAGTTGAAATAAAGGCATTCATTGAAAAAAATACAAATAACTTAGTAAGCAAGTGAATCATTTACTTTAGAAAACTGCCATTACATTACAATACAGACGTGATACATCCATTTATTACTGCTTTGATTCTACTGCAGTTTAATGCATTACAAGGCACGTAGATGTAAATGTCCTCAACTTGTACTACATCTGACAATTTGCAGCATTTTTAACTCCTACAACAGCCGTCGGAAATTATAAATAACACAAAGGGTGTCTGGAGGGGGCGAAACTCCCCCCACGAGGTTAGGTAACGTAATCAATGCCCAGGTTAGGTTAGTGAACTGTCTAGGAGGGACGCAGCTCCCCAATGTCAGGAGAGTATTTGTCAATAGGGTGTACTATACTAAACTGCAGTTTTACCCATGGTTTGTTAGAATTAAATACAAAAAGGAACCATAAGTGGAACAATGGTTGAAAACCCGTGAATATTTTCCATGTGCACTGTAATAAACATACCATCACACAGATTACCTTGATGCACAAATAAATAGTTCAGATAACGTTCGGCAACCCGATTTTCCCGCACTCCTACCCCTCTACGAGGTCCACAATAATTCAAAGTACTCACAACCTATTGATCTACCGTAGCTCTACATCGCTCTCACTATAGATATCATTTCAATAATACCTCACCTAACAGCCTTGGAAGGTTGACGTAAACGGCTTATTTGCAGGGAGATCTAAACTCAAATCACACGTGTGATGCAAGCACTCCGTCTCTCTCCCACTCACGGTAACGCCGCTAGGAAATTTTGATTGGGGTGGCCAAGGCTGGACACAGATCTAGCGTGGGGTGGCAGCCCAGCTGCCTGCACGCTGCCTACACCTTCGCCGGCTCGCTCTCGTCTGTCGCTCGTCCCGGATTACTCAAGGAACTCAACTTTGCTCAACAATGCTTCGAGACACTAAACCTTTCCCTTATTTCCTTTCCACGCACGCCCTTACCTGTTGACCTTTGACCAATAATTATTGACCTGTAACGTTATCTAAGTTTTAAATGTTAGTAAATGTGAGTTAGTAATAGTCTTGGTATAGTTTTGTAGAATTTTTTAAAGCTTATATTGATAGGGTTCGTTAGTGCTTCCAACTCATTAACAGTGTCGCAGAGGATTGTGGGTAGGATTTTTTTTTTTTTTTTTTTTAACTACGTAGTTTGTGGGATGTTAAAACTTAAAGGACTGGATTGCTTTGTTAGCAGTGGCGTGGCTGCTAACTGCTAATAAAGCAATCCAGTCCTTTAACAACCCACAAACTAAGTAGAAACAAGAAAGAAAAAAAAGACATCCTACCCACAATCCCCTGCGACGCTGTTAATCAGTTCGAAGCACTAACGAACGCTATCAATATAAGCTTCAGAAAAATACTGCAAAACTATACCAGGACAATTACTACTACTAACTCACATTTACTAACATTTAATACTTAGATAACGTTGCAGGTCAAGAATTATTGGTCAAAGCTCAATCGGTAAGGGCGTGGGAAGGAAATAAGGGAAAGGTTTAGTGTTTCGAAACAGTGTTGAGTTCCTTGAGTAATCTATCAATGGGGGGGGCACTTGGGGGGGCACTAGGCAAGCGGAGCACAGGGGCCACTCTGATGCCACATAGAAGGGTATATTCTAAGATCAGATCAGTGGTGGGTACTAGAGCATTATATATAATACGGCAGCCATGGGGGGGCAGCCATTATAGCTACGCCACTGCTTACACTCCTGTTTACCTTAGATTTCAGACTTGTTTAGATGGTTTACTGGTTACCAAAGCACTTCCTGTAGCTTGTCTATTCCGTTATAGGCCATGTGTGTCACACTATTGCTACTTGTCACCCAGCACACACAAAAATTATGATAAGGAAATAGGGCAAAACTGGTTACCAAATAGGGGTGTAAATTATTGGAATGGACTCAGTCGTCAGGTAGTTAGTGCGGAGTCAGTAATAAATTTATTACGCCGTAAGGCGTCAGACTAATACAATATAGTCCGGAGTCAATAGAGAGTTTTAAAAGGAGGCTAGAGAATTTCATGGATGGGGATGAAAGGTGGAAGTAGGTAGTATTAAGTAACAGGAACTACCACGTGTAGGTCTCACGGCCTCTTGTAGCTTCCTTATTTTCTTATGTTCTTATGATAACCACCATGAGTCCACCAGCCATGACGTCTGCCGCCTCCCCTTCGAACGCTCTGTGTCACTGCTTCGTTGCGCAGTTTGGAGTTTCGAGCTTATAAACATCGCTTGAGCCAAAATGCAACGCCACGCAATATTTTTCACACAGAAACAGATGAATAAATTTCCTGTATCACTTAAGTAGCTACAAGTGTCTATCGAAAGCTATGGTAATGAGCATTGATTCCTTACGCTTTGCTTTAACGTCGGCAGGTGGCAGCACGTTTGAGAACTTGGCTACCTACGTCACAACCACTAATTACCTCATCTCAGTAGTAAAATTCCAGAGGTCCGTGAAATATAACTAAGATTGTCAACTAAATGATACCCTTGTAATGCTCACAATTTATGGCATCTGCTATATATATAATTTCTCATCCCTAAAATCACCTATACATATAACATTAGAAAATACATCGGCTTTCTGTTACATTCAACAAGTAATTAGATTATATAACTACCTAACTAGCTACGCATTGGATGGCTGGCTGTTTAAAAGGGTAATCGGTATAGGGAAGTGTCAAGAAAAAAAAGTAACGGAGAAAGTGATGTAAGGTAGATGATTCTGTTACCTTATTCCAAATACTTTCTTTCTTTTCTTGCTTCTTTATTACCTACAGTTATTAATGGAGGAGACAGTTACAACATACAGGGCAGAAAGGGATTTTAGAGAAAGGGAAGGTCGGTGGAAGAACTAGTTGAGGGGTGAGAGGTGATAAATGTCCCCCATTTAATTACGAGGCGATATTCTCCTCTCATTCCTCCATTAACGACTAGATAAATCGTTGGTGTGGAAATTTACCTCCATGTTAACCTATATCATAAGGTGCATCATTCATTCCATTAATTATTCCTGTGCCATTCGTCTCAACATGTTGGCAGGAGATCTGCCGCAAATGGAACACTAACCACCACCACATTAACTATATATAACTACATACAGAGCTGGGCAGTATTTAAATACAATTGTATTTAAATACATTTGTGTATTTAGAAATGTATTTATAAATACATTGGTTGTCATGTATTTAAATACAGTGTTTAAATACTTTTATGAGTATTTAAATACATTGTATTTAAATACATTTAATATAAAAAATGTAATACTTTTTTATCAGTTAATTTGGCCATAAACCCGCCCAACTATCTGGCAACCTTGATGTTACAGTGAACCAGTGTTTCCACTGGCAAGGAAATGTCCAGATTTCAAGGAAATTTAGGCCCGAGAAGGAATTTTCTAAGGAAACCCAAAATCTAAGGAAATCATTGCGAATCATTGCAAAATCTAAGGATACATTGCGTATGGTGTATCTATTACCAGCGTTTTTTCTATGAATGTAGGTAGAAAAAACCCTGGTAATAGATACACCATACGCAATGTATCGCTGAAAAGATCAGAAGGTGAAAAAGATCTTGGAGTGAGGGTGAGCTCAGACCTCCGACCTAGGAAACAATGTATTGATGCTAGAAATAGAGCTAATAGAGTGTTAGGATTCATTACCAGAAGTGTTAAAAGTAGAAATGCGGAAGTTATTCTAAAGCTTTATCTGGCTCTAGTCAGGCCTCACCTAGACTATGCGGTTCAGTTTTGGTCTCCATATTACAGGATGGATATAGCCTTGTTAGAAACAGTGCAGAGAAGGATGACCAAAATTATTCAAGGGATGCGTAACTTTATTTATGAGAAGAGATTGGAGCTATTAAAGTTACACTCACTCGAGAGACGCAGAGTAAGGGGCGATCTGATGGAAGTTTTTAAGTGGATAAAGGGATTTCATAAAGGAGAGGTAGGAAAAGTTCTTAGTTCTTACGGCTATTAACCAGGTTAAACAAGAAGTAACGGATTCAAGCTGGAAAAGCGTAGATTTAAAAAAGAAATATGGAAAAACCATATGGGGTGTGGAGTGTGATGAGGCAAGAATGGCACTATATCGTGATTTGGTGTTTGTTTATATAGAGGGTGACGGGTGGGTAGTGATGTACCTACTGTGTAAAAAAACAGGTGGGCTGAGAAAATGTGAATTACTAGACTGATTAACTATTATAACCACCTCCAATGATACTTAAGAGAAGAATGCAGCGTGTTTATAGATAACTGTATGACGAGTTAATGATAATTCGCCGATTCATGTCACAATTCATGTCATTTCCATTCCCCCGATGTATCGATAGGGCAGTTTTGGTACCAGTATGTGTTTCCTCCCACAAACACATAGCCTAATATTCTTGTATGATCAGCAGCTCCTTCTATGTAAGTATACATTATACCCTAACAACAAGGAACTACCATCCACTTTAACACTCAATACTCGCAGGTGTCTCAACAGTAATCGGAAAAAATGGCACAGGAAAAATGGCACAGGAACAAATGGCACAAAGTTTGGAGTAGGGAAAAAAGGCACATAAAAGTAATGACATCTTATAGTGTCGATTACTAGTCTCGAACCTATGGCATCTTATAGTACAGATTATGTTATGTTAGGACCTATTTGAATAAATTCTCAAGATGTGCCATTTATTTCTAGCCTGAAGAATATAGCACTTTTTCCTGTGACATTTTCTCTTGTGCCATTATTTCCTGTTCCATTAATACCTGTGCCATTTTTTTCTACATTCGCTGGCAGGGGATCCGTCGCAGTTGTGGGTCCTAAAGATGTCTCGGCCCAATGCTGCTTCGTACATCTATCCAGTCACACTTCTTGCCTACACCACATGCCCCTCTCCCGCTAACTGAGGCCACTATGTGCGAGAGTCAACCGAGGACACATGGCCAACAGGACATTCCGCACGTGTGACTTAAGTAGCTACAACCACTACTACTAAAACTAAACTACTACTTCAAAAGGGTCATATGAAATTTGTGAAGACTCGCGTGTCGCTAAAAAATCACCGACCGGGAGTACCGTTAGTTACAGTGCAATTACCAATGGGCCCGAAAGAGGGTTAAAGCGAGAGATCCGTGGTTCCTATCCCCTCACCCATTCCTCCCCATTAGTTTTTCTTTTTCCCCACCAACAAGGCCAAATGTGATCAGTACAAAGATACGAAAACAAACATATGTAATTAATAACTAGGGGATCGAAAATGTGTTAAAATTCCCTTTCAACAAGGTCTCTTTGTGTCCTAATGAACAGTAGACTATAAAAAAAAATAGCACCAAATCTCCCTACAAGTCCGATAATATACAGGCTCCTACCAGTCCTCTACGCTAGGAAGATTTGACATGATTGCAAACGATGAGGATCCGAGAGAATGTGCGACGACTCTAGGTAATGCGAAAGGTGACACTTACACAATAACATAATACAAAACAGTTTAGTAATTGTGATCAAGAGAGCTTTCGAGCAACTCATTCTATCTACTTCTTACCTACCAGTTAATCTTCTAATCTTTCTATAATAATCTAAAATCTATCTTTCTAATCTATCTATAATACAGACAGTCAGACATGGTATATTAATCACCACTGTCCTACAAATGAGTCGCCTGACCTGGCAAGAGTGAACATGGTGTTGTGAGGGTGGCGGTGGCATGACCCAGACTATAGGCAGGGGCGGGGCAGGGCCAGGTGGGGCGGGGCGGGGGCAGGACAGGCGGGCCGGGCTCCTGGGGACTGTCCGCCGGCTGACAAAAATAACCTGGGCCCCGGTACTCTTGTTACCGCCCGTCCTCCTCACGACGGGTGGGGTGGAGAGAAGACCTCGAACTTTAAATGAGAAACAGAGGTCTTTACAGGGATAGAAACCTGTTGACGTTGGTATTCTTTACGCTACTGACAATAACACTATAGTCGCCACTGCATTAATGTCGCCAGGCGCTATATATCACGAATTTTAGCATCACTACAATTTATTTGTGTCACTGAAGAGGCATGCACAGTAGGCACAGTATATTATGTACCTGTCTTCAGTGGCACATACACATCTGTATTGATGCTTAAATTCGTAATAAATGGTGCCTGGCGACATTAGTGCAGTAGCGACTATAGTGTTATTGACGGTAGTTAAACAACGCGAGACACAATCAGCGTTGCAATATACATGATTTTTACATATCGATAATAGAAACCGTATGATAAACTACTGAGACGAATATTTCAAAGCTACCGTGTAAGTTTGTAGTTTACGCATGTATAAATACTCGTGCCTGGTTCGTTTAATGGAAATTCATATTCCCAAAATGCTGGATGCAACACGGCCAAAGCGATACAAAGGGTTGTGAATGCAGAATAAAATAGCGAAAGGTCCAGTGTGTTTAGGGAGAAATATTGTCATCAAAAAATTGTCGTAGAAATATGTGCATCTAGATTATACAAATGGAAATATGTGGGTCGTAGCTTATTACGTTCAGCAGACATGTCACCGAGCACACTCCCGACATCCCCTCCGTCGCTATGCTCCACCCCGACCCCCGACACCCCGACCCCCAACACACAGCCCCTGACCCCCTCGCGAGGATAAAGTTTCACATGCCCTCCCGTCTCCTTCTTTCCTTCCCCCTCCATCAGCGGCACGCGCCTCTCTACACCACCAACCATACGACAGACAGAGTATTTCTAAACACATCAACGACAGTACCTCAATACCTTAACACACGACAAACTATACAACACATAACAATGAATGCACCTTTTTAGTGATAGTTACACCATGAATCACATTAAATAAGGTAAACCATACGACATACAGAGTATTTCTAAACACATTAGGGGCAGTACACCAATCTTAATAACAACACACGACAAACTACACAACACAAAAAAATACACAAACCTTTTAAGTGCAAGTATTACACCAATGATCCCAATATACAGTAAAAGAAACACACAGTCATACCTTCCCATAATTTACCACGATCCTACACACACAGAACCACCACCACCACCACCACCACCAAAACATGTGCCTGCCATATGTTTCCTATACAGTGTTTGCTGACAGTATTACTTTATCTTTATTTAGTCTTCTTAGTTTACGTTGACCTGCTTACGGTGTAGTTCATCCCAGAGTGTATTTCGATGATTTATTAATTTGTTGCTGGTAGCTTTAGTAGGTCGAGGGCACATAGTCTAAATATGTGACGAGGTTGTTGAGAGTGAAGAAGGAGGAGGAGGAGGAAGAGGAGGAGAAGGAGGAGAAGGAGGACGATTAAGAAGAAAGAAAAGGAAAATTAAGAGAATGAAAATGGGTGAAGAGAAAATAAGATGAAGATTGGGAGAAAAACGAAAATAAAGGACAAAGAAGAGAAAAATGGAAAAGAAAAGAAGGATAAAAAAGACAGAAGGATAAGGATGAAGATAAGGAGAGGGAGGAAAAAGAAGATAAACATGGGAAGGGAAAATTAAAAGAGGAGGAGAGCTAGGAGCACAGGGACGAGAAATAGAATACAAGGGGGGAAAAGAGGAGGAGGAGGAGGAGGAGGAGGAGGAGGAGGAGGGGGAAGAAGAACGATAAGGTGAGAAGAGCAGTGACAAAAACACGACAGTAAAAAGAGACAATGGCAAAAAAAAAAAAAAAAGAGAGAGAGAGAGAGAGAGAGAGAGAGAGAGAGAGAGAGAGAGAGAGAGAGAAGAGAGAGAGAGAGAGAGAGAGAGAGAGAGAGAGAGAGAGAGAGAAAGCAATGCCTCCCACATCTCGAATAAACAAATAATGAAAGGGGAACAACCTTACAACCCCCCCCCCTCTCCCGCCCCTTCCTGCTGCTGCTGCCTCTGCCCCTGTGTGTGTGTGTGTGTGTATGTGTGTGTGTGTGTGTGTCACGTGACGTAGTCCAGGTGAGAGGGCGGTGGTGGGCGGGGCTGAAGAAGAGAAGGTGGGCGGCGGGGGCGTGATGGAAGAGTGAAGGGCGTGGTGAGGGAGGTGGTGGTAGAAGGTGCAGAGGAGGGGAATGGAAGCAGAAAAAGAGTAAAGGGAAATAGAGTAGGAAAAAAGAGGAGACAGGAACGTGGGAGGAGGAGAAGGAGGAGGAAAGAGACACGGGGAGAGAGAAAGTGGAGGAAAGGGAGAAGATGAAGATGAGAGGGAAGAGAGAGAAGATGTAGAAGAGAGAGAATCACACGAAGAAAATAGGTGAGAAGATGAGTAGTAGGAAAAAAGAGGAGGAGGAGGAGAAAAAGGAGGAAGAAGAAACGGGAAAAGAGAAAGTGGAGGAAAGGGGAACAGAAGTAAAAGACGAAAAGGAAACATAGGAAGAACAAAGGAGGAAAATAAACGAAGAAAGAGAAGCGGAGAAAGAGGAGGAAGATAAAGGAACAGATCACGAAGTAGAGAAACGAAGGTCAAAGAATGGAGGAAGAAATTGAGAGAGAAAGATGAGTGGAAATACAAGACTTAGAGAGAGAGAGAGAGAGAGAGAGAGAGAGAGAGAGAAGAGAGAGAGAGAGAGAGAGAGAGAGAGAGAGAGAGAGAGAGAGAGAACTTGGGAGTGGAAGTGACTTGGTGAGAAGTCTTGGAAGGGGATGTCATGAGGGAGTACTTAGAGGTCCCTTTTGGAGTGCTGCCTGGGGAGGAGGAGGAGGAAGAAGAGGATGAGGATGAGGAGGAGGAGGAGGAGAAGAGGAGGAGGAGGAGGAGGAAGAAGAGGAGGAGGAGGAGGAGGAGGAGGTGATGACAGACAACACGTGCGTCTGGTCTTGCCTGGTATCCCTTGCTGATGTAAACTTTCTAAGCCACGTGCGACTCTAG
Source organism: Chionoecetes opilio (assembly GCA_016584305.1). NCBI lineage: Eukaryota > Metazoa > Arthropoda > Malacostraca > Decapoda > Majidae > Chionoecetes > Chionoecetes opilio. Next base: position 340,212 of record JACEEZ010025538.1, read on the forward strand.
AATGCGATAATCTCTCTCTCTCTCTCTCTCTCTCTCTCTCTCTCTCTCTCTCTCTCTCTCTCTCTCTCTCTCTCTCTCTCTCTAAGCCGTACGGGAGAGATCCAGCCGCAGCGAGAGAAGGAAAGGTGTTGCTTCAGGTTAAAAGGAAAGAAGGAAGCGACGACGAGTTAAAGGGATATCTAATAGGCAGGACCTTTAAACCTCACCAGACATTTAAAGAGCGGAAGGGTGTGGGAAGTGTGTGTGCGTGTGTGTGTAGGAAGGGAAGAAGAAGGGGAAGGAAGGAGGGAGGGAAGGAAGGAGGGAGGGAAGGAGAAAGGTAAGGAGGGAGGGAGGGAGGGAAGGAAGGAAGGAAGGAAGGAAGGAGGGAGGGAAGGAGGGAAGGAAGGAGGGAGGGAAGGAGGGCGATGCGTGACAGGAAGCTGGTGGCGTCTTGAGACCAAAATAATCCTTCCCTTGAGCCATGTTTCCTATCACACCTCTTGTCTCCTCTCCTTCTTGTGCGCCTCTCTCTCTCTCTCTATCTCTCTCTCTATCTCTCTCTCTCTCTCTCTCTCTCTCTCTCTCTCTCTCTCTCTCTCTGACGTCATCAATATTTCATTTAATCACTCCGTTGTCAAAAATCTCTTTCCCCTAATCTATTATCACCTCCTTCGCACACCACCCTAACTTCTGATTTCTAGGGTCGAAGTGTGCCTCAAGGTGTGTCATTCTACCTCCTCTGTTGTGTTAAGGGTCTGGGATAAGGGTAAAAGCAGTGCGTTTATGCTGTAAGGATTTCAGGGGACCTTTTTTTAACTGCATTTCAAGTGGTTGCGTGTTTTTGGTGAATGAAGCTTAGATATCAGTCTGCCAGGAACCCCTTCTTTCCCTCCCTCCTATGACAACAACCACCTTCTACACGTCAACAGAGAGACGTAGTAGTGGTGGTGGCAGGTGGTCTTGCATGGGGTGTTACTCTTATAAATCTCAGGAAAAGAAAATTTAATATGAGTGGTAGTGAAGTCTGCCAAGCTTGTACAACTCTCCCTATCTCGAGCATCGCATCAATCCCTCTCAAGCCACCTGCAGGCACCTGTTTAGCTCCTCACCTGTCCATGCCGTGCCGAGGAAAACAAGGATGCCATGGTGTTTACTGTTTATCGTGGTGAGGCGTCGTAGGGAGGCGTGTGACGTATGGAACGACGTGGTGATGATGGTTATATATCAGTGAGTGTTGATACCAAGGCGATTAAAACAGCTAGAGAGAGAAGAGGAGGACGAGGACACATGCACAAGAAGAATAAGAGAAGAATGCACAAGAAGAAAGAAGAAGTGTCGTAGTGAGGCGTGTGACGTATGTAACGACGTGGTGATGATGGGAACAGATCAGTGACGTTGAGTGTTTATACCAAGATGATTACTACAGCTGGAGGGAGGAGGAGGAGGAAAACACACAAAGAAGACAGTAATATCTAAAAACAGATACAATTTTCCTAGGCAAATATAGGAGAATCAAGTTAAAACAGATGAATCATGAGTCACAAACATTCCGATCAGCCATAATATTACCAAATAAAGTATAATATAGTATAAAAAGAGTAATCCCAAGAGTAATAAGTAGAGTCTTAATAGAGTAAAGCAGATCCCTTATTTCTAGGCAAATTTAGGAAAACCAAGTTAAAAGACAGATGAATCATGAGTCACAAACATTCCGATCAGCCATTATAAAGCCCACAACCTCCATGTATGTTTCTAAGTCTGCCAAGTATGGGCTTCGTCGCTGTTGAGGCGTGACAGGCAAAACTACAGGGTTAATATCTTGAGGGGGTGAAGCCGGCCATCTTTAGGAACCCAGTAAGAGGAACCCAGTAAGAGGAACCCAGTAAGATGAACCCTGTAAGAGGAAACCAGTAAGGGTAACCCAGTAAGAGGAACCCAGTAAGAGGAACCCAGTAAGAGGAACCCAGTAAGAGAAACCCTGTAAGAGGAACCCAGTAAGGGGAACCCAGTAAGAGGAACCCAGTAAGGGGAACCCAGTAAGGGGAACCCAGTAAGAGGAACCCAGTTAGGGGAACCCAGTAAGAGGAACCCAGCAAGGGGAACCCAGTAAGAGGAACCCAGTAAGAGGAACCCAGTAAGAGGAACCCAGTAAGAGGAACCCTGTAAGAGGAACCCAGTAAGGGGAACCCAGTAAGAGGAACCCAGTAAGAGGAACCCAGTAAGAGGAACCCTGTAAGAGGAACCCAGTAAGGGGAACCCAGTCAAGGGAAACCAGTAAGAGGAACCCTGTAAGAAGAACCTAGTAAGAGGAACCCAGTAAGGAACCCAGTAAGAGGAACCCAGTAAGAGGAACCCAGTAAGAGGAACCCAGTAAGGAACCCAGTAAGAGGAACCCAGTAAGGAACCCAGTCAAGGGAACCCAGTAAGGAACCCAGTAAGAGGAACCCAGTAAGAGGAACCCAGTAAGGAACCCAGTAAGAGGAACCCAGTAAGGAACCCAGTCAAGGGAACTCAGTAAGGAACCCAGTAAGAGGAACCCAGTAAGAGGAACCCAGTAAGAGGAACCCAGTAAGGAACCCAGTCAAGGGAAACCAGTAAGAGGAAAGGAAAGATTTGTGATGAACTTTTTTGTTTTTATTCTTTACTTTTTTTCTTTCTTTTTCCTGTACGCCTTCGGGTGAAAACAAAATTATCGTTATTATTATTATCATTATTATTATTAATATTATCATGGTGGCCTTTGAGAGACAACAATGGAACCGCTTCATCGCTGTCATGTCGCCTTACCTTTAAAACTCCCTCACTCAACTCATCGTTTCCGTCTTGCATGAGGTGCCAAGGCCCACATTGAGGCCATAATGAGGTAACTAGGCTACTTTCCCTCACGTCCTGAGCACGAGGTCCAACTTCGTGACCCTAATGAAGCCAGGACAAACAGTGAATCATCGCCTACAAAAATAATAATAATAATAATAACAATGCGAATACTTCCTCCTATATAATACTGATTAGCAATTAAGGGTGTAGGGAATGAGAGGAGACTAATGGGAGAAGGAGCGTCTAATGGTAGTTGAGTGGTGTTGGGTTATGGGGACACGTGGGTTGGACAGAAGGTAGGCAGGTGGCGCTCCCCTCACCACCTTCTCCATCACCTGGGACTGTGCCAACCTCGCCGCCCCGCCTCGTGTGGCCTTCCTACGACTCCTTGCTTCTTGTCTCTGTCTGCTCGTACTTTTCTATGTAATTATCCTTCTTGGAACTCTTTATCTCATGTGCGAAAGTAGAGTATGCATATGATTGATTTATGTTTTATATTTTTGCCCTCTTGTTTATTATCTCTCTCTCTCTCTCTCTCTCTCTCTCTCTCTCTCTCTCTCTCTCTCTCTCTCTCTCTCTCTCTCTCTCTCTCTCTCTCTCTCTCTCTCTCTCTCTCTCTCCCCTTGAAACTTTTCTATTTCATGCGCAAAATAGAGTATGCATATGATTGATTTCTATTTTAAATTTTCCCTGCTTATCTATTCTCTCTCTCTCTCTCTCTCTCTCTTTCTCTCTCTCTCTCTCTCTCTCTCTCCTCTCTCTCTCTCTCTCTCTCTCTCTCTCTCTCTCTCTCTCTCTCTCTCTCTCTCTCCTCTCTCTCCTCTCTCTCTCTCTCTCTCTCTCTCTCTCTCTCTCTCTCTTCTACATGATCATCACCACCTGTTTGTTACACCACCACCTGCCCCCCTTCTTGTTGCACCACCTGCCGCCATCTTAGCACCCCCCCCCCTTTCCCTCTCCACCCACCTGCCTCCCACACTTCCCACACCACCTGTCTCTATATATTCAAGGAACATCAAAATGAGGGAAGAGACAGAGGAGTTGGGAGTGAATGTGAAGAGAGGAGAACGTAGGAGCATGGACTGGGGCGGGGCAGGACGGGGTGGGGCATGTCGTTCTTCTGCCAAAAATCACCTGGGAGGGGAAGGCAACACCTGGTAGATAACGTCACTGTGGAAAATCCCCTCTCTTTCTTCCCCTCCTCCTCCTCTTCTTCTTTCGTCCATGCCTCCAAGGGCCAGACCTCGACTCCCCTCACACGGCACGCCCCTCAGCCACACTCGAACGCACGTACCCACCAGGCAGTAGCGGAGCCAAGAAGCTGAAGCATCGGCATTCCACGCACGCCACACGATGGGGTTGTTGGGTGGGTAGAATCCCTCAACAACCCCCGAAGTAGATGACTCATGAAGGCGGCAACATGATCATCGAGGAATGAAAGTGACCTTGAATCTCATGAGAGGAAATGACACTTGTGAATTTGGGGAAAGACTCTTGGGTCACAGTTACTTTGGTGGCAGTGTGCGGAGGTGGGAGTGCAATCAAAAGTATGTCCACAACGCCACAATGTTGGTTTCGGATGATTCAGCGATACGCGGAGCTGACAAGAGTTCCATGTGTGGTGTGGGAAATACAATGATTATCTTGTGCGAGTTGCAGGCCATTGACTTGATCCTTTTAAGTCATGAGTCCTCGTCTGCAAGAAGCACGAGTATGAGAATTTAGTGAGGAGGAAGAACAGGAGCGATGATGTACATATGGGAGAGGCAGCTGTATGTGGACTTTTAAATTTCATTTCGACGATGAGGGTGATGATGAAGAAGGTGATGACGTGACATCAGTAAAGAACGAGATTATGTCAACTTAAGCCGCTATTAATGTGAAAAAGCCGCAGCGCATCCAAGACTGAGGAAGGATGCTGAGCAGCAGAATGACAGTGTGAAAGGCAGACGAGATCTTGCCTCAGTCCCGAACATTCTCAGGGAGTTTGTGTTAAGGTGAGTGTGGGTGCAGCAGCTGGGGGTGAGGGGGAGGAGCGGAGGAGCGGAGGAGCAGGGGGGCACGGAAGCTCAAAATAGGTGTGGGTAAGGCAGCACGTGGCAAGGGGCACCCGTGCCAACCACCGGCCGCCACCACCACCAGTGCCGCCACCACCGCGCGAGGAACAAGTGGCTTGACTCGCACGTGTCCGCGGCACTCTGAGTGTAGTACATCGGAGTGCTGTACTATATGTGCCAAGACGCTAAGCAACACCCCTTCACCAGTGCGTGTCCGCGGGAGGCATGGGCGAGGCCGGCGTAGTATACACCAGCGTGGAGGGCCCTGCGGCACCTTCGTCTCCGCCGCGCGGCGAGACGCCCTGGCCACCCTCCCCGGCGGGCCCCCACGACTCCCTCACACTTCTCGCCGACATCGCTCTCGTGTGCGCTGACAAGCCATGGCTGGCCGCCTTGCGCCCGGAGGACCTCCCCGCTCATTACAGCACACCGCTGCCGCCGCCACTGCCCCTTCCTGCCGCGACGGTGGTGCCACGCAGAGAGAGCACCACGCCGGTGCTGCAGCTGGACGCCGACACCACCGTCATCACACACGCGCCCCAGGATGACCTGCCCCTCAACCTGAGCACCACGCCTCCCCGCACTCCGGAAAACTCCCCTGCCGCCCCGTGCACGCCACCCGCCACGCCCTCGCCACCAGCAGTGCGGGACGCCCACGTGTGTCCCGAGTGTGGCCGCACCTACTCCACCTCCTCCAACCTCGCCAGACACAGGTAAGATGCAGCCCACATCACGGTGCGTCGAGTACGAGTACTATCTACAGAAATATGAAATAAGCACATTATTACAGCCAATATCATGATACTAACATTCGATGAACACTACTGGTAGTGGTGGTGGTGGTAGTGACGGTATAATGATGGTGGTGGTATGATACCTGCACATAATGGACAAAGTTGAGTCCTTCAGCCCCCGAGGCTCTTCTTCAGTCTCGTAACCATGCACGGGTGTCGTCAGGCGTCCCGCCACCGCCGCGCACCTCGAGGCCCACAAAGAGCCGGGCAGCAGGTGTTACGGGAGGGGGCGGCGTGCCAGAGCCCCCTGCCCCTCCCCCGTCCCATTGACCTGCGTTGGCAGTGTTGTGTCTGGGTGATGCATGCTCATAAGATTATATATATGTATGTGTGTTCAAGGTCAACGGTATACTGGCACGAGGCTGTGCGTAAGTGTAGGTTGCAGGGTGTACTGATTATGAGGATCTGTGTGTGTGTGTGTGTGTGTGTGTGTGTGTGTGTGTGTGTGTGTGTGTGTGTGTGTGTGTGTGTGTGTGTGTGTGTGTGTGTGTGTGTGTGTGTGTGTGTGTGTGTGTGTGTGTGTGTGTGTGTGTGTGTGTGTGTAGCAAATCTAGAAACCTTCTATAATGAAACTTCTTTGTCTCAAATGAAAGATCCAAATAAAACTAAGATAACAACATTGTGTGACGCACGACCCCTTCTGCACGTCCCCAGGCAGACCCATCGCTCCCCGGACGACAAGAGGGCGGCCAGGAAGTGCCCGTACTGCGACAAGGTGTACGTAAGCACGCCCGCCTTCAGCCAGCACATGCGCACCCACAACCAGGGCTGCAAGTGTCCCACGTGCGGCAAATGCTTCTCGCGCCCTTGGCTGCTCCAGGGACACATCAGGACCCACACAGGTGAGTCCTCTACCTCTAGGTTACCGGCCTATTTATAACAGTCTTGTGGCCGGTGACAGGTGACTGGTGATATACGCTCTTCACTCCCCCTCACCTTCCTCCCCTCCTCCCTACCACAACTTGCCTCTCTCTTGCCCCTCGACGCTCCCTAAGGGGGTATAAGCCTCATATAGCCTACTCCCTCTGTGCCTCTTCCCCTGCCGCCGCTACCTCCGTCACGCCTCTGCCTCCTGTCCGTCATGCAGGCCACCGCGAGGTCCCAGAATGGCGCGTCGTGGCCTTGAATTCAGCAGCATCTCTCCTGGGTTACACTTGGCCCATTGCCTATTATGCACTGATACTTCTTTCTGTCTTGCTCTCTTTAACACTACTACTTCAACCATTACTACTACTGTATACTTATGCTGCTACTACTAATATGGCTTCTACTGCTGCTGCTGATGTTATTACTGGTATCCTATAGCAATGATGATAATAACTATATCTACAATGATGATTATATAAGTAATGATAATACTATTGTCATTATTACTATTTAACTCACCAGCATCATTAATATTGTTATTGCTAGTATCATCATTATTGTGCAGTCAGAAGTATTAATAATCTGTTCGTCCACACACACAGGTGAGAAGCCGTTCCGGTGCAACATGTGCGGCAAGGCTTTTGCCGACAAGTCTAACCTTCGGGCGCATGTGCAGACCCACTCCAGCTTCAAGCCCTACGCCTGCACCCGGTGCGGCAAGTCTTTTGCCTTGAAGTCGTATCTGTACAAACACGAAGAGTCTTCGTCCTGTATGAAGCTGCACCGCGCCCTGAACCGCGGCGGCACGGGACGATGCACCCCACCCGCGGAGGAGGCCGGCGCCGCGGGTCACCACCTCGCATCCTCACCGCTGCCACACGGCGACATGGACGGCAGGACTACCCGATCACTGCACACCGTCGCCATCCTGCGATCGACACCGCACACCTCCATCCTGCGTCCTCACTGATGCTGTCACCGGCATCTACTTAAATAATGAAGACGAAATTCTCATTCATCAGCGGCGCGTCCTCACTGCAGCTAGGAGGACAGGTGATGGCCAGCAAGCCACTCAAATATGCTCCAAATAACTATTTTCTTAAAAAGAGTTCTTCAGAGAGGCTTTCTCCTGCCGGCAGACATAAAAAGATCGGCAAGCAGGTGGTAGATAAATGATGTTAGTTAGTTTATCATCTCAAAACATTTTGTTCTATACAGATACAACTCGTAGCAACTGCTTCTAAACAGACTGAGCTGTAGGAGGTGACTGTCAAGGCAGTCTTGTAGATAGTGTATGTAGTAGTCAGAATGGGTCCAGTAGTGTAAGGGGTGTCGGGGGGAGGGAGGGGGGTGGGTGTGGGCCGGGATGTGCATTACCAGTATAAACAATCTTGGATGGGACATCTAGTCATTAGCGTTCTAAGGCTCCTCCCTCGAGCTGTAGCCTCTGGTCCTGTCAGGATCGTGACCTGCTTCTTCATCAAATCAATTCCGTCAATCCAAATCTGTAATATCTAGCTCGTCTCTTGAACCAGGTCACAATATCCCTGCAGTTTAGGCTACAAATTACAATTGCCATCACATTGCTTCTCGCAGCAGGTCACGAGCGGGTCAGACCAGGTTATGGCACATCTCAGGTCAGGACGTGGTCTGCTTGCATATCAGGTATAGTTGCCAATATATTCCTCATCTGTATAGCAGTAACCTGTGGGACCACGGATTTCATGGCTTTTCTACCCTTTATACAACTTTTTATATATATTAGAATTAGTGAGACGTAAGGTAACCATAGTGCATTGTGTGGCGTGTGTTTGGCGCGGCGCCGCATGCAATACTCGGTGTCGTCGTGCTGTCCTGTCCTAGCGTCGAGGCACTGCCATTCTGGAGGCAAGACGAGTAACAGGGTGGCAGTACTGTCGTTCTTTATAAATTAATATGATACTTGTTTTATGAGCCTAGTAAACCTTTATGAGGCAGTAAAAGGGTTAACCAGTCATACCTTAAAGCTTTACAACATTCACACTATTTTCTCAGTATCAACATCTGAACTGATCGAAGCACCAATAAGGAAACGCACACTTTTGATCCATAACGTTGGTCATAAAATATGCTTCCCTGTTTCTGGCAATATCTCGGGTGCTTCAATTTCTTTTCTTTTGAAGTATTAAGACTTTGATCTACTGTATACATTTACTTCCTATTTCTATTTATTTTGTATTAATATTTCTTCCTATTTTCCTATTTCTTATTTTCTATTAGTGGCATATAAAGCAGGTTTCTGTTATGATTATCTCAACTAGTGGCATCTATTTCGTTGCAAACATGGACCATTACGAGCGTCACGACAGATGCCGAACTGAGACTCGCCGCGCCCTGGACACGCACACTCCGTAGGTAGTCACGGGTCGGGACTATATCAGTTCCTCCCTCATTTGGTAAGATGCTTTAAATATCTATATTATATCATTATACGGTTTTCTAATGCTAAGTTATTTTATATTTATGTGTGAGTGTGAGTGGACAACATTTACAATAATAAACACAAACCTTGAAGTTGTTTGTTTTGCATCATCCTTCGTCAGCGTGTTTCTCTTCGTCTGAGTCGCTCTGGCGAACATGAACCAAAACTGTCAAGGGTTAAAAAATATTCATTAACTTGAGAAGAACATCAATTATGGCCTACAAATAGTTACTTAATCAATCAATCAATCAATTAATCAATCAATCTATCTATCTCATTATGCTCCTCTCCCGTTCCTTTCTCACTCTTCAAACAAAGGAAGGTTACACTGTCATACTGCATACTCTGTCATACTGCATACTCTGTCATACTGCATACTGCGCTGCCTAGAATACCTTTGTCCTCCCTATTACAGTGAACCTAATAATTAAAGAAAACTAATCCTTGTTAGTAGTTGATGGGACACTAAAGAAAATATAAATAACAAAAGACTCGTAAATGCCCAATGATTTTGTGCGTACATGTAAATCCTGGATGACGAAATACACACAAACAGAAACAATCATGAAGACCTATCTGAACACTAATTTGTCTGATATATAGGGGGCCGGGCCTACTTGGTCAAGAGCACGGTGCAAGATCCAAGTCCTCTACATTCGCCGCATACCGATTAATAAAAGTATTAAATTGTACATTATAATAATCAAGACAGATAATATTGACCAATGTCATTTGCGTGCCTTTACATAGTTCAAAGTAAATCGTCATGAATTAGGTAACAGTTGAAACAGGGCGGTGTAAGAGAAGAGTATACATGGCATATGTTATGTATACATATGTGTATCAGCTACTTGAGGATTACACGTGTGTGGATCACTACGAACTGAACAGCCCAAGACCAAGAGATATAGATAGGTCTATATCTATATCTATAATTCTTGGCCTTGGAACAGCGTGTCATGCAAGGCAGCCGCTGACCACTGAGCTGAGACGCAAAGACAGGTTTTTCAAACCCGCAGATTTTTTATATGAGTTATTTCCTGATAATGTACGTAATATGTAATATCATCTCTGAAACATTGAAGACGACCAAATGATAAGGTATAGAAGGTTTTTTCATATGATATAATGTTATTGGAATTTTTATGGAACACAACTACTGTTTTGGAATTTTTCGACTGTTTTTCGATGATCAAATAAATCTTAAAAACTAAAAATCTCAACATTTCAAACATGCACATGTGTACAAATGATCATAAATCTTCCACACTTGTAATATCAAAAGCCGTCAGTCGGCAACTTCATCTTCAGCTGAGCTCAGTTCCAAGATATGGCGGATTCTGAGCTGGGACGGAAGAGACAACAACTCAATGAGTTCACCATTACTATAGTGAACTTTATGAAATATGGATAGCGACCTTTGTTACCCCCCTCGCGTCCAGCCTGTCAGCTGGACTGTACTTGCTGGACATCTTTTATTCCTGATTAATCTGAGGAGCAGCGAACCTTCCCGCTTGACGACATATGGCAGATAACTTTTTTAAGAAAGAACAAGAAGACACAAAGTGGCGGCAACTCTTCACCCTTACATACACGCCACTTTGGTATTCATGACGGAAGGCGTTGTGACCACAGTGACAACAAACCTACTTACTTAACACGGTTTTTTGCGTTACCAATACACAGATTTTTAGGTGGTATAAAAATAACAAGGAATTATTGTCATCCGTCAGTAAAATGATAAGAATAATCTGATTTCTTAGTAAAGTTTCATCACTTGCATATAGTTTACACCGAGAACATAAGAGAAAGCAACGAATATGTCTGATTTATCTCTGTGATTATTGTTAGGTGACAGTAATGCAGAAGGGAATGAAGCAGTCGCGCAATTCGATTACTTGAAAAAATATTCGATTACCAAAATAAATTTAACTTGCAGCCATAACACACACACACACACAGTCACACACACACACACACACACACACACACACACACACACACACACACACACACACACACACACACACACACACACACAATCTCTCTCTCACACACACAGTCACACACACACACACACACACACACACACACACACACACACACACACACACACACACACACACACACACACACACACAATCTCTCTCTCTCTCACACACCACATACACATAAAAAATCCTTGTTTAGTGTAGAGTGTAAGAGCGTGTGTGTGTGGTGATTGGGTGATGCCTGACAAAGGTAGAAAAGGATGCAGGGCAGGACAGGGAAAGGGGAGGGTCATCACTCATCAGCATCTTACTTGACTAACAAATCCACGGCAAAGGAAAGCACGTCATCCCATCAAAACAAAGACACGCCGAGGAGGAGGAGGAAGCGAGCACAGGCCACAGCAGCCTCTCCAAGATGGCCGACGCCTCAACCCACACACGCCTAAAAACAATCCGCGTTTTGAAATTGTATGAAACCTGGACGTGTTTCGGCTTAGAGGATCCGCATTCTCCCTTGCTCCAGTTTGACTATGAATATTCAATCCCGTAATACAGCGCAGACCGGGGAAGAAACGCAGGCAATTTCAACCAATCAATTAATTCTTTGACATAGTCCCTGGCCGAGCTTACCTGTGGCGGGCAGAGACGCAGGGAGAGACCAATGGGGATCTCTTTGTCCTCAACGTCCCTATACGTGGAGGAGGATTTTTTCTTTCGAACTGGAGAACTGGATTGATTGATAGATAGTGTCTCTTTTAGGGTAGCCTCTCCTCGCTCCCGGCACTTACTCGTCCCCTTCCCTCGTCGACACTCAATCCGCTTCCAATCAAATATTCCTTCAGAGTGCGTGGTTGTCTTCATCTCGCGTCCCTCTCTCTCCTCGTCTCTTCGGTCGCTGCAAATCGCCCCACAAGGTGCTCATCCCTCAATCTTTTCCTCTTTCATTCCTTCTGCTTGACTCTGGTTTTAAAGAGACACGATTCGGTTCAAGAAGAATGCCATACCACTGACATTTCTTCTATATAGGCCCAGGGAGTCCATGCTTCCATATACTTTGCAACCTGTAAGAGGACAGAGAAGGCAGAAGGGTGTGAGTGAAAAAAAATGTATGTATCGCTTCTACTAAACTATTATTAAAACTAGAATTATGATTTTTATTAGCGTAATGCAAAATGAATGCTATATAGAGAACTACACTGAACACGGTAGTTATTGGGGAACAGAGACAGGACAGAGGAAAAGGAGACATGAGTGAACATCTGAAAAAATAGTGAATGACAAATAACAAGAGTGACAGTAGGAGAGATAGAGAGAGGAGGGAGCAGAAAGTGAGGATGGGAGGATGAAGTGACACAGAAGGGGAATAAGAGAGAGAGAGAGAGAGAGAGAGAGAGAGAGAGAGAGAAGAGAGAGAGAGAGAGAGAGAGAGAGAGAGAGAGAGAGAGAGAAGAGAGAGAGAGAGAGAGAGAGAGAGAGAGAGAGAGAGAGAGAGAGAGAGAGAGAGAGAGAGAGGAGGAGAGAGAGAGAGAGAGAGAGAGAGAGAGAGAGAGAGAGAGAGGAGAGAGAGAGGAGAGAGAGGAGAGAGAGAGAGAGAGAGAGAGAGAGAGAGAGAGAGAGAGAGAGAGAGAGAGAGAGAGAGAGAGAGAGAGAGAGAGAGAGAGATTGATTGATTGATAATTTTATTGACCTTAATATTATATAAGTTATTATACATGTAGAGAAAATGTCAAAGCCTTTGTCCATTGAGTCGTAACTCTTTTATGGACTTTATGCTATTATAAGAGGTCAGCAGATGTAGCGTGTATGACGGCCTAATGCTAATTTACATTTGAAAAACTAAATTAAATTAATACATTTATATTCCCTACTGAATGTCTTACTTAATTTCTTCAATTAATATAAATTAATCTAAAAAGTATATTCAAGAATATACACAAACAAGCATTCATATATGGTAACAGTACTCATACATAATAGTACTGATAACGATAGCAATGCTAATAATCACATTAATTATATAAATCACAATTATAATAATAATAAATTCATTTTAATAGTTACTTTTCAACTTTTCTTTTATATGCAGTTTAAATGGATTTAATTCTTTATTCTTTACATCATCTGGAAGTTTGTTCCACAGTTTAGTTCCCCGTGTGAGAACACTTTGTTGAGCATGGGAAGTTCTGCACAATGGAAGTTTGAGATTATTGGTTCGTCTGGTTTGTATGCTATGCGTTGTGGTCTGAAAACCACTGTCAATTTTATATGTATTCAACGCCTTATAAACAAAAGTTATAGTCTGATAGTCGATAATATCATGTAATTTTAGAAGTTTAACTCACGAAAGATTGGACTTGTGTGGTCATACCGATTACTATAAGACATTATGCGAATTAATTTTTTCTGATTTACAAATAGTTGATCAATATATGGTTTATATGCCCCACCCCAGATAGCTGAACAGTACAATAAATATGGATATGCTAATGGTAAATAAATATGTCTTAAACCTTCAATATTACAATGGTTTCGTATTCTATATATTACACCTATTATTTTTGAAATATTATTTATTACATTCTCTATGTGTGTTTTCCATCTTAGCTTGCTATCAATAACAACTCCAAGGAATTTAGCTTCTTGTACCTCTTTAATAATGAGATTATCAATTTTGATAGTGTTGCATTGTGTGTGTGTCATGTGTGAATGTGACAGCATACAGTGAGTTTTATTGATATTTAATGTTAACTTGTTACATTTTAACCAATTAGCAACATGTACTAATTCAATATTTATTGTATTTTTTAGATCATTTAAATCCCTTCCCTGTAGAAAAATGGTAGTGTCATCAGCAAAAAGTAAAAATTTTAGATTTTTGGTACATAGTTATGTCATTGATGTAAATTAAAAATAATAATAGTCCTAGGACAGATCCTTGTGGCACACCACAAGTAAGACTTTTATACGACGATGCACTACTATTAAAAACTGTATACTGGTTCCTATCGCTGAGATAACTCTCAAACCATCTGAAGACTGGTCCACGAATACCGTAAACCATTAGTTTTTTTTAATAAAATGGAGTGATTAATAGTATCAAAGGCCTTAGATAAATCACATAAACAGTTAATTGATACATTTTACTATCTATTGCATTATATATGTTTTGGCAAAGGTGGTGTACTGCGAGTTCTATTGAATATTTAGGTCGAAACCCATACTGATCTTTTCATACTGTTCAAAGTAAGTTTTCTGTTAAATAATTCATTAATCTATTTGCATGAGAGAGAGAGAGAGAGAGAGGAGAGAGAGAGA
>JACEEZ010025538.1:365241-370241 GCA_016584305.1 Chionoecetes opilio
GTAGTTTATTGTTAGTAGTAGTTTATAGTGAATGTTGTAGTTTATAGTTAATATAGTCTATAGTGAATGTTGTAGTTTATAGTTAATATAGTCTATAGTGAATGTTGTAGTTTATTGTCAGTAGTAGTTTATAGTGAATGTTGTAGTTTATAGTTAAATAGTCTATAGTGAATGTTGTAGTTTATGTCAGTAGTAGTTTATAGTGAATGTTGTAGTTTATTGTCAGTAGTAGTTTATAGTGAATGTTGTAGTTTTATAGTTAATATAGTCTATAGTGAATGTTGTAGTTTATTGTCAGTAGTAGTTTATAGTGAATGTTGTAGTTTATAGTTAATATAGTTTATAGTGAATGTTGTAGTTTATAGTCAGTAATAGTTTATAGTGAATGTTGTAGTTTATAGTTAATATAGTTTATAGTGAATGTTGTAGTTTATAGTTAATATAGTCTATAGTGAATGTTGTAGTTTATTGTCAGTAGTAGTTTATAGTGAATGTTGTAGTTTATAGTTAATATAGTCTATAGTGAATGTTGTAATTTATTGTCAGTAGTAGTTTATAGTGAATGTTGTAGTTTATTGTCAGTAGTAGTTTATAGTGAATGTTGTAGTTTATAGTTAATATAGTTTATAGTGAATGTTGTAGTTTATAGTCAGTAATAGTTTATAGTGAATGTTGTAGTTTATAGTTAATATAGTTTATAGTGAATGTTGTAGTTTATAGTTAATATAGTCTATAGTGAATGTTGTAGTTTATTGTCAGTAGTAGTTTATAGTGAATGTTGTAGTTTATTGTCAGTAATAGTTTATAGTGAATGTTGTAGTTTATAGTTAATATAGTTTATAGTGAATGTTGTAGTTTATAGTCAGTAATAGTTTATAGTGAATGTTGTAGTTTATTGTCAGTAATAGTTTATAGTGAATGTTGTAGTTTATAGTCAGTAATAGTTTATAGTGAATGTTGTAGTTTATAGTTAATATAGTTTATAGTGAATGTTATGTTATATGTTATATGTTATAGTTTATAGTTTTCTGCTATCGTTTGTTTATTTACCTATTTATTATATTTATTTATTTGATTATTGACTGTATTTTATTGCTTGATGTGTATAATGTTAAGTGTGCGGCATTAGAACGCGTGTCTTCCCTTTTACTTTTAGCCATTTGACAAACACCTTTTTATAACCCAGACTTCACCTTGCGTTTAAATCTATATAAAGGCTTCAATTCCTTACCCTTCACCGGTGTAAGCTGTACGTGATTATTAATACATTATAGTATAGTATAGTTATTAAATATAGTATAGCAGTATAGTTATTATAGTATCACGTCCTTTGTTTTGCTGCTGCTTCTGTTTGTGTTCAATTTCCTCGCCTGGCAAATAAGTGTCTTGTAACCAATATTGTTTTTATCTTACGTGACAAAAGAAAAGAAAAGTGTACAGTTTTATCCCACTGTCACATATTACACACAAGATATTAAGCTTATTATTTTTCTTTCTTTTCTTTTCTTCCTTTACACTGAACATACTTGAAAAAACGGATGAAGTGTGTGTTTGTTAACTTTTTCACCTCCACGCCCCCTTCAGTAGTGGGTCCTTGCCTCCATGCCCCCCTTCACCGCCACGCCCCCTTCAGTAGTGGGTCCTTGCCTCCATGCCCCCCTTCACCGCCACGCCCCTTCAGTAGTGGGTCCTTGCCTCCATGCCCCCTTCACCGCCACGCCCCTTCAGTAGTGGGTCCTTCCCTCCATGCCCCCTTCACCGCCACGCCCCTTCAGTAGTGGGTCCTTGCCTCCATGCCCCCCTTCACCGCCACGCCCCCTTCAGTAGTGGGTCCTTGCCTCCATGCCCCCCTTCACCGCCACGCCCCCTTCAGTAGTGGGTCCTTGCCTCCATGCCCCCCTCACTTCTTCTACCAAGATATTTCAAAATAATCCGGAATCAGAAAGAAAAATTGAAAAACGCGCGTGTACAGCACTTTTATTGTGTACATAATTATTCGTTAACACCTCGCATATACCCAGCAGATTTAGTTAGATCACGTTTAAAGGCCGCATCACACCAGCAGCTACGCGCTATAATAATAATTATGCACTATTTTCTTAAATACGCATAGATCTACTTGAAATTTTTTTCGTAATAGTTTACGTGCATGCTGAACACGAATCTGGAATTAGCTTTCAGTTTCAAATTATATTTATGGATTTTTTAGGGAATATAAGGTATGTCATTGTTAATTCGCTGAAATAGGGACTTCTAATCGTTGTAGCTGAAAAATAATTCCAGACTCGTGTTCAGCATGCCTGAACACTTCTAGAAACTAATTTTCAAGCGAATCTGTCACCCAAAAAATATTGCCAATTATGCACTATTTTCTTAAATACGCATAGATCTACTTGAAAAAAATTTCGTAATAGTTTACGTGCATGCTAAACACGAATCTGAAATTAGCTTTCAGTTTCAAATTATATTTATGGATTTTTAAGGAATATAAGGTATGTCATTGTTAATTCGCTGAAATAGGGACTTCTAATCGTTGTAGCTGAAAACTAATTCCAGATTCGTATTCAGCATGCCTGAACACTTCTAGAAACTAATTTTCAAGCGAATCTGTCACCCAAAAAATATTGCCAATTATGCACTATTTTCTTAAATACGCATAGATCTACTTGAAAATTTGTTCGTAATACTTTACGTGCATGCTGAACACGAATCTGGAATTAGCTTTCAGTTTCAAATTATATTTATGGATTTTTTTAAGGAAATATAAGGTAGTGAACATTCTGTTTAAATTTCCAAAAGAATAGACTTCTTAAANAAGTTACTAAAAATGATTCCGCGTTTGCGAAACAGCCATACGAAGAGCGATTGAGGAACTTAACTTGTTCAGTTTGTCAAAAACGTAGGTTGCGTGGAGACTTATAGAACTGTTAAAAATAATCCATGGTTTCGATAATGTTAACACAATCGACTATTTGAATATTGATTGGACAAGCACTACTCGTGTAATGGATACAAGATCATTGGTAAGCGATTTCGGTCACATGAAGCGAAGCACTTTTTCTTTAATAGAGTTGTTAATATATGGAACTTTCTTCCAGCACAAGTAGTTAATAGTAACACGGTTGAGGCGTTTAAGAACAAACTAGATAAATACTTAGCATCAACTGCCACACTCCATTACTTCGGCCCTACGTAAACTCTTCTTTTTGTAGCGTTAGCTTTAGATTAGAATATGTCTCCTTCAATTTCTATTTCTATAATAATATAAGCGAAAGTGTGTCTGCCTGTCTGTCTGTCTGTCTGTGTGTGTGTGTGGTATAGGTTCCGCCTCCCGTGGCGCAAACACCTCATATGGCACACTAGCCGCAAAGCCGCCCTCCGGGCTGACTTTTTGGCTAGCTCCTGCGGAGGGCTATTGGTGGTGGGCCTTCGGCCCACCACCTGTGTTTGGTGGGCCTTCGGCCCACCAAACACGGACTCTCCAGATAGCCCCTTCTAACTTTCCTGAAATCATGGATGTAGAAATGTATGTATTACCCCCACCCATTCACTCACGCCATTACCCATCACCCCCCACCCATTCACTCACCCATTACCCATCACCCCCCACCCATTCACTCACCCATTACCCATCACACCACACACCCATTCACTCACCCATTACCCATCACCCCCCACCTATTCCCTCACCCATCACCCATCACCCCCAACCATCACCCCCCACCCATTCACTCACCCATCACCCCACACCCATTACCCATCACCCCACCCATTCACTCACCTATTACCCATCCAACTCTACATCAAGGTTTCCTCAATTCTCGCAACCCACTTGTTTTTTTCACAATTATCGCTAATAGGCTGCTAAAAAAAAAAAAAAGTGATCGGATCATCTCATATTTGGGCTTAAAACCTTCCCCTGGTCAACCCGGTTCCAAAAATGTTTCATATGAGGTGATTGCGCCACGGGGGCGGAACCTAGACCAGACACACACACAACACCACAGACAGACAGACAGACAGACACACTTCGCTTTATATTTACCATTACCCATCACCCCCCACCTATTCCCTCACCCTCACCCATCACCCCAACCCATCACCACCCCACCCATTCACTCACCCATTACCCATTCACCACACCCATTCACTCACCCATTTACCCATCACCCCCCACCCATTCACTCACCCATTACCCATCACCACACACCATTCACTCACCCATTACCCATCACCCCCCACCCATTCACTCACCCCCACCCATTACCCATCACCACACACCCATTCACTCACCCATTACCCATCACCCCCCACCCATTCACTCACCCATTACCCATCACCACACACCCATTCACTCACCCATTACCCATCACCCCACCACCCATTACCCATCACCCCCCCCATTACCCATCACCACACAACCATTCACTCACCCATTATCCATCACCCCCCACCTATTCCCTCACCCATCACCCCCAACCCATCACCCCCACCCATTCACTCACCCATCACCCCACACCCCATTACCCATCACCCCACCCATTCACTCACCCATTACCCATCACCCTACATCAAGGTTTTCCTCAATTCTCGCAACCCACTTTTTTTTTCACAATTATCGCTAATAGGCTGCTAAAAAAAAAAAAAGTGGTATAGGTTCCGCCCCCCGTGGCGCAATCACCTCATATGGCACATTTTTGAATCAGGTTGACCAGGGGAAGGTCATAAGCCCACTTATGAGATGATCCGATCACTTTTTTTCTTCTTTTTTTTTAGCAGCCTATTAGCGACAATTGTGAAAAAAAAGTGGGTTGCGAGAATTGGAGGAAACCTTGATGTAGGGTGATGGGTAATGGGTGAGTGAATGGGTGGGTGAGGGTAATGGGTGTGGGGTGATGGGTGAGTGAATGGTGGGGGGTGATGGGTTGGGGGTGATGGGTGAGGGAATAGGTGGGGGGGTGATGGATAATGGGTGAGTGATGGTTGTGTGGGATGGGGTA
>JACEEZ010025538.1:372741-376344 GCA_016584305.1 Chionoecetes opilio
GCCGCATCGACGTCCGAGAGGGCCCCGAGGCCCGCACCAAAAAACCTCTGAAAACCACATATACAGAAACAAAAAATTTCAAAGAATTTATTAATGACCCACTGGAGACATTTCTCAGAACAAAGCTTATCAAAATCAGGGGTATGGAACTAACACTCAGGTCAAGATAACGTCTCCAAGTTGGTCACTGTGAGCTTGGCACGGGTCTTCGATTTTGTCAGTTTAATCCTGGCTAATCACTGGTCGCACAAGTATGTTGATATTCCACACATCGACGACACTTCATCGCGTTCTGTACCAGGCCTGCAATTGAACGTGTGCGAACTTGGACTGCCAAAGGTGATGGGGGGAGGAATCCGTTGAACTTTGAACGCAGCTCGTCGGAACACTGGAGCTCATGAGCTCGAGCTGGAGGTCAGCGGGGGCAACGCTGGGTCATTGCGTCGAAGGGTGGCGCTGAACAGCTTCGCTCTGGGTGTAGCCGCGTACATCACCAAAAACGGCTGGCAAACGCTTTCGTCACGTCCCCAAAGACGTCCACGTTTTTCTCTGTGCTGTGGGCTTAACTTACGCCAACTTCGAGAAGTGGGTGAAGTCCTTCTTCTCAGCTGAGACTCCCATAGCTTGGCTTCATCTCGAAGGCGTGAAACCTTTGACATCATGTTCCGGGACGAGGATTATCTCTGCCTTGGAGCTGAGGTTCAGGTTGTTCAGGTGAGTGGTCAGGTCGGCGAGAAAAGCGAGATCGGCGACACCAGGCGACATCCTCAAACTGCTCGGAATTCAGCTTCCATGGAGACAAGAACTCCGACAGCTGCTTTCTGAGGTCGAAGACGCTTTAGCATAGACCGCGGCTGGCCAGCGCACGTCGCAGAAGTAGACCAGGTCGCCACACTCCACCTTGGCATCGGCAAGCAGGTCCCGGAACTGGCGATGTTGAGTCCTCTTGCCAACACAAAGTTCACTGTTTTCACCACGACGCTCATGACGTCAGACAGCGTCGCAGACTTTGCACACAGGGCTTCTTGGTGGACAATGCAGTGAAATCGCACAATGTCCTGTTGATGGCCCAAGTCGCGGCAGTGCTTCGTCAGAGCGGAACAAATCCCTTCGTGGAGCCAACCATGGCTGGGGCACCGTCGGTGGTCACTGCGGACAACTTGTAAGGACTTGTAAGGAAGCAAGATAAGGCAAGAAGAAGGGGGGAGGAGGAAGAAACGAAGGACGAAGGGATGGAAAAAAAGACGAATTAAAGAAAAAAAGGGAAGGGAGATCGAGCCAGCAAGGCTAGCGGGGGGGAAGAGAAAGAGGGGTTACCACGTATAGTCGGTCAGCCCCGGTCCGAAATTTTGCTCCACCGGTATAAAATTAGGGCGAGAATGCTAAGAGTGTTTTTTTGAGAAGATATAAATGCCTAGATTTTTAGAAAACATGTGGTAGCATTGTGGGGGTCAGCTTTATATGAGTTATCTCCCTTTTTCCAAAATGGCCGCCAAAATACACCCAATAATTATGAAATTTTTAAATTTCGTTTTATGGGCCTATCATGTAGAGTTTTTCCTGGTGATTCCAACGGTATGCTTATTTTTTTCCCTAGCTTCGATATTTGTCCCCCAAATCGGCTTTTCCTCTAGGGGAAGAACCACTTTTTCCCCTGGCCTAGGGCAATTTTTCAAAACGTGGAAAATGGGGAAAGATGATCAAGTATAAATGTATTTAGAATCCGCTTTTAAATACATATACCATTCAATCGAAAATATTTATATACATATGTATGTACATATGTATATATGTATATATGTATATATGTACATAACTACGCTAATTACCTAAAACATTGAACACACCTTTTATGAAATTAATCACAACACGTCTTTCTTCTCCGTGCTCTCCTCATCATCTGATAAACGATTCTCGCAGTCTGACGTTTGCACATATCAGTGCACTTAAGTCCATTTGCCAGACAGACACACTTTGGCAGTGTACACATCCTTGAACATTTGCAGGCCAGTAGGGCCAAGATAGCCTCAGGTGCTGGCCGACCATCCATCCAATCCACTACATTAATTCCTCAGCTACATCCATGTCAATTTTCCACCCTCTCCCAATGGGACTTGGTACACCTGGGTCTTGCTCAAGACATCTTCTCCATATTCCAGCCTGGTAGTTTGCCCTTTGTGCATGTTTGACTAAGCAGTCCCTGCAGGGTGGAAGCTGATGACTCTCTATCTCACCTTTCTTAACACAGAACAAGTGGTACCTGAGATTATTGACCTTAGTGAATGCTGCTTTGGGGACATGAGGAGACATGTGAAAACTCTAGTTTGTCCATCAGTTCTGAGGAGAGGTCCCATTCCTGGCCCAACTGTGTAAATGTGTTTCTGATTTCCCTGTTGTTGGTCACGAATTTTAGAGCACTTGCCCTTTCCCCTTTTCCCGCGAAAACACTGGTAGTGTCACATCCAGTGTTTTGCATGTAACCAATAAGAGCTCGCAGACATCTATGCCGATATGGCAGCGACTTTCCGATGTCAACTAATCTAGTTCTGGTTCTAGTTCCACATTTCTGGAATAAAGGGGGGCCCCCATCTTTTCATGGAATGCCAACACATGATAAAAGACATCTGTATCCCCTGCGCATATCACAACAGCCTGGTAGCCTGTCTAGCAGCATGGACAGCATGGAAAAGTAGGCGCCCATCTGCTTCTTTCCCGCTGGCACTGGAGATCTGGTACCTCTTCACTGCCCGTGATGTAATTTTGTAGCATTTGTCATCTACAGTTGTATACAGAATCTTCTCATGTAGTTTCTCCCTGTACACTGGCTTCCTCCATTCACTGACAATGAAGCTAATCAGACTGGTTTTGTTAGTTATTCCTGTCAGGGAAAATTCTCCATTGCCTCACGATCTGTGCGCTTGTGATACCCTGCAGCTGCTGTCCGGTCTCTTCACCCCGTGCCGATCTCTCACTGTTCTTGATAGAATTCTTTCGATACGTGTCGAACTCAACATCTATTCGGGTACTTTTACTTCCTTCACGCAATGCCATAGACAGTATTGTAGTGGCAATGTCTCCAAACGTAGCTTGATCAACCCTTACTCTTTGAACTAAATTCATTCCCTCGATCACAGAAGCCGGGTTTTGTAGGGGTTGGTCTGGGTACTGTCACATTTTTTTTTCACATTCTCGCTAATAGGCTGCTAAAAAAGAAAAAAGAAAAAAGAAAAAGAGTGATCGGATCATCTCATACGTGGGCTTAAAACCTTCCCCTGGTCGAGCTGGTTCCAAAACTGTGACATATGATGGGATTCCGCCACGGGGGCGGCACCTATCGCGGGCAGACAGACAGACAGACAGACAGACACACTTTCGCTTATATTATTACTTTGCCGCAAAGCCGCCCTCCGGGCGACCCCTTTTTGGCTAGCTCCTGCGGGGGCTATTGGTGGGCCTTCGGCCCACCAAACACAGACTCTCCAGATAGCCCCCCTTTTAGCTTTCTGAAATCATGGATGTAGAAATGTATGTATTAACGCCAACCCCTTCACATCACCCGCACCCCATTCACTCACCCTTACCCATCACCCCCCACCCCCCCTC
>JACEEZ010025539.1:0-47500 GCA_016584305.1 Chionoecetes opilio
TATTTTAAAACTAGAACTACTGGAGAAAAAAGAACTGATTTTTGGAGAATTTTTCCCCAATTCACGTCTAGCGGAAACATTACGGCTGCGTGGTCCCGAGGTGGCGAGTTTGGGAACTTCAACCTGTATAATAAATATTATATATATATATATATATAATATATATATAATATATATATATATATACACACAAACCTCAATTTCCCGGACTAATAGGGGGGAGCACTGGTCGGGAACCGCAAAGTCCGGGAATCGCAAGTAAAAAAAAAAAAAAAATGCATTACCCACCCCCGGACGTTTATCCTACTCTAGTATTTACTGTCGGCAACCGACAATATCAACTACCCCGCCGCGGACTTTACGTCCGCTGAGCAATGAGCATGCAGCCACCTGGCGGGAGGCAGCAGAAAGTGTTCAATAGTCTCAAGAGACGTTCCTGCACCAGGGCAGTGGGGTCAGGGACTTAACGAGGCTGTGCAGGTGAAACCGTGAGCGTCGTGTGCCCAAATGTAAACAATACGACCGCTGAGCATGCTGCCACCTGGCGGGAGGCAACAGAAAGTGTTCAATAGTCTCAGAAATGTTCTTGCACCAGGGGCATGGGAGTCAGGTGACAGACGGAGGCTGTGCAGGTGAACCGTGAATGTTTGTGTGCCCAATGTACCAACATACGACCGCTGAGCATGCTGCTACCTGGCGGAGGCGGGACACTGACCAGGGGTGACAGGAGACGCTCGGACCGCCGGACAACTTGGTCAATTTACGAACAGGACCAGCATTTCAACGTAAAAAAAAAAAAAAAAAAAAAAAAAAAAAAAATTGTCCGAGACTGACATATCCCCGGACCTCAGATTTTGTCCGGCAAATCCGATATCCGGGAAATCGAGGTCCGGGAAATCGAGGTTTGTGTGTATATATATATATATATATATATATATATTATATATATATATATATATATATATATACACACACACTGTATTTTCGGGTGTATAAGACGCACCTACGCATAAGACGCATCCCTATTTTACAAGGAAATTTTTAGAAAAAAAATTCATTGTGAATTTATCAAGAATTATTAGAAATAGGTTTTGTAGGGAAAAACACATTATTTTGAGCATGTACCTATGTACAATATTCAGTGTAATGAATGTGAATTAGAAGTTATACTAGTTAAAGTATAAAGGGAATGCTGTAGGGTAACGAAAATCAGTCATAATTTACTGCAGAATGCCCTGCGAATTGATATTCTAATATTTTGCTACCTATGACATTTAGCTTAGATTTAATGCTGTAGGTATATTTTTGTTGCTATCCTGCCATGTGTTTTAACTTTGTGGAAAATTTCCATTAAAGATATTGGTTATATTTCGGTAGTGGGCTTTCAAAAGTTCTAGGATTCTTACCTACATCATCGTGTAGCTTTCTTTATTCTGAGTTTTTTCAACCCCATTTCCCACGGCGCAATTGAATAATTATGGTGTTACATTTACTACTGAAAATCTATCGTAATTTTAGCCAGATAGTTAACTTTGGGTAAATCAGATTAGTTTAGGTTAAGTTAGAAGTTGAGTTTGGTTTAGTAACAGATGATATCCAGAAAAATAGAAAATTACCAATAATATGGCTGTGCGAAGTGGGCCTGGAGAGGCGAGTGGGGGACCCCCCACACCTGTAAACAAACATTGATTCGGACAAAAAACGAGTGCCAGATTCATTCAAAAAAAGCATCAAAAACTATTCAGGAAAACTAAGTTTTGGCTCGAAATCGGTGGTTGCCCAATGACAAAAATTATCAAGATATTAAGGTAATACTGTAAAAATAACCACCTCTACCTTGGTGTTATTTTTGAAGGGCACTGATTTTGGGATCGACGATATTTTCCATGGTGTACCCTATGAATCTATCACTGTCGGAGGGTTGATTTAGTGCTCCTCAGGATGACCTAGGTAAAGGCGTTCTGACCTAAGTAGAAAAGTGAAAAAAAACTTGAATCCAGAGTATTTTTTCCAGTTGACACCGAATTCACTTTGGTGGATGAAACTTTTTTTTTTTGGTGAGTTTTGATGTGCGAGAGATTATGTAATGATAATTTAAACTGCTAAAACCGTTTCTGTCGCAAACCATTCTTTTTTTTATTAGCTAAAGATTAGGTTAGGTTAGTAAAGGTTAAGTATATGTTCAGTTAGGTTCATTTGTTTTCAAAAACAAATTGCTAAAAAAAAAGGAAAAAAAATGGTTATTTACGACAAACGGAAGCAGATAAATTCAAAACACATCAAAATCACCAGAAAAAAATAGGGTTATAATGAACGAGAACTGCATGGTCGCTACCGCCGTTACCACTTAAGTTTTTTTTTTTTTTTTTTTTGCTCAGTATACTGTGCAGTATTAATCCACTTCCGCATATATAGTATTTGAGTATGGAAAAGAATGGAGATAGAGGACTAAAGTCAAATTATCGACCTGTTAGTCTAACGTCAGTGGTAGGTAAATTATTGGAATCTATTATTGCAAAAAAACATTCGCGAGCATTTAGAAAACAGTTTGGTCAATGATTCACAACATGGATTCACCAAGGGTAGGTCATTCTCCCAATTTATTGAGTTTTTATAGGAAAGTTTATGAGACAGCAGATAATGATTAAGGAATAAGATATAATATACCTGGACTTTTGTAAGGCATTTACAAGGGACCACACAAGCAACTCTTAAATAAAGGGTTAAGGCTCATGGAATAGATGGGAAGGTTCTTCGTTGGATCAGAGCTTGGCTAAGGATGGCAATAAAGGGTTACAATTAATGGTTCTAAATCTGAATGGGGGCAGGTGACAAGTGGAGTTCCACAAGGGTCTGTTTTGGGTCCATTACTATTTTTATTTACATCAACGACTTGGATAGTGGGATTAGCAGAGATATCAGCAAATTTGCTAATGATACTAAGGTAGGTAGGATATTGGATCACAGTCTGATGTAAACATATTGCAGGGAGACTTAGATAAACTTGATGAGTGGGTAGTCAGATGGCAGATGGAATTTAATATTGATAAGTGCAGCGTTATTAATGCTGGTAGAAAAAAACCTGGTAATAGATACACCATAAGCAATGTATCGCTGAA
Organism: Chionoecetes opilio; assembly: GCA_016584305.1. Lineage (NCBI taxonomy): Eukaryota > Metazoa > Arthropoda > Malacostraca > Decapoda > Majidae > Chionoecetes > Chionoecetes opilio. Next base: position 3,120 of record JACEEZ010025539.1, read on the forward strand.
AAGATCAGAAGGCGAGAAAGATCTGGGAGTGAGGGTGAGCTCAGACCTCCGACCTAGGAAACAATGTATTGAGGCTAGAAATAGAGCCTAATAGGGTGTTAGATTCATTACCAGAAGTGTTAAAAAGTAGAAGTGCGGAGGTTATTCTAAACTTTATTTGGCTCTAGTCAGACCTCACCCAGAGTATGCGGTTCAGTTTTGTGGTCTCCATATTACAGGATGGGATATAGCCTTGTTAGAATCAGTGCAGAAAACGATGACCAAAATGATTCAAAGGATGCGTAAACTTTAGTTATGAGAAGAGATTGAAGCAATTAAATTTACACTCACCCGAGAGATGCAGGGTAAGGGGCGATTTGATAGAAGTTTTTAAGTGGATAAAGGGATTTAATAAAGGAGGTAGGAAAGTTCTTACGGCTATTAACCAGGGTAAAACAAGAAGTAATGGATTCAAGCTGGAAAAGCTTACATATAAAAAGAAATATGGTCAAACTGGTTCACAAATAGGGTGGTAAATGATTGAATGGACTCAGTAGACAGGTAGTTAGTGCGGAGTCATTAGAGAGCTTTAACGGAGGCTAGAAAAATTCATGGATGGGGATAAAAGGTGGATGTAGGTTTTTTTAAGTAACAGAACTACCTCGTGAGATCCAGGGCCTCTTTTTTGTTTTCTTATGTTCTAAATTGAAATTGAAAGATGAGAAAAGAAAAAGAAAGAGATTTTTGGTGTGTATTTGTGGGGCCCGCTTTGTTCGATAGGGCTTTTTTCCCCCCCCCAATCGCCATCTTTTGGGCTCCTACTTGGGTACGACCCCCCCACTACCCTTGGGGAAACCAATCCCCTCGTTAAGTACAGGGGGTTTGGGCAGGGGGGGAAATTTTTTTTTTGCAAAGTTTTTGGGAACCAAAATATCCCTCAAAACTATTTCCCCCCCTTTGATGGCAAAAATTTTTATATCAGATGGTTTGGGAAAATTTTGTGAGGAATCGGGCTGTTGAGTTTAGCGTCGGCATGGTTAGTGGAGGATAGGGTGGGGGTTGTGGAGGAAACGGGGGTGGGTTAGTGGAGGCGACGGTGGTTTTTTTTTTGGGGTCGGGGGTTTTGTGCGGTAAGCGGGGGTGTGGTAAAGTAAGGCGAGGGGAGTAAAGGAAATCCTGAGGTGATAACGTTTTGTGTTTAGAAGGGGAAAAGGGGTTCCAGGGGGGTGCTTTAAAGGTTGTGGGGGGGGCATTTAAATTCCTATTCTGGGGGGCTTTTAAAACCCTTTGAAAAGGTGCTTTGTAAAGTGAATGAACAAATTTTGAAAAGGGGGGTTTAAGAAGCAGGAGTTTGAGAAAAACGATCTTTTAAAGGTGGAGGTGGGGGCCCCCAAAGGGGGAAGTGAGGGGAGGGGCTATTTTGCAGGATTACCTGGAGGGGTACCAAGGGAGGGGGGGGCCCCCGGGCTAAAACCAAAGGGGAGTGTTTCCTAGAAGTCACCAGGGTTTGGGGTGGGATAGGGTTTAAACCTTTGGGTGGATTGCCCCCGAAAAAAGGGAAAGGTAAACAAGGGCCTTTGTTTGTGAAACGAATTCATTTCAGGTACTCTGGGGTTTCAAGAAGATAAGGAGGTAAGACGGTAAAACGATACCCCAAATACGTGGGGGGTTTGGGTGATAAAAAAAAATTTGGAGGGACTCCCAATTTTAAACACAACAGTTGGATACACAAATTTGCCTCCTCAGGTATATTGTATTTTGATGTTTCCGTATTTCAGAGGAAATATGGATTTTTTATATGGGAGGAGGCGGGCATACCCCCAAAATTCCCTGTGTTACCCGGGTGAACCCGGGCTCGCCCCGCCCCAATCCCGGGGGGAAGATTGACTCAAAACTTTCCCCAATTTCCACACGTCGACTCATTGCACTTTCGGGCCCTTTCTATCTAATTGTCCTTTAATAAATATTTTAAAAATATGACGGCCTAGGTTATTTTAAGGTTATAAGGGCATCACGCTAGGGGCAACATGCCGGCCTCCTTTTATAACCTCCTTGGTCCAACAAAGGACTGAGCACCTGAGGTAGCGGGCCCTCGCGCAGCCCCATTGTGTTCACAAGAAGCGCGGCTTTGGCGCAGGCCCTAAAATCGTACAGAAAATTTGGGAAAAAGAAATTTAAAATTTTTTGGTTTTTTTTTTTTAAAGGGAAAATTCACTTAGTAACGGGGGTATTAAAATATTTAAATAACATATAATTTTTTTATTATGTTTAATTTTTTTATTAGTGTTAAATTTCTGCTGCCCTCAAAAGGAATCATACACCTGGCAGGAGTACGTTTTGGGGGTGCTGGGGCATTTCTGAAAACCCTATCCAAAAAAGCCGCCACTGCACCATTCCCCCGAAGGAAAAAATCTTGGTTGTTGGGGCCAGTCGGGTTAAAGCACCTAGCCCAGCATTTTTTTGTGAAAAGGGAGGGGAAATGCGAAATGAAGTTGGTGAGTTACCCAAAAAAAGGGGGTTGGTTTATGTTTGATAGATAGTGGAGGGGCCTGGCGGCCCAAAGGGGAAAAAAGCCCTCGTCTCCCTTTAGCGCGGGGGGAAACGATGTTGAGTTTTGAAAGGGTGAGAATTGCTACGGAGGTTAAAGGAAGCGGGTAGGAAAGGGTTTAGGGACAGGGGTGGGGCCCCTGTGGTGTGGGGTTTGCCCCTTCCAATGAAAAATTTTGGGACGCCTTGTGGTACTCCGGGGCATTTTTCAAATTTCCCCCCGGCTGGCATTTCATTGAAAAGCCAAGGGTTTGGGGGCCTTTTGTCGAAAACGGGGCCCTTTTTTTTCAGTTTTTAAACCCCCTTTTTACCACAGGACGGGGTGCACCTTTTCAAGGAAAGGATTTCAGATCCTGTCTAAAACCCCTTAAAAGGGGAGGTAGAGGGAAAACTGCAGGCTATTTTAAGATAGAAAACCCGGGGATTAGACAGGGCCTGGGGGTCGGGGAAAAGGAAAAACTTGCGACACTAAAAGGGAAAGTTTCAAAAGGGCGGGGGAACTAGTGTGATTCGAAAGAAAGAGAGAGGGGGTTTAGTTAAAGAAAAAGGGAAATGGCCAAAAAAGGATTTTTGCTTGAAGGTTTACTTTTAAAAACTGTGGAGAAATTTTTAAACAAATAGATTTCCTAAGAGGAATAAATAGGGTAGAGCTTTTGATATACAGAAAACCCCTCTCGTATTTTGGCCCCAAATTGGGCCAAAGAGTGGTCTGAGTAAGGGCCAACCCGAATTGGGGGGATTATTTTCCTCCTTAAAAAAAATTTTTAAAAATAAAAATTTAGGTAACCTAGAACATTTCTAAGTCAGGGCAAATATCAATAACCATTAGATAAATCATGTCAATAAATAAATCTACAGTAAAAATCCCCAATAAGAAATGTACAGGTGTAGTGTACACCTATCAGTCCACCCCCGGGCCCACCCGGGCAGCAGTTTTATGGGGCGGGGATTTTTTTCCCCCTTTCTTGGTGTTTTTGTATGGGGTTTTGCGAGGCCCCTTGGGAGCCCTATAAATCCCTGGTGTTTATCCTAATTTGGGCTATCAAAAGGCGTGGTAGTGACCTTTTTCCCTTCAGGAAGGCACAGGTATGCGGATGCCCATTTGGGGTTGTCCTGGGGGTTTAGGCAGGGCCCAGGCGGGGTGGGTCACTCCCCCCGGGGGTTTGGGCAGGGTTTTACGTCATTACGGGTTTTTATTATACATCTTAGTGTTATGGTGAGCTGCTATATACATGTTCATTTTTTAGGTCAGTTTTAGTACTGTGTGTCCCTTAAAATAAGGGTTTTTAAAGGTTTTGGGAGGTGGGGGGGTTACCAGTGGGGGGAAACTTTCTTGCTGCGGCCCCCGCCCGTAAAACAAATGGAAAAAGGGGGTCTGTGTGACACGATTTTTTAAACCGTGAAAAACGTCTTTTTGACTTGCGATTGATCGGGGGGGGTTTTAGAAACATTTTTGACATTGGCTGGTGACTGATGAAAAATTTTTGTACTCATTACTTGCCCAAAGCCAGTCAGGCCTTTTTTTACCCGTTTACTCCCTACCGGGGGGGTTTGGGCGGGATAGTGGGCAGGAAATTTATCTAGTGGGTGGGAGAGGGGGGGTTGGTAGTTTGGGGGATCCATCCACCCTGTTGCTGGATCGGGGCCCCAAAGGGCTCTTTGGCCAAAAAAAAGGATCACTCGCCAATAAAATTTTTTTGGGACACAACAAAAAAACCAAAATTCCCGTAAAACAAGAAAAAACGCTCAGTGGGATCAAAAAAAGGCTCTGCCGGGCTCCTGGGCCTTTTAACCTCACGACTCACATCATACGCCAAACCTCCCCCTTTATAAAAAAAATAGAAAAAAAAAATAAAAAAAAAAAAAAAGAGGAGGGGGTTTCCAAATAATGTCAAAGTCCGAATAATGAGGGCCCCGAATGCGAGGGGGTTTTTACTTTAATGCTTTAAACATTAATTGGTTGGATAGTCAGGAAAAAAATTTGGGATCCCGTTATTTCACAAGGAAAAGGTTGGGGCAGGGGAGGGGGGGGGGTTGCGTTTTAAAAGGGCAAGAATACATTGCAGTGTTGTGTTAAAAATGTTATAAAAAACAGAGACAAATACCCTATATGGGTAGCCCTTACGGGGGGAACTGAGAAAATGGTTTTTGGGTGTAGTGTATGACCTCCAAACTAAGAAGTAAAGGATTCAAGTGGAAAGGGGGTAGATTTAAAAAAGGAAAAAAGGGAAAAAATTGTTCACCCAAAAGGGGGGTGAAGATTTGGGAAAGGGCTCAGTAGACGGTAGGTTTGGGTGGGGAAAAAGTGGCGTACACAGAAAAATTAAAAAGGGGGGGGCCCAAAAATATATAATAAGTTTTTTATATACGTATATATATAATATATTTTTATAAAATATATTATATAATTTTAAAAATATATATATATAATATATAAAATATTATATATATATATATATATATATTTTTAAAATATATTTTTGTGTGTTTTGTGTAATAAAAAAAATTAAAAAAAAAAAGAAAAAAAAAAAATTTAAAAATATAATAAAAAAAAAATCTAAAAAAAACTAAATTTTAAAATAAAGTGAAACAAAAAATAAAAAAATAAAAATAAAAAAATAAAAAACATATATATATTTTAAATTTTGGGGAAAAAAAAAATATGTGAATAAAAAAAAAAATAAAAAAAAAATAATACAAAAAAAAAAAAAAAATAAAACCAAAAAAAAAAATATTAATATGAAAATAAGAAAAAAATTAAAGATAATAAAATACATACGTATATAGATAATTTTTTTGGTTTTTTTTTTTAAAAAAATGTTTTATAATTTTTTTTTTTTAAAAAAATGTTCTATCTATCTTTTCTATCTAAACTACGTTTCATACTTATATATATATATTTTTTTTTTTTTTTTTTCTTTGCAAGGGGGGGGGGCCCGGCCCGGGGAATGGCCCCCCCCCCCTTTTGGGGGGGCCGCCACTGGTGGGGGGGAAAGATTGGAATGGACTCAGTGACGGTAGTTTGTGCGGGGGGTCCTTAGGGGTTTTTAAAAAGGGGGGTGGGTAGGTTTCAGGTGTTGGGGTGGGAAAAGGGGGAGGGAGGTGTGTTAGGTTTTTCAGGAACTACCCACGGGGTAGGGATCACGGGGGCCCCTTTTTAGCTTCCCTTTTTAAATTTCCTTTTTTCTTAACCCCGTCGGGGGGGCCAAGGGGGGCGTAAAATCTACCGTCGGGGGAGGGCGTTTTCCCAACCCCCATTTTAAACCGCCCACGTAGATTTTCGTCGGCCTTTAAATTTAAAAAATTTTTTTTGGCAAAAAAATTTCCTTATTAATTTTTCCATTTTTTCCCCATAGGGGGAAAAACTAGGCCCCCCCCTTTTAAACGAAAGTGGCAACAGTATAGGGATGGGGGGTTTAAAGGGTGGGATTCACACCAGCGAGTCAGTTGGTCGAGTCAAAAGGGGAGTAATGGGCATAACGAGTGAAAATTCGTTGTGATTCGAATTGACTCGACTCAACTCAAAAATTTTTTTTGGGGTAAAAGAATCCTCTCTCGAATTGTTTGGTGTAAAAAAGAATCCTCTCTCGAATTGTTTTGGTTAAAACGATCCCTCTCGAATTTTTTTTGGGGAAAAGAATCCTTCTCGAATTGTTTGGGGTAAAACGAATCCTCCTCTCGAATTGTTTTGGTGTAAAAACTTCCTCTCTCGAATTTTTTTGGTGGGAAAAACGAATCCTCCCCGCGAATTTTTTTTGGTTGTAAAAGAAACCTCTCTCGAAATTTTTTGGGTAAAAACCCAATCCCTCTCGAAATTTTTTGGTGTAAAACGAAACGCTTATTATTTTCCCTTTTCCCCCTAGGGGTTACACCCTGCAAACCCCTTTGGGGCCCATGTTTGGGAACATTATAAGCATGTGGATAAGGCTTGGGACTTTTCACCAAGCAGGGCAGTTTGAGTCAAAGGGGAGTAATTTGTCATAAAAAGAAATTTAAACTCTTGTGATAAAGAAATTTTTACTGGGCTCTAAATCGAATTGTTTGGGGGGCAAAACGAATCCTAAGGTGGGGGCGTGGGGGACTATAGGAAAAAAGAGATTGATGGTGTTTCAGTATGTTTTATCACCCCGACCCCTATTTTGTCTCGTCCCCGAAAGCGAACTTTGACAGACTCTGAAATTTGGTTTAAGAAGTTTTTGGGGAAACCCAAGTGACTTTTTATTCTGCGACTCTTTTTTACGGGCTCTTGTGATGACCGGGACTTTTTCGTGCAATCATTTAGACCCCTCGTTTAGTGGGCGGAGAGTGAGGTACCCTCGCCCCGCAATTGGGGGTAAATATGTTTACCCCCGGGGAAAGGGATCGACCCCTATTTTCGTCGCCTCCCCCCTTCAAGGCATGATGAAGAGGGTGTGAACGGGAACCCCCGACATCATCGGGTGCCCACATACCCGGAAACCCGTCCGTGACCATGCCGAAATAGTTACCAAAGGGAAACCAAAAACCCCCAGGAAAAAGCGAAAGCAAGTGAGTGGGGGCTGGGGCCCCTTAAACCCCAAGGGTCTACCCCCTTCCCCTCCCTTCCCCCGCTGATGCCGACATGCCGTCACCAAACCTCGCCTTTAAAAACCAACACCTCCCCTTTCCCCAAAAACCCACAACCCGGGAAAAGTGTGGGTGCAGCAACAGGGGAAATGGGAAAGGGGGAAGGGAGCCCCATCACCCCATAAGGGGTTTACGTGGTAGGGGGCGCCGCAGGGGAAATAATTTCCTGCACATCACGGTGCCTGACCCCTGAAAAACGACGAAAACAAGGGGGGGAAACTGACCTTTTTGTGGAAATGGAGGAAAGGGAGTAGCTTCACCCCCAACCCTTCACCCCTTCCTCGACAGGGCCTCGCCCCGGGGTCAATGTCCCTGAACTTTACTCCTGAGTCCAAATTTTGCAGATTATGTATATCAGTTTTTTCCCCGTGGCCCTCATGGGGGCCAATAATGGGGCTAACAAAAAATCCTTTTCAATCATTTTGAATAGGGGGGAAAAGGGGGCAGACAACATAACAATCGACGTTACCATTGGAAGGGAATTTTAAAGTCAAAGAATTTTTCTCCTTCTTTGTTTCGGGCCTTCCCGAGGGGAGTGGGAAAAAAGTCTAAAGCAGAAAGTATTGGTCAAAACCGAAAAACCCCAGTTTTTTACCCCCCCCTTTTTGGCCAAAAAATGTCCCAAAAAACAGGTTCTAAAAGATATCCCTGGGGGAAATTGCTTTCTTTGAAAAACCCCGACCCTGCCGGGGAAGAGGGAACGACGTTATGAGAAAGGGTTAGGCTTTTTTTTGACCACCTCAGGGGGAAAATTCCCCGTTTATCATTCAATCCCAACCAGAAATTGGGGACGACATAGCTTGGTTCCCGTTGGGGGAGGCAAACTCAGTTTCCGGCAATAATACCAAACAAACGTCACCGTTTTGGCTTCAAACTCTTTTGATTGGGGAATTGGGCAAAAAAGGGTAAAATACAGGGTTTTGCTTTTTCTACACTGACCCAAACAACAAAAGATTAGTGAGGACGGAATGGAGTCTCAGGTGAAGTGGGGCAAGGCCCCTGATTTTGGGGGGTACTTGGGGGGAGGCCATTAAATTTTACATTGCAACTGGTATACAACCCCCCCACTCGCTCATTTTCCCCTTCAACCGGGCAAAGGTGTTTGTGGGTACCCCTCAAGAGGGGGCCCCAAACATAAAGCCAACATTCCCCCGTGTCAAAAAGGCAGTGCATTTATTTCACAACCAACAAAATCATCGCCATGTCCTGGATGGACAAAAGAATGTTAACCTGTCTCCAGTGTCCCATCCCCCATCAAAGCAGACTTCAAAATCATACGACTACCCAAAAAGAAGAAGTACATCGACAAAACCCAAGCAGTGTGGGCTATAACATAAATTGAGACAGTTAGACAAAACTGATTTCAAGTGTTGAGTGGCTATAAACAAAGAAAAGGTATAAGAAAATGTTTTTTTACCTCCTTGATAGAAAGATTCTTTAAAACTCTTAAACAGGGAAAAAACAAAACCCTTTAAAAGTTTTGTTATCGAGGGGGTGCCCTAGGTCCCTTTGGGACACAAAAACCCTTCAGAGAGTGCGCAAAAGCCCTCACGACCTCTGCAAAGGGGCCCTCAAGAAAATGCCCCGCGGGGGTTTTTTTAGTCCCCGCAACTTCTCTCAACAAACCCCGGGCCCCGGGAACACAAAAGTGGCCACAAAAACCGGTGCCACGTCCCGCCCCGCAAACCACAAAAGCATTCCAAAAAGCGGAAAGGGCAAAACCTTTTCCCCGTGCAGTGACTGTAATGTGGGCTTTGCTGGAGCCCCGCTTCAAAGAATATCATAAAATTGACCATTACTGATAAGTGTTAAAATTTTGTCGGTAGTGAAATAAAAGTCCAGTGGGCATTTTTAAAATATTACAGTAATTGAAAATGATTATTAATTTTGAAAAAATTTAAATTTTCCAAATCTGTTAATTCAAAGGGGTTTAAATTTTGTCCCGGGATCCGGGGCAAACAATAACTCTAGGGATAAAAAACGAAAAGTGCAAAAAAATTTTATAGCTAATTTTTACAAAGAAAAAAAAAATTTTGAAAAGGGGTTTTTTTGTCATTATATTGTTTAATTTAAAACCAAAAGACCCACAAAAAATTTTAAAAAAAAAAAAAAATCAAAATCTGCCAGCACTGGCGTGTGTCAAAGGTTTAAAAAATTGGGGCAGCCCCCCGCGGGTTTTTAAATTTCCGGGGCCCCCAAAAATTAGGCGATATCCGGTATCCGGTTATCCGGCCAAATCACTATCCGGTGCAACCCTAAAAAAAAAAAATTTGATGGTGCGCGATTGCCCGGGTGGTTGGTGCCGCCAACTCCTGCGGAGTACTTACCCAGCATATCAAGAAAATAAAATATTCAAAACTACGGCGGTGCAAAGCTGAATAAAATTTGCGGGCGGGCCGGGAGGCCCGGGACGGGCTCCCCCCACACTTAAAAAAAAAATTTACTTCCGGCAAAAAAGAATGCCAGATTCATTCACAGCACATCAAAACTATTCAGGAAAACTAAGGGTAAATGGACGAGAACTTCGCGGGTCGCTACCCGCCTTTACAACTCACGTTTTATGTAATTTATTTTGCTCAGTACACTGTGCAGTACTAATCTACTTCTGCATAACCTTCAAAACTTAAATACATTTTGATTTTTTTTTATAGTTGTCTAATAGCACACACAGACACCTTCCCCTTTGACTATTATTCATAACTGACAAAGTGTTGAAAGAAGGTGTTGAAAGTGGATCAGGTTTCAGGACAGGATAGCCAATGACAGGCTCAAATTCATACCATGACAGGTTCTAGATTTTTTTTTTGCCGCCAATAGTCACGTTTCAGTAAGTTAGCCAATCGAGGAGCTAATCAAGGCAGTAGAAGCCCATCAAAGGCTCTCAATTAAGACAAAGGTCCTAGATTTGAATCAGTCTGCTGCAGAAATGGAGTGTGCTGGTTGTTCTTTGACTGAGGTCCGTATCATTAAGCTTTACTTAGACACGGACAAAAAGCCCTGAAAACTTTTGAAGACCACAGTGTTCTACTAATAAAGAGGAATTGTGGTAACTGCAGGCGAAAGCTGACTGTAACATCAGACGGGCGTTCTTTCCACTGCCATACTGCCATAAGCGTTTCCGCCCCGGCCCAAAGTCAAAGCGTGAGACACGCTGCAATTTTTATGCCTCCCGGTTTCAGGGAACGTGGCTGAAAAAGTGAAGCTCTCCCCCATTGTGAACTTATTGTTCAAAAATGCATTTTTGAGGAAGTTCTACACTCAGCAGTACTTCCAGACAAACTTTGGCCTCGCTGAAAACACTGTGGTAGACTGGAGGAGCTTCTGTTGTGAGGTATGTGAAAAGTGACTGGACGACCTGGCCGACCGACCAGTTAGGGTAGGTACCGTATACTTTGTGTGTTAGGTTGGGGTAGGTTTCATTAAAACTATAAGGTTAAGTTAGGTTAGGTATACTTTGTGGTTAAGGTTAGGTTAGTGTATACAGTAAAACCCTTATAACTCGCACGATAGGGCTCTGGCCCATTGCGATTATTCAATGTGCCGAGTTATGCAATGTCCTCTGATATGGTAAAAAAAAAAAAAAAAACAAAAAAAACTTGTAAATACAGTACAGGGAGTCCCGTTTACGAGCATTCGGTATACGACAAACCCCATGATACGAGATGTGTAAATTAGGGTCTATTTTCATATACGAGATCGAAAATCCAATGATACGACATTCAACACTGGGGTGAGTAAAATTATCAGCTCAAAATGCACGCCCTACCACTCTGGCTGGACAAAGGGGATTTTGGTTGACCCCAGTGAGGTCACCCCTACAAGCCGTGACCTGAAGGGTAATTAAGCATAGCGGCCGGCCTGCCCTTAGGTAATTAGCAGGTGTGCGGCCCCAATCTTGGGACCGCTACACTACCTTCCTTGTATCACGCTGCGTCCCTACATTACAACAACGTCTTTTTTTGCTTGTTATGTATGTTTTATGTTTAATTAATGTGCAGTTATGTTATTTTGTGCTATTTTCTCTTTCAGAATGCTTTTTCTACAGAATAGGTAGTACAGTGTGGGTAATATAGACGCTGTGTGTTTGTTGTGTTTGCTATAGTTTATTTAGCTTGAAAACACTGTCCTTTTTTTTTTCCCTTTTTTTTTTTTTTTTTTTTTTTTTTTTATAATTGATGGGGTCCTGGAACCAACCTATATTTTACCATTAGTTATGTGTTTCGTTATACGAGATTTCGCTTTACGAGTATGCCAGGTGGAACCTAACTGCTCGTATCTTCAGGACCTCCCTGTACTGTAAAAACATAAAAACTACACTTACTAGTGAACGGGTAGAATGTGCTGGATTTGATATCAAACTCAGCACAAATAGCACGCATGGATGCACCTGCATCTATCCTTGCCAGCACTTTCACCTTTTCCTGCAGGCTGAGGCTCTTCAATTTCATTCCCTTCCTGCTGGAGACACCCTTGCATGATGGAGCTGACATCTTGATATACAGTACTGTATGATGTAATCCCAAAACACGTAAAATAGGTGGCAAAGTAAAGCAAAGGTCGGGTACCAGTGCATAGGCTGAGCCGTGTTTTTGTCGTCCAAGCACCGTCTTGGATTACGAATCCCAATCCAATAACACTTGCTGAAATGTGTGTTATACTACTCTGTGATATTGTTTGCAATGTTTTGCGTTGATTCTTATTTCGGCTCCTACCAAGCTTGTTGTGTTTTTGTAGCAGAAACCAATCCTTTTTCAATTTAGACAAAAAACGAAATTTGTATCCAAGACGGTGCTTGGACGACATAAACATGGCTCAGCAGCTGACAGCCTACACGCTGGTTCCCGACCTTTGCTTTACTTTGCCACCTATTTTACGTGTTTTGGGATTACATCATACAGTACTGTATTTCAAGATGTCAGCTCCATCACGCAAGGGTGTCTCCAGCAGGAAGGGAATGAAACTGAAGAGCCTGACCCTGCAGGAAAGGGTCAAAAGGACAAAAACACGACTTTATGCGACTGAGGATATGCCGAGTGTAAGCAAAGAGATACAGTTATAACATCAATATGCCGAGATACATTATTTTTTGCAGACTTTCTGTTTACATGTTCACACAAGAGGTTGTGAGGGCATGATATGCTGAGTGGAAACCAAGAGATGCAGTTTAGGGGAGGCGGTAGCAGAGTGGTTAGCGTCACCGAGTGGCGTTCTCGAAGACCCGAGTTCGATCCCGAGTGAGACCCATAAATCCACTTAAAATCTTTCTGCGCTGTCGAGTGGCCTAAGAACACCCACATGCCTTGTCCATTAACTCTACCCTTCGACTGCAGTGCATGGAGGACACAGGGGGCGGCATGAGCCTCTAATTACAGGCGTAACTATAAGAATCCTGCCTGCGCCACCACGGGCGAGGGCCAACCATCACAGCCCTCGAGTGAGCCTCCAGGGCCTACCATCCCACCCCTGGAGCTCACTGCCTACACGCGCTATAGGCATAGATGAAAGAAAAAAGAAAAAAAAGGTTGTTTTTGTGCCTTGCCGAGTTATATCAATTCCGTGTTATACAGTGCAGAGTTATAAGGGTTTTTACTGTACTTTGTGGTTAAGGTTAGGTTAGGTTTAATGAAAACCTATAAGGTTAGGTTAAGTTTAGGTTTGATATACTTTGTTCTGAATTATTCAATCACTTCCCTGTTATCTAAGGCCCTGACTCTTTTTTCCCAGACAAGTTTTAGTGATTTTTCTGATGGAGATGAAGAGTTTTTTAATGGAAACAGCGACCATAAAATTCAGTGATGAAATATATATATTTTTTTTAAACTATTGGAACGTTTATGAACAGCAGATAATGATGGATTATATAGTATACCTGGACTTTAGTAAGGCATTCGACAAGGTGCCACATGGTAGACTCTTAAATAAGGTTAAGGCTTATGGAATATGGGAAAGTTCTTTGTTGGATCAGAACTTGGCTAAGTGATAGGCAACAAGGGTTACAATTATGGTTCTAAATCTGAATGGGGCAGGTAACGAGTGGGTTCCACAAGGGGCTGTTTTTGGGTCCATTACTATTTTTGTTTTACATCAACATCTTGGATAGTGGGATTAGTAGTGATATCAGCAAGTTTGTGGATGGTACTAAGGTAGGTAGGATTATTAGATCGCAGTCTGATGTAAATATTTTGCAAGAAGACTTGGATAAATTAAATGAGTGGGTAGATAGATGGCAGATGGAATTTAATATTGATAAGTGTAGCGTAATGAATGTTGGTAGGAAAAATCCTGGTAATAGGTACACCATACGCAATGTATCGCTGAAAAGATCAGAAGGTGAGAAAGATCTGCGAGTGCGGGTAAGCTCAGACCTCCATCCTAGGAATCAATGTATTGAGGCTAGAAATCGAGCCAACAGGGTGTTAGGATTTATTACCAGGAGTGTTAAAAGTAGAAGTGCTGAGGTTATTCTAAAACTTTATTTGGCTCACTTAGACTATGCAGTTCAGTTTTGGTCTCCGTATTACAGGATGGATATTGCCTTGTTAGAATCACTGCAGAGAAGGATGACCAAAATTATTCATGGGATGCGTAACTTTAGTTATGAGAAGATTGAAACTATTAATTTTACACTCACTCGAGAGTAAGGGGCGATCTGATAGAAGTTATTAAGTGGATAAAGGGATACAATGTAGGCGATGTAGGAAAAGTTCTTACGGCCAGTAAGCAGGGTTAGAACAAGAAGTAAAGGATTCAAGCTGGAAAAGTGTAGATTTAAAAAGGAAATTGGGAGAAACTGGTCACAAATAGGGTGGTGAAAGATTGGAATGGACTCAGTCGTCAGGTGATCAATGCGGAGTCTATTGGGGTCTTTAAAAGGAATGTGGATAAATTAATGGATGGGGAAGAGAGGTGGATATAGGTAGAATTAAGTAACAGGAACTACCTCGTGTAGGTCTCACGGCCTCTTGTAGCTTCCTTATTTTCTTATGTTTCTTATGTTTCCAGAAAATAAAACAATCTCCATTAGAAAAAGCAACGGTATTATTTTACACTATAGGACCGAAAATTCCCCACACAATTGGGAGTGTGGTTTCTGTTTACCTTATTAAATTCTAGGAAACTTTCTCTCTATGAACTTCCGTCGCAAATCATTACATTTGGGGATAATGGCATGTTCATAGGGAGGCGAGACAAGTGTTTGCGTGTCTCTCACTCTTCTTCCTCTTGTGACCTGCATCGCTCTGTTCTACCCTTGCCGCGGCCACTTTTAATGCAGATTTGGCTTTAGTTAGGAGGTTAAAGCGTGGAGTAAGGTTGGATTAGGTTAAGTTAGGGAGTCAAAAGGTGGGTTTAGGTTAGTTTAATTTTCATATCTCATATACACTCCTACCTATTAAAAACAACTTATACCTCCGAAAGTAGTGATTGGCGACGGAAGCTTATTGAGAATGTTTTTTATAATCCAATAAGGTGAACAGAAACCATACTCTCAATTGTGTGGGGATTTCGGTCCTAGTGTAAAAATTTACCAAAGCACCTATTTGTGTCCAGGAAAAGGAAAATTTGTCAGTGTCTCTGAAAATGACCCCAAACTAAGTTTCAGTCTCGAAATCGTGGGATGACCTAAACTGTAAATTTACCGCTTGTTCACTATACCGTTGGGGGAAAAAACCAATGTGAGTGGAAATTTTGTTTGTAACTCCATAGATACTGGGGCAAACCTGCAATATACCTCGAAGTCCTTACCTGCTGCATAGCGCGCTTAATGTATCCCTCTGGGAGGTTGGATGATTTTTTGGTTGATTCTGCCACACATCGAGTAGTGGTGTGAGACGCGGCATGACGACTGATTCACCTGAACCTGTTTCAAAGAAGTCTTGGTGTTGTTAAGAGCGGCGAGGATACAATGAGGAACCCTATGAGTCCGTTTTTCAAAGTGCTTTCTACAGACAACGTTTCTTCTTCTTCTCTTCTTGTGACTTTTTCTGCTTATTATCGCTTTGTAGGTCGTCTGTCAAGCTCGGGGTCGAACTTAACACATAACATCAAGATCAAGATCAAGATCCTTCTTTGCAAGGAATTGAGTGAATGGAAATTCGAACTATTGGTGTGACTGAAACCCATTTAAGAGACGATATACGAATGCATGATAGTGAGTATGAGTATGATTGGAAAAGGACGAAAAAAAACAGAGAAACTAGGAGGAGGGGTTGCCTTTCTTCATAGAAAGGAAGGAAACCTTAAAGTAGATGAGATAGACGTGGGTAACAGTGCCATGAGTGAGGATGTTCTTGCTGCTAGAGTAGAATGTTTGGGTCAGAACGACAAAGAAAAAAAGTTTTAGTGATTGTGGTGTACATGACGGTTGAAGGTGATAGAGCAGGAGAGAGAATAGAATGAAGTACAACATTATAAGAAGATTTTTTATAGAGACCATGCCGGAGAGAGTGTTGATGGTTATGGGTGATATGAATCTGGGTATGCTAGGAGAGCAAATAAATCAAAATGGAGAAATGCTTGCTGAATTTATAGATGAGTTGGAGCTAGAAAACCTGAATGAGACTGTGGCAGAGGGTCGCGTGACATGGAATGCCAGGAACCAACTTAAGAGTCTGCAATTGATTATGTGTTGGTGAATGCAAAATGCGAGAGAGTGTTGCTCGAATGTGGATAGATGAGGATGGAAAAATTGATATTGTGTTTGATCATAATATGCATTGTAGTGGACTGTATGATGTGGAGTACAAGTGAGCCAAAAGTAAGGACGGTGAAGAACAAATGGAGGTTGAGAGATGCAAAATGGGAAGATTTTCAAGTATGTCTGAGTGAGATGTGGGACAGAGAAGGAGTACAGGAGGTGAATGAGCTAAATGAGAGACTAACGGAAAATGTGAGGAGCGCTTGCACTTAAAAAAATAGGGTTTATTAGAACAAATGGAAGAAAGAGTGAATAAACCATGGTGGAATGAGGATATTAGAGAGGCAAGGAAGGAACGAAAAAGGTTAAACAGGAAATGTAGAGGGTTAAAGAAAGGGGCAAGAAAGTGAAGAAGCTTAATATGCTTAGAAAATTTAACCAGAAATATTCCTGTGTGGTTGTCCATAATACGATGAAAAGGAGATTGCTGGGTCATAATTTTACTACGGACATTGTTTATTTCATATGTACAAAAACATTTTCGTTATTGAGTTTACATGCTGGTGTACGTGGAACACTGAACGGAGTGAATGTAATGCCGGGAAATTCCGAGAGAAAGGATGGAAATTCCCATCATACGATTCCCGAGTTACGTATATGAAAGAATTGGAAAAGGGTTTTTTCAACAACCATATGTTTGGTCTGGAAAAATTTTGTCGCCTAGATCCAGTATATGGGGGAACCGGTTTTTTATTATAATAGGCCATTCAAATCATTTCTGTTCTCGCACTATTTATCTTTCATTCATATGCCCTTTCCTCTCTCTTCCACTTCTATCTTTCCCCCCCCATTCCCCCCCCATACACCCGATCACGAGTCAAAAAGTGTGAGACTTTATTTCGCGATCGTCAAAAACTTGTAGAGTCAAAACTTCTTATCCTCCCTTACCTCCTAACAGTCGAGGAACACTCTTAGATTCTTAGTGTCCTTTAAAAACAGACAAAATAGAGTCGGGTTACGCATATAAATGTATGGTTTAGTCGAGTTATTCGCTGATTAAAAGTCGACCAAATTTCTGTTGGCGACTCCCTATACCTCGTCACCTTAAAAACACGTTCGTAGGTTTGACCGAGGGGGAAGAAAAACTCTCCCCGGATATTCGAAAAAATGTATTAAATTCTTCTATATCAAATTAAAAGAACTGAGTCATAGGAGTCATTTCATACGTATCTTACTTTTTAGCTAATAAAGTCATTCGAAGTCTTATATTCCCTTCAGGGAAGCCTCTCATAAGTATCCGAACTTTCCCTTTTCCCGCGGATTTTCCAAACTCTCCCTCTGTGGGACCACGCGACCAATCGGGGCAGGAAGCCCAAAAAAGGTAGTTGGGCCAGCAACGACGATCTCTCCGAACTTCTTTTCCTACGACGAAAGCTACAAGCCTCCCTTTTCGGTCGTTAACGTGTCGGAAGGCGCTGACTGGCTAAGGCGAGTAATGACGTCATCAAGCGCGCCCATCAGCCACCAGCCAATGATAAACATTTTTAAACTTCTCGACCAATCACAAGTCAGCGAGACTATTTCCGGGGAAGAATGGCATGCCAGACTGCCTCTCCCCGCCTGGTCCCCGTCATCTCAAACTAATTCTCGTTTTATTCGGAATGCTTGCGTTTTAAGGAGTTTTAATGTATCAGAAAGAAGATGTATAAGTAAGGAGCCTGTTTTGCTAGTGTTTTGGGTGTAAAGGTGATGTGTGTGTGGGTTGAAATAGTGAATTTTGGATATGGGGAGGCCCGCGCAA
Source organism: Chionoecetes opilio (assembly GCA_016584305.1). Classification (NCBI taxonomy): domain Eukaryota; kingdom Metazoa; phylum Arthropoda; class Malacostraca; order Decapoda; family Majidae; genus Chionoecetes; species Chionoecetes opilio. The sequence continues at coordinate 20,687 of JACEEZ010025539.1, forward strand.
GGCCGCTCCGTCCCCCTGCCTCGACCTCAGTCCACCTCATCATAACATCTTTAAATCACCCTTTTAGGTGACACACGGTCTACATTGATTTAGAAAATGACAAGTATATATAACATCTCACCATAATCACAAAGTTGTATAATAACGAGTAATAAGAACCCTCCTGCCCAACCTACAGTGGCGGGGAGCTGGCGGCTCCAGCGGCGGCCGCCACTCAAAACTTTTGAGTAAAAACCCCGCAGTTATCCGCCTCACCTGTGCCTTCCTGAAGAAGACAGTCAGCTCCCACGCCTGTGATAGCACCAGGGATCATAGGTTTCCTCAAGGGGTTCTCGCTCCCCTACTAAATATTACCAAAGACATCTATCTCCCTTCGTGAATTTGGGTGTTGATATCCACCTCACGGGCTTCATGCTGCTGCTCCCTGCTGCTGCCGAAGGCCGCGCTGCCAGACGTAATGAGCCCTTGCTTTATTTCACTCTTTTACTCTATATATGAATAATATCCATCCAAATGCAATCATATGTCTACATTCACCTATAAAAAAGATATTTCATAGCATACCAAGCAATAATGAGCATGTCTGGAGATTTTCCGACCTCTGCTAATACCGGTCTTGAGCAGTCGTTGGCCAGTGTGCACGTTAAGGGACGAAATCGACAATTTTTCCGCGCTGTGGGTTTCCGTCGTTGACAAACGACCAAAAAAAGGTCTTTAAGTGTTTTGTGGCTTCTGGCCCATCTCTCCTTCACTCCCCTCAAGGTAAGACATACATTAATAGCGTATTTTCGCGACCGCCTGGCCCGGTCTGGACTGGCTAGTCCCGGGCGGTCACTGTTTTTGTGGAGGCAGTCTAGAAAAGGTTCAGCCCAGTCCAGGCTGGTCCGACCCACATACCAGGACCACCTTGGCCAGTGTGGGGAGAACTGGCGCATGCGCAACTACAGTCAGCGGGGAAGGCGACCCGGGCAGAAGCCAGCAACAAGGTAGTTGGGCCAGCAACGACGGGTCTCTCCGAACTTCGTTTCCTAACGACGAAAGCTACAAAGCCTCCCTTTCGGTCGTTAACGTGTCGGAAGGCGCTGACTGGCTAAGGCGGTAATGACGTCATCAAGCGCGTCATCAGCCACCCCGCCAATGATAAACAGTTTTTTAAAACTTCTCGACCAATCACAAATCAGCGAGACATATTTCCGGGGGAAAAATGGCATGCCAGACTGCCTCCCCCGCCTTGTCCCGTCATCTCAAACTAAATTTTCGTTTTAATTCGGGAAAGCTTGCGTTTTAAGGAGTTTTAATGTATCAGAAAGTAAGATGTATAAGTAAGGAGCCGTGTTTCTAGTGTTTTTGGTGGTAGAAGGTGCATGTTGTGTGGGTTGAAATAGTGATATTTGTGATATGGGAGGCCCGCGGCAAGGCCTCTCCGTCACTCTGCTCACCATCAGTCACCTCATCATAACATCTTTAAATCACCCTTATTTAAGGTCAAACACGGTGCTACTTGATTTAGATAAAGACAAGTATATTTTAACATCTCACCATAATCATTAGTTGTATAATAACGAGTAATAAGACTTTAATCCTGCCCAAACCTACAGTGGCGGAGGAGCTGGCGGGTCCAGCGGGGCCGCCCCTCAAAACTTTTGAGTAAAACCCGCAGTTTTTCCGCCTCACCTGTGCCTTCCTGGAAAAAACAGTCAGCTCCCACGCCTGTGATAGCACCAGGGGTCATAGGATTCCTCAAGGGTTTCTGCTCCCCTACTAAATATTACCAAAGCATCTACTCCCTTCGTGAAGTTGGTGTTGATATCCACCTCACGGCTTCATGCTGCTGCTGCTGCTGCTGCCGAAAGGGCCGCGCTGCCAGACGTAGATGAGTCCCTTTCTTTTAATTCATCTCTTTACATTATATGAATAATATCCATCCAAATGCAATCATATGTCTACATTCACCTATAAAAAGATATTCATAGCATACCCAAGCAATAATAGCATGTCTGGAGACTTCCGACCTCTGCTATACCGGTCTTGAGCAGTCGTTGGCCAGTGTGCACGTTAACGACGAAATCGGACATTTTCCGCGCTGTGGGTTTCCCTCGTTTGGACTAACGACCAAAAAAAAGGGCTTTAAGTGTTTTGGGCTTTTGGCCCAGGAGCTTCTCGTGGTGCGATAAGACATGAAACACCATGATGCCGACCATAAACTAAAGTACACAGGCGTGGTAGTTGTAAGTCCCTTTAGCACAGGTTTTAAAAAGGGGGACGAAAAAAAAGGATATTGACAAGATGGACGCCTGCCGCCTCCACAGTTCAGTTCATTTCCGCCCCACTCGATCCCCAGCCAATAGGAACGACGAATGGGACGGGGCCAGTCTCGATGTATTTTCGCGACCATCAGTCCCACCCTGACCCGGGCCGGACTGGACTGAACCAGGGGGGGTGAACGTCACGAAAATGCGCTATAAATCACCTCTATCTTCCCCTTGTTATAGTAATTCTTTTCTCTCTCCCTTCCCCCTCTCTCTCTCTCTCTCTCTATATATATATATAAAATAATTATATACTATATATATATATATATATATATATATATTTATATATATATACCGTTGTTTAATGTTCATTAACGCATAGGTAGCATGTCATGCCCTTACAAGTGTTATTATCAGTCTCTCCTTCACTCCCCTCAAGGTTCCGGCGAGTGTCTCCGTCGGGAGAGAAACCAAGCCACATGGTATCGTGAACACAAACAATTCCATTACTCTTACATTTTCCCTCCCCTATATCTTCCATGTATACCTATGGTGTTCAGCTTGTGTATACGTAGATGGTAGTTCTATGAATATAATTCAGTGAGGTAGGTTATGCTCTTTAGAGCTTTCCTTCGCCAAATTAGAGATATAATTGTACTTAAGTTTTCAAACCAGGAATAACTTTTCGTGGTAAATAAATCAGATGATGTTTAAAGTATAGCTTCTTGTGTTTCTTGCAAAAACCCCAGGTGACTATTCCCTTGTTATGGAAATCTCTCCCCACGTCTCAAAAAGAGTTTCAGACTTACTCGGTGTACTAACAGTCCCCACGACTACCAAAAATTCTCATATAGTAAATCGTGTTCAGGGAGTAGACCATAGGACTACTCGCTTGGACTGGTGGCAGCAATTCCCCTTACTAAAAACTTAAAAACCGTGGCATCACACTGGTGACTTAAGCGGTGGAATGTTATTTCCTACAAATAACAGCAACAGAATCTCACCTGGGGAAAGTAGCTAAATAGAGTAAAAAATTCAGGAAATATGTACAAAGTCTCATTGGTAGGACACAGTCAACTTCCACAATCATTCGATGTCCCAGCAACTGAAATTAGGATTTTCAGAACTTCGGGAGGAAGGGCAAATTCGTTTCTTCTCAGATGAGAGACTAAATAGTTTCCTGGAATGGCCACATGATCTGTGCATTTGTGGTTAGGTAGCAACGATATTGACGATAGCAATGAATCCCGGCTCTCTTGCTTACACTATCAAGGAATTCCGCGCACAATAGAGAGGAATTGTGAGGCGGTTATGTGCATCTGCTTAATAGAACCATGCATTTTTTCAGAAAGAGAAAACCCCACCTATTAGTCACGGGAAACCCGAGTGTCTTTCTGTTGACCGACGGAACCGGGAAACGAGTCCCTACCTGTGTATAAAAGGGGGTTTTTTCCCCCGCGTCATCAGGGTTTTGGGGAAAGAATGGGATTCCCCGAGATAAACGAAGAGGAGGAGGAGGAGCAGGCAGCGAGTGAGACGGTTGGAGATTTAGGGGTAAAATAAGAGCTGCGAGAATAAAGAAAATTTAAAGGGTACAGGAAATCAAACAACCCTTTCCACCCCCCAAATTATCCACGAATAGCGGTAAGAGGGATCAAAAACCCGAGATTTTCCAGTTTAAATTTTACAACCAGTTAATAAACTAAAGGCCTTGACGCAACGGCCCCCCTCCAAATGTTCTTTGAATTAATAGAACAATTGCTCAGCAGAACAACGCACCCAAAATTGCAAAAGGGAGGTGTGCGCAAAACTCTAATTTTAATTTTCACAGCTTAAAAACGCCCCCTAAAGTAGAGACTTGGGCGCCCTTTAGAAATCTTTTCGAGACCGATTTACCAACCGAAGTGATGTTTGATAGAGCCATGAGCCTATAATAACTGGAGGGGCATCTTCGTCAGCGCCGCACATTTTGTTGTGTGCCCCCGGGGGGGGCCCGACCCAGAAAACCATACCCGGTGTATGCTGTAAGTCGAATACCCCTTTTTCAAAAAACTTTTTTTGGGATCAGGACTACATCTGCCCCAAATCGATGACGTCACAACGCCAACTTTCCCCCTCGGTGCAGGTCTGCGCCAACCCCCCCTGGCGGGGTTTCCACAAGGTACTTACTCCTTTCCGTGCGTCACAGGGCCAATATTATGGGTAGATTTAACCACCTCGAGGGGAGGTGTAGAGAAGGGTTCTATATAATAAATAAAATGTCATTTATTTTTCCCTAATAGCGTTCCCAAAAAAACCGAGGAAAGGGGATTGAAAATAAGCCTATTGGGTAGTCGGCATCGGCGTGTGTTTACAATTTTTGGAAAAAAACCCTTTGGGGGGGGCCCGCCCAGCCGTGTAGGTACGGTTTCGGTTTTTTTTTTGTTTTAGTTCGTTTTTTCAGCACCAGTTTTTTAGCCACTGCGGAGCCCTGTGAGCAAATTGTTTGGGGAAGGCGATCTGGCATCCCGCGGCTAGATTGTTGTTTCCTATTCGTAATTTTGGGGGACTTTTTTTGAGAATGAAACTTTTGTTCTGACCCCTGCCCCCCATGATCTTCACTAGGGTTTAGGTCCTCAGGACGCTTGACCTCATTGCCCCTAAAGGTATTAGGTCCGTTTTCTAGCCCTTAAAGGTCAGCCCCGAAGGGGGAATGCTCGCCACCGTCGGAGAATGTTTCCCCTTTTTTTTTACGTCGGGGAAGTTTTTCCCATTTAAACGACGTTTTCAAGTTTATTTTTTAACATAAAAATACCCAAAATTTAATTTTAACACTTTTCCCTGTTTGTGAATTCAGGGGGCCGAATATCGGGGTTAGTTTAGTGATTGGGGTAGCCCCGGGGGGTTTTTAATGGGACGAACCAAAAGTCCATGTATTTTATTTAAGTGTAGTTTTAAATTATTTTTGGGAAAGCGAAAAACTTGTCTAAAGAAAAACCTTTTTTCTTTCATTTGCACCATTACAGTGGAAAGCCGAAAACATTTTTTGTCGGCAAAGACTTCTCGGTTTTGGGGTTTTAGTTTTTAAGGCGATAACTGCGCGGGCACACCCCAACCACATGCGTTTTCATATTTTTTTTTTTTAGTATACTGTACAGTATTAATGACTTCCCCGAACCTTTAAACTTATGGATTACTAGTGTTTGCCCCAAACCCCCCCTCTCCCCCAAAAAAAGCTGGGGACCTGGGGGAATGCAGGATATATGGGGTGGGGACAAATTGCTCGCAACCAATACTTTTTGAGTTTGGGAAAATTTAAAAAAAAACTCTAGATTTGGGAAAAAAATTCATTGGATTTCTTTTGATAGAGACTGTGAACTACGATCCTCACAGAATGATACTAAGTGTTGAGAAGTCCCAATACCCATCTATATATTTAAACGCTTTACCCCTGTTTTGAATTCAGGGGCCGATAGGGGGTTTTGTTTATGATTGGGTAGACTGGGGTTTTGAATTTTTGTAACATGTCCATGTATTGTATTTTAAGTGTTTTTTAAATTTTTTGGGACAAGCGAAAAACTTGTCCCAAAAACGAAATACCTTTTATTCTTTCATTTGCACCTATTACAAGTGAACGCCGAAAAATTTTTTGCGGGGAAGAAATTTCGGGTTGGGGTTTTTTGTTTTAATGGACGATAACTGCGCGGTCACTACCCCCATTTTCCCCATGGTTTTCAATTATTTTTTGTTAGTATACTGTACGTATTAATGCACTTCCGCTAACCTTTAAAAATTATGGTATTTTCAGTGTTTGCCCATACTCCCCCCTCTCCCCCAAAACAACTTTGGGGGCCTGGGGGAATGCGGGGTATTGGCTGGGGGACAAAAATGCTTTGAAAACCCAAAACTTTTTGAGTTAGGAAAATTTAAAAAAATCTTAGATTTAGGGAAAATTTATTTGGTTTCTTTTTGATCCCGAGACGTGTGAACCTGCGATCCCCACAGAAGATAGAAGGGTTGAACCCCCCCCCCCCCCCCGCTAGGAGGTTAGTTAGGTTAGATTTGGGAGGTTAGGAGGTTAGATTTGGGTTGGTTAGGTTTGGTTATCGATGGGGCAAGCCCCCGTTAGGTTAGGTTAATTTTTGGGTTAGGCAAATTTTTCTAGATATAAGGGAAAATTTCCTAGACTGGGAATTTTCACCCCCTTAAACAATCTTAAATTACGTGTTTTCCGAGCATAATTTGTTTCCACCCGAAAACCCCGCATTCCCCCCAAAGGGGCCCAAACTTGTTTGGGGGAAATGGGGGAGTAGGGGGGAAAAACTAGAATTTTACCAAAATTTTATACAATGTAGAAATGATATAGTTGTCTTTGCTAAAACCCTACAGACACAACCTCCCCTTCCAGAGGCCCCCCAACCCTATGGGGGTTTTTTTGGGTATTTTGATTAGGGTGGTTATATTGGTTGGTTAGGTTAATCTGGTTAGGTTAGGGTTTAAATTTTGGTTAGATTTAGGTTAGGGTTGGTTTTGGTTTGGTTATTTTATGGGGGTCAAGTCCCCTGCTGGTTAGGTTAATTTTTGGTTGGGAAAATTTTTCTAGATATAAGGAAAATTTCTTTAGATCTAGGAGTTTGTCCCTCTACACAATTCTTAAATTTCTGTCTCCGACCCAATTTGTCCCCACCCGAAAACCCCGCATTCCCACAGGGCCCCAAACTTGCTTGGGGGTTAGTGGGAGATGGGCAAACACTGAAATTTACCGGGAAAAAATAGTCAGTGTCTCGAAATACCGCGCATCCTCGTCCATTTTACCAAAAGCACTAATTTTTTGGCAAGGAAAAACTAGTCTGTTTTAGAAAATGACCCCCGCGCGTCCTCGTCCTTTTTTCAAAAGCACTAATTTTAACCCCAAAGGAAAAAAAAGTCATGTCTCAGAAATGACCGTGCATCCTCGTCCATTTTTTCCAAAAGCACTAATTTTTTGGAAAGGAAAAACGTCAGTGTTTCAGAAAAAGACCGCGAGCCTCGTTCATTTTTACCGGACTTTCCCTTTAAAATCCTACTAAACCCAACCATTACCTTCGCGAGAGTTCCCGGATTGTGTCAGGACAGAATTTTGGTAGACGAGATACCAGGTACCCTTCCATTTTCCCCAAGAACGATTTGGTCACTCGAAAGTCTGCCCCAAACGCCCCTTTAATTTATGTTATATGGTCCCAAACCCTATGTCGCCCCTTTTTGTCCCGATTTTTAGGTTAAACAGGAGGTGGCCCCTTATTGCCAGAAAATTTTTAAAAGTAATAGAGTCTACGCCCCTTTAAAATTATTGCCCCAAATGTTTATTTTGGTCCATCGTACGTCAATGGTACTCCCCATGGGGACCGTTGATTTTCCCGGGGCCCCCATGGATGTACCCCAAAAAAGGGCAGTTTTTAAAGGCGTTTCGAAAACGATTTTTTTTTCTTGGCCTACAAAAGGGGGTTGTTTTTAATGGAGATAGTTTTTTTTTTGCGCAAACCCATAAAAAAAAAAAAAGTATTTTTTAGGCCCCTTCCATTTGCGGACTTTCAAAAACCAGTTCACGGGAAACCCAGAGTTTAGGCTTCCATTTGCGACGAAAAAACCGGGTCCCAGGCAAAGCGCGTAGGGGTTCGCAAAACCCTTAAATTTCTCTATACCTTTTGGGGGTGGGTACTTGGGGAGAGTTTTTAGTTCATAACAAACAAGGTCCCTTTGGGGCCCTATTTCTCTTATCGTGAAGGGTTTTCCGCATGCACGAATCGGAGAGGATGTCAACGGCATAAAAGAGGCATACATAGCTGGTGGAGCCCATGCGTTCCCGCGATCTTAAACTTGATATGATCCCTTCACATAGCAGCTAGCTGAGTTATATCTCTCGTTATCTCTCTCTCTCGTTATCTCGTTATCTCTCGCTATCTCTCTCTCCTCGCTATCTCTCTCGCCTCAATCTCTCGCTATCTCTCCTCTCTCGCTATCTCTCTCGCTATCTCTCTCTCTTGTTACCTCTCTCGTTATCTCTCTTTCGTTATCTCTTGTTATCTCTCTCTCTCGTTATCTCTCTCTCTCGTTATCTCTCTCTCTCGTTATCATCTTCTCTCTCCGCTTATTCTCTCTCTCTCGTTATCTCTCTCTCGTTATCTCTCTCTCTCTCTTTATCTCTCCTCTCCTCTCTCGTTATCTCTCTCTCTCTCTCTCTCTCGTTATCTCTCTCTCTCTCGCTCTCGTTATCTCTCTCTCTCTCTCTCGTGATCTCTCTCCTCTCTCTCTCTCTCTCTCTCTCTCTCTCCTCTCTCTCTCTCTCTCTCCTCTCTCGTCTCTCTCTCTCTTCTCTCTCTCTCTCTCTCTCCTCTCCTCTCTCGTCTCTCTCTCTCTCTCTCTTCCTCTCTCTCTCTCTCTCTCTCTCTCTCGTTTATCTCTCTCTCTCTCTCTCTCTCTCGTTATCTCTCTCTCTCTCTTTCTCTTTCTCTCCTCTCTCTCTCTCTCTCTCTCTCTCTCTCTCTCTCTCTCTCTCTCTCTTCTCTCTCTCTCTCTCTCTCTCTCCTCCGTCTCTCTCTCTCTCTCTCTCTCTCTCTCAAATTGCCTCGCCTCGCCAGCTGAGTATGTTTTGTAAACAAAAAAACGGGATTTTTTGCGTTCCATTTGTGACACGCGAACCCACCCTGAACCCAGAACCCAACCCTGAACTGAAAGAACTGGTTCATGCAATTTGGGCACAAATGGAAGAGGCCTTTTGTGGTTAAGGTTAGGTTAGGTTTCATTAAAACCTATAAGGTTAGGTTAGGTTTCATTAAAACCTATAAGGTTAGGTTAGGTTCATTAAAACCTATAAGGTTAGGTTAAGTTTCATTTTTTCATATATTTTTTTGTTTTTTTTTGTTTTGCGCAAATAAAACTATCTCCGTTAGAACAAGCACCTATTGTAGGCCAAGAAAAAAATAGTCGGGGTCTCTGAAAACGACCGCGAAACCGTCCAGTATGCATTTATATAGGCGGCCTGATTCAACTGCGGCTCGAATCAACTGTATCCCCTTAGTGTAGGGGAAGCACACTCGGTTCACAACCGAGAAGTCCCGGGTTCTATCCCCGGGTGGAGCGGAAACAGTTTGGGCTGTTTCCTTAAAACCCGAGCCCCTGTCCACCCAGCAGTGAATGGGTACCGGGTGTGTAGCCGGGGTTTGTAACTCGCCTCCCGGGTGCTGGCTTCGGCCAACACTATAAGCACTAGCAGACAGCTCTCTGCTCGGGGTAGTCTGCGAGAGAGCTGTCTTGGTTACAGCAGAGATCCATCTCAGCTGCGTCAATAACTGACGAAATTCTTCAATCATCATCATCAAACCCTTCCTTATCGCTTTAAACATGATACATCGATTTGTTGTGTCAACCCAAATGCCAGCTGAGTAATCAGCTGATTAATGTTTGTAAACATTATTTATCACGTGACAGCCTTGTGATTGGCTGATAGATCTGAATAGATAATATAAACACTGCTGTGATTCGCTATTAGCGAGGATGACGTCAATGTATTCGCCAGCCAATCAGCTGTCTCTGTGGAGATACTCCGAGATACTCCTCCTTGCGCCCGGCGCAAGTCCATCTCGGCGGATTATTCAAACAGCCTCGGCGCAAGAGGGGGGCGAGGGTTGCGCCGGAGTAGCATTTACACCATACTTACACCGCTTGACTTACACTTTTTTGCTGGATCTGGCCCCAGGGCGGCGCTCTCGCACTTGACGGCCATCTCGAGACACCACTCAGCCGCGGAAGTTGAACTGCTGCCCTGTGTTTACTGGAAATTATTTCTTGAATTACAATCAAGATGGTGCATTGTGCAGCCTACGGTTGCAAAAATGGGCACAGGAATACTTCAAGAAAAATTGGGATAACGTTTCACAGATAAGCAAAGCACACTTAGTCCTATTTATCCCGAATATTGAGGAGTCGTAAATATATCTTTTTTTCAGTAGATACACTGTTTCTGTCAACATGTTTGATATTGTCGCATGTTACAGTGATTTATCGGATACATAAGTGCAGTGACCATATATATTTAAAAATCATGACTTCACTACTCATATATATGCCAGATTTTGCTCGCTATTAATAATTGATGTTTAGCGGTAGGTATACTGCTTCTGTCAACATGACGTATGTTTTAAATATATGACATGGATGCATATATGCAAAATCTATATACCCCTGAGCGTTTCACCTAGTCTATATGTTAAATTAAACCCGGCAAGGGGTAAATAAAGTCCACGGATCAGTGTAATATGCTACAGTCTTAGGACGTAACTAGAGATGCTTGAATTTGTTTCCATATAAAGCTGAAATACTCAGGTTTCTTCCCTCCACCAGTGTAAAGACTGTCACATACTTCGTTCCTTAGGTTGAAATTTTTCACAACGTATTTAAAAAAATTTTGAACATTTATAGTCAGCACGATTATGTCGATCATGCCTAATTTTCATTTCTCCATATAATTGCTACTTAAGTTTTTTCGCTACCGAAAATGTGAATTTTCGATATTAGCTTGGTTTTAAAAAAATGAGAGAGAGAAGAAGAGAGAGAGAGAGAGGAGAGAAGAGAGAGAGGAGAGGAGAGAGAGAGAGAGAGAGAGGAGAAGCGAGAGAGAGAGAGAGAAAAAAAAATTACTTCGATCAATACGACGCAATATTCTGACTAAAAATACCTCAAATGGTAATATTTCGAAGCAGGTACTGTATGTAATATTTCAATTTATCTTTATTAATAAGGATATACACATTAATTGTTAAAGGAGGAAGAAAAAACAAGCTGAGTGCAGCATTAGGCTTTGGGACTATTGTGCGGTGCGCCGGTGGTGTTTCAATATGGCTGCCCGAAGTCACGCGCTCCGAGAGGAGAGCGCCCCTCTATTTTCATATAGAGCTCAGTGATAGAGCCTGGCAGGAATTAGAGAGAACTGCAACTCGAGAAATGCCAGTGGTCGCTGGCAGTTTTAACTCAAAGGTTTGGGTTTCTACTGTGTTTTGGCTCCGCGACTAATATTTTTCATAAATTAATTTCGCGATAAACATTGATGCACCGCATCTGAATACCAAAAAATATAGTTCTTCTGTTGTTCTACTAATTATATGGATGACATGCATTACGATGGAACGTTCTATAATAGCATTTAAAGCAAAATTTCTCGCCTCGATAGCAAAGCTTAAAATATTTTTTACATGTATATTGTGGTATGTAAAATTTGGGTGATTTCCATTGTTTTCTAGACATTAAATGCTGCGTCGGGAAACGCTTGTCAAAATACAATAAGCAATGCCTTGGAAAAACGAAGAATAAAGAATCCGAAATCGGCTTGTTGCTGCGACAATGTAGGTTATAATTGTGAGGGGACGTGCCGCGGCGGGGAGTGGTGGGGGGGGAGATTGTGGCGGGGAGATTGGGAAACAAAACATTGCCACTTCACGCGTCGAAATCATTGCACTTCTAGGCTTTCTATCTGATTGATACACAATAAAAACAGGAAATATGACTGCCTAGGTATAGATAACTTCTAAACATACGTTATTGGACTATATAATATCATAGAGTAACATTTACCTCGCCTCCTCAACCCATAACCTAAATTTGGGTTTTTTGGTTAAATACAATTTTTTTTACAGACTCAGGCTTCTATACAATATACATATAGAAAAAAATCGTTCTTAAAATTATACTTTTGTGTTTTTAAGTCCCGTAAAATAAGCCCATATTTTTCTTTCAGGTTGACCATTTTTTTCCCCAAATTTGTTTTAAAACTCCCAGCGACCACTCATTTCGGATTTTGCAGTTTTTTCTCAAATTTGGGAAACAGGGGTTACCCCGGGGGGGAATTTTCCCTCAAGTTTTTCACCCATCGTTTTTTTCCCAAACATGGGGTGATTGGCCCAAAACCCCCCCAAATAAAAATTCCCCCCGACCGTGAAAAAGCCCAATAAGAGAAAACTGTGGTAGGGGCCCTTACCAGTCGCGTCCCCGAGGGGAAACTAGAAGGATTCCTGGATGAAGGATACCCCCCTTAAAAAAATTTCATAGACCGTCTCGGCACGAACCCCCAACTGCTCAAAGAGAGCACCCCCCAAAAGGGTTTTAATAGGATCCCAGCACATAAGAAAAAGGAAAATTTCTAAAACGAAAAAAAAACCAAATTTTTCCTTTACTTTTCCCAAACCCCGAGACCAAAAAAGACAAGGGGAGGATCTAAGACAAAAAGTCCGAAAAATTAAACCCCGGGGTTGGCCCAAGAGAAAAAAAAAACCACCCCTTTCCAACGGGTCCTTCAAAATTTGGTAACCCACTCGCGGTATTGCCTTTTGTCAGCACAAACACATGACCTTCGGGAATGTTAAAGAAAAACCCCCATTGGTCATTTTTTTTCGCTGCCCGAAATTTGGTTGCCGGGGGGGAAATCGAAATTTCCGGGACATACCCAGGGAAGAAAAACCCTAAAAACCCCCGAGTAAAACCCCAAAACTAAAGAAAATTTTCATGACTAACGGTGAAAATATTTCCCCCCCACGACCCATGTAAATATTAACGGGAAATAGTAGAGTTTATTAACCCAGGGTGGTTTTCTTTAATAAAAGAATGTACCGAAAACAAATGGGAGGGGAAAAAAATAAACAGGGAAATCCTCCTCACCTCGTGGGAATCACGACCCCCGTTGAAAATTCTGGGCAATTTTGGGCAAAAAATTAAATTTGGGGGGGGGTGACGGAAAGGGTTTTAAAAAGGGGTTTCCCCCCCTTTTTTCCCCGACTCTTATCTCAACGGCAAATGTGCTTTTTGGTTGTGATATACTCAAAAGGCCACCCCTCACCGGGGAGGGGAAAAAGTAGAGCGATGCCCCTTGGGGTGACACCCCCCATACCGTTAATCACTTTACCGAAAAAGAAACAGAATCAAAAGGTTTACACCAAAACCCTTTGTGAACTAGCGAGCCCGTTACAGATTTTCATCACAAAAAAACCCTTCTAAAACCGGTAAATTTAAACCCTTTTACCCCTCCAGGGTTTTTTTCCCGGGAAAACGAAAAAACGAGATCCCAGTTCTGCCCCTACTTGTCTATCCTCAGGAAAGATTTTATTAACACTGGGTCCCCCTATTAGTACAAGTGATACCCGAAATTTTCTATCTATGCCCCCCTTCACAAATAATACCAAAAAAAAAAATTTTTTTCGAAAAGGTTTCAAAACCTCTTTTCATAAAAAAGGTGAAATTCCTCCATCGAAAAAAATTCCATTCAAAAAATACCAATGACTTGATCCCGGGGAAAACGTTTTAAAGTCCAGAAAAAAGGAAACCCCAAAACCCAAGGCTGAAAAAATTTAAAAAAGGGGAACAAAAATGGCAACAACTTTTTGGGTTTCAGAACAACGAGAGTTAAAAAAGAAGAAATTCTAAAGAATATCCGCTTTTCATCCTTAGCCCAAAAATTTTAATTTGGGGAATCATAAGTGGTTTTCCGGTTCAAAAAAGGTGGAGGGACCCTAAAACCCATCGAGGACCTACGTACCGTTATCCCGAGAAAGCCAAAAGCTATTTTTTCACATTGTTTTAAAACAGGGGAAAACAGAATACATAGAAAGGTCCACGGGCCCCAAAGGTTGTCCCAAATTTTCTTGGGAAATAAACCAGATGGTAGTAAAAAAAATGTGTTTGATTTCGCACAAAAAATAAAAACCTCGCCACCCGACACTAAACCCCCTTTTCCCAAAACCCAAGGAAATTTTAGAAAAAAGCCGGGTCAAAAGTTTATGTTTTCCCTAGACATGCGCGAACATATTTTTCCCGATATACTTTGATGACCCAAAGCCGTGATCTCCCCACCTTTAGCGATGGTATCACCTTATATCTTTCCCCGGGCCCACCCTTTTTACTAAAATGCTCACCCGCTATATTTTTTTCCCGGGGGAAAGGCTTCAGTATTAACTCCTCTCCTTTTAAAAAGGGTGGGTAAAAAAACTCCTAGAAAGACTTAATTCTATGGGCTCCTACATTTTCCCCCTTCTTTTTGGGGCGTCCCTTTAAACAGCTTTTTCGAAATTTCCCCCCCACAAATGGGGTAAAATTAACCTTAGTAAATGTACTTTTGGATAAAAAAAAGTCCCCTTTTTTTCGGTCATCGAATCTCAGCCGAAGGAAGTAACCAGATTTTTAAAAATTTGGAAGCTTTTTAAAAAAAGAAAACTCCCAAAAAAAAAGGTCAAAAAGTCCGACCCTTTCTTAGGGATGTGTGGTTTCTATAGGAAAAAATGTTCCCGTTTGCGAAAGTTGCAGCTCCACTTACTAAATTAAAAAGAGCCGCGTCATTTTCCCCCCTGGACGGATGAGTGCCAACCCCGGGGGTTTTGAAAACTCAAACGTGTCTGATAAAGGGCCTGTCCTGGTCAGGGCACAAATACATGAAACCCTTTTATCCTCACCACGGACCCCGAGGGAACACTCAGTCCCGGGGGCGTCCTAAGTTAAAATTTTAAATTTCAAATGGTTCAAAAATTTCCCCCAAAGGGGATTTCTCCCAAGAAAATTTTTTTCTTTTTCGAAACCCGTTTTTTCAGCCCCCCGATAAAGAAGCCGGTTTTGGGTATATTTTTTCACCTTAAAGGAATTTTCCCTCATTTTCTCTGGGTCTCCATTCTCGATCGTCCCCGGATCCCAACCCCTCCCCAGTTATTTAAAAGAAAAACTAAAAACTCCCCCAAAGACCAGATGGATTCCTGGAAAAGCGCGAATATAACTATTGGTTAAATACCTGAAGGTAAGGGGTAACTTCGTCGCCGATCATCTGTCCCCGTTTCCCCTTGGGGGGATAACCCCCTCGGCCCCCAGACTACTTGGCTGGACTAAATTTACAACAAAAATTTAAAATACGACAAGGGGGAAAAGCCCGTGTGGGGAAAAATTGGGAGAAAAATTTTGGAGAGAGGGCGGTTTTCCCACGAAAAGCAAAACCGAAAACCCACTCTAGAAACCTTTTCAGAAAAAAAAAAAAAAAAAAAAAAAAAAAAAAAAAAAAAAAAAAAAAAAAAAATTTAAAAAGGGAAATACTTTTTTGGCCAAAGAAAAAGATGGGAAACCTTTAAAAAATTTTCCTTTTAAAAAATTTTGGGTAGTTTACAACCCCCCCCCCCCCCCTGGAAGGGAACCCCAGGTCAAATTTTGGAAAAGGGGAAAACCATTAAAGGGCCGGGGGAAAAATTCCCCATTTTGGGCAAAAAGAAAAGTAGGTTTGTTAGGTTTTTCCCAAAATTTTTAACTTTTAAAGACCCGGGGGAATGCGGTTACAAACAACCCCGGAAAAGGGAATTACCGGGCCCCGTAAAAAAAACCTTAAAGGTTTTTGGGTAACCACCCCCGGGAATGTAACCGGAGGGGGCAAGGTTTTGTAAATTTTTGACCCCGGGAAGTCACCCTTTCGTGGGTTGGGTTTTCCCCCAAAACCAAACAACTCACACCTTCCCCTTAAAAACCCATTTGGGGTTTTTTTTTGTCCCCCACTATTTTGGGGGAACCCCCCCAAAACCTTCCCGGCCCGGGGGAGAACAAGCCGGGGGTTCCCCCGCCCCTTCCGAAAGACCCAATCAAATTTTCCTGGTTTTGGACCCCCCCCAACCCCAAAGGGGAAAAAAAGGGGGGAGAGGAGCACGGATTCCTTAAAAAAATCCCTTCCTCCCAAACCCCGTGTTAAAAGGGTCAAAACCCTTTCCTGGACGGGAAAACCGGGGGCCCCTCACCCCTGGTTCCCAACGGGCCCCCACTTGGACCCAAAACCCCCAAAGCCCTTTTTTCCTTTGCCTTTCCCCGGGTGTTGGGCTTTTACCCCGTTAAGGGGCTTCCTGGCGTTTTTACGCCTTCCAAGGCCAACGTGGTGCCGGGCCTGCAAACCAAGGGAAAAAAAAGGGGGTGGAATGGGCCAAAAAACCCTTTTTACCTGGTTAAAATAAAAACCAAACACACAAAACGGACCCAACCCCACACCCAAGCCCCACCCAACCAAAAAAAAACCCCCCCCCCCCACCCCCCCACCCCCCCCAACCCCCCAAAAAACCCCCAACAACCCCCCCAAAACCCCACCCAACACCCACCCCACACACACCCCACACACACCCACACCCACACCCACACCCACTCCCCACCCAGCCCATTCACTTTTAAATCCATCTACCCACTCCAGTCATCCACCTACTAGTTAAAAAAAAATAAGGTGGATATGGTATACTTTTTTTTTATATAGTAGATATAGATATAAGTATATTTTTTTTTATACTTGTTAACAATTAGGGGGGAAGGGAAGCAGACCTGAGTGCGGTTATGATACAAATGATCATAGCGTTCCTAATAAG
This sequence comes from Chionoecetes opilio, assembly GCA_016584305.1. Classification (NCBI taxonomy): domain Eukaryota; kingdom Metazoa; phylum Arthropoda; class Malacostraca; order Decapoda; family Majidae; genus Chionoecetes; species Chionoecetes opilio. The sequence goes on from JACEEZ010025539.1 coordinate 37,308, forward strand.
CGGTGCTTGTTCTAATGGAGATAGCTTTATTTTGCGAAAAAAAAAAAAGAAAAAAAAAGTATACCTTGTGGTTAAAGTTAGGTTTGGTTTCATTACAACCTAAAAGGTTAGGTTAGGTTTCATTACAACCTATAAGTTAGGTTAGGTTTCATTAAAACCTTTAAGGTTAGGTTGGTTTCATTAAAACCTATAAGGTTTAGGTTGGTTTTTTAAAAACCCTTTAAGGTTAAACTAGGTTAGGTTTCATTAAAACCTATAAGGGTTAGGTTAGGTTTCTTAAATATTATTATTTTTTTTGGGGGGGGGGGGTTGCGCAAAATAAACTATCTCCATTGCAACAAGCACCTATTGTAGGCCAAGAAAAAATATTTTGATGTCTCTTAAAACGACCGCAAAACTCTCGTCCATAATTCCCAAAAAGTTGTTTCGTAGTCTATATGAAACCATAGTCGTTTCGTACACTCAGCTCAGAGTTGAACTTGACTACTAGAGTTAGAAACGACACCAGGTATGTACGAAAATACTCAAACAGTGTACAAAAACTAACTACTTTCAATTCATATACCTAATTAAGAAAGGTTTTTTGATTAGGCCAAAGGTTTTTGATTAATTTAAATTTTCCTGTAATCCCCGAGAGTAGCTTCTAGGGACCACTGTGGCTCGCACCGTACCCGTGGCCGCGGCGGTAGGGGGGCGGGCGCCGTTATAGTGGACAAGAACTGCGCGTTCGCTTATTAGGCCCGACACACACACACTCGGGGCTAACACTGCCTCTTAGCCTCTCGCTTTACCACATACACCACACCTGTAGGGCCTCGCAACACACCTGTCACTACACACCTGTACGGCCTCGCAACACACCTGTCACTACACACTTGTACGGCCTCGCAAGACACCTGTACGGCCTTGCAACACACCTGTCACTACACACCTGTACGGCCTCGCAACACACCTGTCACTATACACCTGTACGCCTCGCAACACACCTGCCCACTACACACCTGTACGGCCTCGCAACACACCTGGTCCACTAAAACACCCTGTACGGCCTCGCAAGACACCTGTCACTACACACCTGTACGGCCTCGCAACACACCTGTGTACTCTGTGTATCACCGTAAATAAATGACTTGGAAGGTTCGACGATGCACTAGGTTGGAAGTTTAGTAGTAGTAGTAGTAGTAGTAGTAGGTGTTAATAGTAGTTGTAGGTGGTAATATTAGTAGTAGGTGGTAATAGTAGTAGTAGTAGTAGGTGTTAATAGTAGTAGTAGGTGGTAATATAGGCTATCACAAGCCAGCAGCCAACACCCAGCCACTGCCTGGCCGGCCCATGTATTTGTTTTGGTTATGACAAGATGGCGGCTGGTGACTTCAGTTTCTCGGCCACAGCTAGTCCAGATCCGCGATCCATGTTATATAGATCAGTGGATCTATAGGGTGATGGAGGTACGTTTGAGTGGGAGTGTATATGTGTTGAAAAATGTTTTCACGGGAAAGGAAGTGCAACGGGCCGCCGAGCAAGTGAAGCCCTATCACGGCAGTGAAGAGTGGTTAGTAGAACCGGTGGAAAGTGTCTTGCAACCCAATCCGGTGGATGAACAATTAGCCCCTCGTATAAGGGGACCTCCTAGAAGCTCATCGAGGAAGACTGAGTGACATTTTAGGTTAAGATGTGTTAGGAGTAGATAGTGAGTCAAGGAGGTGAGTGTGTGTCGGACTAGCTGAAACAATTTGGTCTAGGAGATTTTTCATTTCTAGAATTCGGAGTATCTACTTTCACGGGATCAGCCTGGTTCGGTGAGAGGAGTATTTTAATTCGAGATAGTCGTACGGCTACTCAACTACAGTCAGCCAGCTTGAGGTGTAGCGAATATTTCAAGACTTGTTAGGCGCTTGTCAGTTACCATGAGTCTAGCCGGCGTGCGTCTCTGGGGCATTCCTAGCAACGAGAATTAGGTATTGAGTCAGGGTTTTGACGACCACGTTACTGCCCAGGTCGGAGTTGATTGGGATACTTCCTTCTCATTGAATATTCGTGTAATCTAAACACATTCAGATAACCGTTCAAAGAATAGTAGGATCTCCAGTAAATTAACCATAAATTCGTCCCATTCACACACATTCTCTTGACAAAGATTTCGAAAGGAAACGGAAGGTCAGTAAGTAGCTAATTTGATATTGAAGAATTTAATTCTCCCGGAGAATAGACGTGTGTAATGCCGGAAATTCCGAGAGAAAGGATGGAAATTCCCATCATAAAGATTCCTGATTATGTTATATGAAAGAAGGGAGAAGTTCAACAACCATATGTTTGGTCTGGGACAAATTTTCGCCTAGATCCAGATATGGGGGAACCGGTTTTATTTATTATAATAAGGCCATTCAAATCATTTCTGTTCTCGCACTATTTATCTTTCATTCGTATGTCTTTCTCTCTCTTCCACTTCTATCTTTCCCCCTCCATTCTCCCCCCCACCATACACCCGGATCACGAGTCATAAAGTGTGAGACATTTATTTCGCGATCGTCAATAACTTGTAGAGTCAAAACTTCTTATCCTCCCCTTATCCTCCTGACAGATCGAGGAACACTCTTAGATTCTTAGTGTCCTTAAAAACAGACAAAATAGAGTCGGGTTACGCATATAAATGTATGGTTTAGTCGAGTTATTCGCTGAATTAAAAGTCGACCAAATTTCTGTTGCGACTCCTATACCTCGGGCACTCTTAAAACACGTTCGTAGGTTTTGACCGATGGGAAGAAAAACTCTCCCCGGATATTAGAATAAATGTATTAAATTCTTCTATATCAAAATTTAAAAAAACTGAGTCTAGGGAGTCATTTTATACGTATGCTTACTTCTTTAGCTAATAGAGTCATTCGAAGTCTTATATTCCCTTCAGGGGAAACCTCTCATAAGTATCCGAACATTTCCCTTTTCCGCTGATCTTCCAAACTCTCCCTCTGTGGACCACGCTACCATCAGTCCTCTCCTTCACTCCCTCAAGGTAAGACATACAGTAACTCACCCCTATCTTCCCCTTGTTTTATAGTATATTCTATCTATTATAATTTTATATATATATATATATATATTTTATATATATATATATATATATATATATATATATATATATAAAAATTATTTTATATATACCGGGTTTTTTAATGTTCATTAACGCATAGGTAGCTGTCATGCCCTTACAAGTGTTATTATCATCTCTCTCCCTTTACTCCCTCAAAGGTTCCGGCGAGTGGGCTCCGTCGGGAGAGAAACCAAGCCACATGGTATCGTGAACACAAACAATTCATTACTCTTACTTTTCCCTCCCCCATATCTTCCATGTATACCTTGGTGTTCAGCTGTGTATACGTAGATGGTAGTTTAAGAATATAATTCGTGAGGTAGGTTATGCTCTTTAGAGCTTTCCTTCGCCAAATTAGAGATATACATGTATTTAAATTTTTAAAACCAGGAATAATTTTTCTGGTAAAAAACCAGATGATGTTTAAAGTATAGCTTCTTGTGTTTCTTGCAAAAACCCCCGGTGACTATTCCCCTTGTTAGGGAAATCTCTCCCCACGTCTAAAAAGGGGTTCAACTTACCTCGGTGTCTAAAAAAGTCCCACAACTACCAAAAATTCCATATATAAATCGTTTTTCGGGGGATAGACAAAAAGGACTCTGGTGGCAGAAATTCCCCCTTACAAAAAATTTAAAAAAACCGTGGATCACATAAACACCCAGTAAAAGATATGGGTTTTTCGGGAACAACAAAAAAACATCCACCACCTCGTGCTTTTTTTCCCGATAACTGATTATTTTCACTCGACACAGCGCCAGGGCCGTCAAGGAATTCCAAAAAAAAAAACGTGTCGCTGCATTATTTATTTATTCAGTCTATTTCGTTTTAAATAGGAGCGAAAACTTTTTATAACAAATTTCTCATTATGTTATGACTGAAAAGGGGTGACAATTTGGGCTTTTGGGGGGTTTTTAAACCCCCTTTTAAATGGCTATCGTACGTCGGGCTTTTTAGTGCATTGATACGGGAATTATTTCAAAAAATATTCATTCTAAATCAGATATTTTCATATTTAATTTCCATCCTACATATTCCATATTAGTGTACCTTTGAGTATTGTATGTGTTGATAAATAGTTGGATTTTGAAATAAGGGGAAATATGACCTTGTTTATCCCGTTAACTTGGGCCGGGGGTTAATAAAGTGTTATTTTTAATGTACTAGCTACCACGCGCCAAGCTTTGTTCGGGGGCACATAAAAAAACCCCTTTCCCATACGGAAAATTCAAAAAAATGTACTCTAGGCAGCCACTGCCCTTTCCGAGAGAGATTTTTACATATGGAGCTTTTTAAAAAGCAGGGCATTCCACCCAAGACCTTTGGGGAATTTTCAATCCACTTGTCAGTTATGCAAGCATTTAAAAAGATCGCCTTCCTTTCCCCCGCGAGAAATTTTGAACAGAGGCCATTGGTATGACTATCATTATTTTCATAATGAGGGGCAAAAAGACCTAAAAAAAGAAAAATTAAAAGTTATTGTTCCTCTACAACAAAGGCGAGAGGCCAGTGAAGAATATCAAAGGGTTGTGAAGTTACGAGGGGATTTTTGCATATGGGTGGAAAAATTTGACGGTGGGTTGCTCGCGCGACAGCCGCGACACCAGAACTTATAAGTGGCCAGGGCGAAAGGGGGTAAACCTCAGCAAGCACCCTAAAAGTCTAAACGTCAATGGTTTCCCATCCTCATTAAGAGAAAAAAAATATTGCGATATGCTTTTACATCCTCGCCCTGGGCCCCTTTTTTTGTTCTGGTGTCGCGGCGTCGCGACGTGCAACCCCCCGTCAAAATTTCCACCCCCTTATGCCACTCTCCTCGTAAAATCCCATCCTTTATATTTCTTCCCCCGGCCTCTCTGTCTTTGTAGGATACAATAATTTTAAATTTTTCCTTTTTTAGGTCTTTCTTGCCCTCATTATAAAAAAATAAAAATTTAACCATGCCCTCTGTTCAAAATTTCTCGCGGGGAAGGAAGGCATACTTTTTTAAATGGTTTTTCTTTAAATGACATGGCATCTGAACTTCCCCAAAGGCTTGATGCTGCCCCTGGGCTTTAAACAAGCTGCCATATGAAAGATATCTCTCTCGGAAAGCCCAGTAGGCTCCATAGAGTACATTTTCTAAATTTCCCGTATGGAAGCGCTGTGTTTGATGTCGCGAACAATGCTTTGGCGAGCTGTGTACACACACAGCAAACTGATAACCTTTTTCCCATGTTAACTCCTTCCTATGTACGTAATCTCATCTTTATTTCTATGTATCTCTGGGTGTTCCTGATTAAGCTGGAAATATTTGAAATAAACTGAAATTGATCATTTCTATAAACTATTATAAAAACTTTTATAAAAATTTTTTTAATAGCTTGAACAGGCCTAATAATAGTGATGGTACCGATATTGAGATACTATTTATATTACTGAGTTAATATATATAATATAAAATAAATATTTCCCACTTACAAATACGTACCAGCGCCCAGCGGGGCCCTCCGAGGATTGAGGGTAAAGCTGCCTCTGCTTGTCACTACTGATGTAATACTACATCAAGATATCATATAACTGTTGTTTCAAAATGTTTACACATAGAACTATTCATTCTTGAAATTCTGTACTTATTTTCAGCAATGTAAATTATCCCGTCTAAAAATCCCCCAGCGGGCCTTCGGAGGGCTGACGGAGGTAATTTGCGCCGGCGGGCCGCCGTTCGCCCGCTCTACGGCCCTACGTCGCCCCGCCGGTGATGGTTAGCTGGGGGAGGATGAATACCAGAATGCATGGAGAATATGTGAACAGCAGCGACTAACAAAACGAAAGATAAGAGATTTCGAAAGTTATGTGTGACAGGAGTAAGATCCGATCCCTGAAAGAGAAAGGACTTGCAGGTGGGCGTGAGTGGTACAGATTCATTAGAGGGGAAATAGTGGCTGGGAATGAAGATGTGAAAGCCTTGAAAGTAATGCTGAATGTGTAACAGATGAGACAAAAATCAAGAGGTTATAAAAAACTTTTGGGGAAGACATAGGAGCGTGGGTGAAATCTTTGACGTAAGATCAGAAATGTATAACGTTGGAAAGAAAAGATGCGGAAGAGTTGAATGAATGGACTAGCAAGGATGAAGTAGAGAAGTGTGTAAGGAGGCAAAAGATGAAAAAGCAGCAGGCCCGGATGGAATACCATATGAGATGTACAAGAATGGGGGTGAGGTGGTGATTAACAGAATGACTGACCTATTTAACCGTGTGTGGGAAGAAGAAAGGGTGCCTAGAAAATGGAATGAATGTATAGAGTGACCCTATTGCATAAAGGAGGATACAAGAGTAAGAGTGAATTGAAGAACTATAGACCATAGCCCTATGAATACAGTAGGTAAAGTTTTTAGTGCAGTGTTGAGGAAAGTTGTGTAAATGGTTGGAGAGAGCTACCTAGCAAACACAAAGACGGAGGGCCTCCGGAGGCCCTCCGTATGTCTTATCGGCGGCCCGACGGAAGTGTACGACGTAGGGCCGCTGGGAATTTGCTCAGAGGCTCACCGGCGGGCCGCTCCCAGCGGCCCGCCGTAGGGCATATGACCATTTGCCGCTGTTATATTAACTGATTGAGGAATATTTTGTTATACTTTCTAAGTATATTGCAGATATAGTAATGTTTTAAGGGCTGTTGCACAACCCATTAGCCGATTAATAGACTAATGGGCTGTTCAACACTTATAAAAACATTACTATATAATGCAATATGCTGTAGAAAATTTAACCAGAAATATTCCTGTGTCGTTTTAATCCAGTAATACGATGAAAAGGAAATTTCTAGGATCATATTATATATAATATATATATATATATATATTATTATATAATATATATATTATATATGATATATATATAATATATGTTCGTGTTCCTATATGTCTGTCTCAAACACAGGAGGAAATAGAGGAGGAAAGGATGGATTGAAAGAAAGGAGAGAATTAAGGAGAGAGATGTGAAGGTGTCTTCAAGACACCTAGGGCCGTACTATTGCATCAGCCTTGCGTCGCTTGCGATGCTGCGCAAGTCAAGTCTCCAAGGGGGGTCCGAGTCAGGAGAAGGTGTTGACAAACTTTACAAGTATATTTTCTCCATTGAAAGCCTTTGATAATTCAAATTATTGCTGGTATTTAATCCTTGAATGCAGAAACATGATTAAAAGCTTATTAAATTATATATTGGGTATGTATATAATCAAGAAAGAACTAGAACTGTCGGCCGACAATTGAAACTCCCGCCGACGTGAAAATTGGAAAAAGTCGCCGATATCGGCGACAGTTTTCCAGTACCGTTCCTATCGGCGACAGTTCCATAAACCAACCGGGGTGTGTCCACACTAAGGCATTACGATGCGCCATTACTTCCCGCAGCACATGATGCGGGCGGGAGTTTACTGCTGAATCATTATAACATTGCCTGACTTGTACCAGAGAGAGCCAGATAAGAATAATATAAGCCTCTCATACAAAGAAAGATCCTTGTAATAATTATTATGATCCTTAAATAGTAAGAGAAATCCTTGTAAATAATAGTAATAAGCCTTTGATAGTAAAAAAAGAAACGGGAGACACGACAGCTGACGATATGATGCGCGCATTACGTTGCAAAAATGCCCCGCGCTAGATTTGCCTCCCGCATTACTTTTCCGCATCACTCAACACGAAAATCGAGTTCCCGCATCATAATGCGCATCGTAATGCGCAACGTAATGCCTAGTGTGGACTCACCTTTACAGGCTTTCTATCTAATTAAATACATAAAAATACACAAAAATAAATTGGAAATATGACTGCCTAGATATATAGTTAACATCTAGACATTATTTATTGACTATATATATCATAAAATAACATTCCCATCGTCACATATTATATTCAAGGAAGTAACACGGTCTTGTTTTGTACACCTCACAATAACTGTTACGGGGCCTGGCGTTATGCATGTAGGGGGGGGGGGGGGGAGGCATGTAGTGGTTGTGTGGCGTGTTGCGGGTGTCTGTGTGTATGAGCGGCGTGTAGCCGGCAGCGAGGAATGTGTGTGTGTGTGTGTGTGCGCGCGGATGGGTGTGGGGTATGGAGCGGGGAGTGGGTCCGGGAGACGTGTGTCGCCAGCCACGCGGGGATGGGGCAGGGATCGGGCCCAGGAGGACTAGAGTGGATGCGGGGTGCCTGCTCTTGGCACACACATAGACAGTGAGGTCTCGGACGTGGTAAGAGACAGGCGTGCGCCTCTCCGTAGAAAGGAGTCGTGTGGTGGTGTGGTGGTGGTGGAGGGGAACTGTGGTGGCGTGGTAGTGTGTGGTTGTAGTGGAGGTGGTTGTGGTGGCGTAGGGGAACTGTGGTTTTGTAACGTCTCGCCTTGCGACAATCTTCAAGCGATTGGGGGTAGATGACGTACATGTAGACTCTCTTTGTAGATGTAGTGACCTGTGGCTTTGTCAGTAAACCAAGAAATCTCTCAGTGTTTCCTTCGCCTGTGTATTGTGTTGATTGACCTCGTGATATACCAGCTCGCCTCGCCCTGATACACCAAACTGAGGAAGGGCTGCAGAAGTAAGTCTAGCAGCAGTGGGTATTGTAACAACGTTCCTTGCACAGCCCCACCTGAGACACACATGTAGTGGTGTGGTGGGGTCGAAGAAGAAGAATAGCGTAACAATTGGTGTCATGAAGTGGAATTTGTGTGTGTTAGAGTGAGAGCCGGTTGGTAACAAGAGGTCAAGATGGCGTCGGGAGTGGAGGAGGCGGTGCTGACTGAGCTGAGTCAAGACAAAGGCCGCGCGGAGCAAGGCTTGGGTGAGCCGAGTTTAAGCTGTGATGAACATGCTCAGGGCGTTGATGAGTGAAATGAAGGAAAACTTGAGAGAGGCATGCGAGAAAAACAATGAATACGTGAACGAGCTGATAAAGGGATGCGAGAGGCGAGGGAAGATGCGCGGCGGTAAAATCAAAGCGGTGTGTGCTGCCTTCAGGAGGATCGTACCGAGAGGAAATCGTGAGCGTGGGAGGCACTGAGGAAGTACTGCCTCTGCCGCGCCGTCAGAAGGATTCATGCCTCCTGGGCCTGGACTACCTGACGCAGAGTGGGGCGTGCGTTGATCTGGGGAGGAGGACGGTAAGGGTATGCGGAGAAGAGGTGCCCTTACTCCCAGGTGACGCCCCAGCGGAGGTAGTTGCGGCTAAGCGCGTGCGCCTTGCCCCGAGGACGGAGACTAGTTTGCCTTGTACGCTGACCAGGAAGATGGAAGGAGCCGACGGCATGGTGGAGTCCACGGAGCACCCGTGGCTGACTCTGCCTGGTGTAGAGGGGGGGTTTCTGGGAGGCGCGCCGAGTTGTGAGACAGGCGCGTCGCCCACCCCGGCCGCACCATCCGCTCCTCGCCTCCCTGCCTCGCTTTCGTCACCCCAGCGCCGCGCTGCGGTGTGTGGCCATTTCGGGGCGGCGGGGGATCGTCGCTGTTTGATGGAAAGGCGGCGTGGAGGGCCTGCCGGGCCCGTTTCGCGGCGCTGGCAAGCAGCGTAAAAGGCAGGAAGGGCCTTGCTGGGGGCCTGCCGCCCAGACGGATGCAGAAGGGCAATTGGAGGCCCGCTCACTTCGCCTCTGCATGGGGCCACCAGAAGTACGTGTCTCTTCTTCTAGTGGTCCCATGCCGAGGCGAAGTGAGCGGGCCTCCAATTGCCTTTCCGCATCCGTCTGGCGGCAGGCCCCCAGCAAGGCCCTTCCTGCCTTTTTTTTCCCAGCAAACAAGAAACGTTTTCACAAACGTTGTGTAAAGGTTGTAATTTCGTTCGTCTAAAAGTTACGTTGTCAGTACGTAACAATTACGTTGTGAATTTCTGACCAAACAGTGATGTTTACATGACGTCGTCTCTTGGTTGCAGCTGCGACCAAACTTAAATCTTCTTTATAAAGCATTAAACTCGAAATTAATAATCAATATTCTAATAACATGTGAAGTTAAGATAAAATTACTACTACATGGTGATGTGGGAGTTCGGCATAATATAGGTAGAGTGTACCCACATTGATGACCGCTTGACACTGTCATCTCGGGGCGGGCGCGAGAACTGGGAAAATATATATCT
>JACEEZ010025540.1:0-2500 GCA_016584305.1 Chionoecetes opilio
GGAATATAATCCGGCTTGTTTGTGTTCAACAATGGGAATTTAGAGGAATAGTGTGATCCAAAAAACGATGATTATGGGGGGAGGCACAAAGAAACTTGAAAAAAGTGTGATATCAAATTTGCAGAAGCATTTACTTTGATGACACTGATTTTGAGCAGTTAAGTAGTAAAATTTAATATAAAGCAAGAAAATTTGGAATAAGCTAGATCGGGAAGATACAAAAATCGATCAATGGAGAAAGTCATAAGCGAGCCAGAGAAAAGAAATGCCATATTAAATGAGGAGGAAGTACATTTGTACAGGTCGTTTGTAGGTAAAATAAACTGGATAGGGAAAAGAAAAGCCCTGATATTCATTGATTTTGGTTCATTAGTACGAGGTTTTGGGAAAATGCACTTTGGGAGATCTTAAGACCATAAAACCTAAAAGGGATTAAGAGAATAAAAAAAAATAAATAAGATTTTTTTCCCAGTGTAATGACGATGTACGTTTTCTGGGGGTTTACAGTGATGTTTTCTTTTGCAATCTTGTGATGCGGTTCGGGGTGGTTTTATTATTTTCTGCTGTGGAAAATAAGAGTGTCCTATCATGTTGAAATCAAAGAAAATCAGAAGAGTCGTCAACAACTTAGCTGCTGAAACATGGTTTTATTGGAATGGCTGAGAGCCCCTTACATAGGAAAACTTGGAAACATTGGTATAGGCAAAAGTGTACCTATAAAGTTTTGAAAAAAAGTCCCTTTTGATGCTTTAAATTTTAGGTCCATGAAGAAGTGGAGGATGAATACCTTGAACTAATAGGGCGTCAAAAAGAAATGTTAGAAAAGCAAGAATTTCGTCAGGGAGTGGAGAGTACCAATAAGCAAATGGCAAATGTTGCCCAAAAAGGAGCATCACCTCTGACATGCTTGAAGCCATACAAAGTATGAAGGGAAAAGAAAAAAAAAAATAAAGGGGTTTTTTTTTTGTTTAGAAAGTAGGGTAGTCAGAAGTTTTTTGGATTATGATGCCTCGGTGTCTCGAAGCAGGGCAGAAGGACTGGCAACACGTCGCTGGTAGGGAAGGCAGCGTCAGCTTTTTTGGTAGGAAGTGGTTATGTGAATAGGGGGGAGCCCCTTTTGGTAGGACATTTCAGCAGCTGGGTACTAGGACGGGGGTATCGGCGGATATTGTTTGCTGGAGTATCTGGTATCGAGTCTTTGTTGGAGGATATTGGGTTGTTTTCGTTTTGGGGAGGTTTTGGGTCGTCCGGGAAGTTCTTTACGTTGAGCGCTGTCAATCAGAGGTGCGGAAGCCCCTAAGAAGCAAAGGAATGTTTGTATAATTTTAGGAATCTGAATCCAATTTTTTAATGTGATGGTGATTTCCCGTGTTTATCAGGTACTTTAAAAATTAAAAAAAAGGCACCCTTTTAGGAAAAGGTTTAATGGACCCATTCCAGCAAGAAGGAAAGGTGGAAAATAGAAGACAAAGACCAAAAAATTGATCAGCAGGGTGCAAACACAGAAGCCCCGTTAATTTAGAAAAAGAGGGGGACTCCGTCAGAACCGGTAGCTTTCCCAGATTTAAAGGGAAAAAAAGGAAAGAAAAAATCTTACGAAGGAATTAATAAAAGGCAGCAATAGTAGAGGAGGAGAGGAGGAACAATCCCTTTAATGAAAACCCGATTGGGAAATTTTTTGCAAAAGGTTTTACCCAAAGATTTAGCTTTTGAAATAGAGAGAAAAATGTGGAGCCATCCGGGAGAAACATGGAGGGGAAAAAAATAAAGAAAAATTTTTACAAATGTTTTTTGTTAGCTGCCAGAAGTCACAGGAGGAGTTTGATTCAGAAAGATTTTGACATTTTCTATGAATGAAGGAGTTTTAGATAAGTTAAGAAAAGATTTGGTATGATTAAGGGCAAGAAATATATAGGGCATGAGTTTCAGGAGATGGATGGTTACGATACCGTCTGTGAGCCGCCTGTCTTTCTTGGACAGCATGAGAACAAGCAGAGTTAAACCAAGGTTAACGGGCTTTAGGATTGGAGAAAGTGTGTGGAATGTATGCCTCCATGCCAGAAGCACATGACCTCAGTTATGCGCTCTGCACAAAGAGATGCGCTCTGCACTCTGACATTGAAGCAATAATTACATTCTATGAAAAATCTATGATTAGTACTGCTTAGGTCCTCACTACTTTTCTTCAGCTGAAATGTCAGAAGCATCTCCGCTTAGGTGCGTCCCTAGACGGCACTGGAGCGATAGGGCAGGTTACAGAAATAAGATGTGATCGGGAGAAGCCAACGGAGAGAGTAGTTCAACAAGACTAAGCAGAAGAGTTAGAAGTTAGGAAAGGTCAAGAATGTTGGACGTGTCTCTAAGGCGGTCAGGAATACGGGTAAGGTGCTGCACCAACTGCGCTAGATTTTGGAGGATAGAAAAGTTGTAGTTTTGTTCTCCAGGTTGGTCAATGAAAGAAAATGACATCCAATGCTGGTGGTGAACATTGAAATCACCA
>JACEEZ010025540.1:7500-63371 GCA_016584305.1 Chionoecetes opilio
AATCCTAAAGCCCGTTAACCTTGGTTTAACTCTGCTTGTTCTCATGCTGTCCAAGAAAGACAGGCGGCTCACAGACGGTATCGTAACCATCCATCTCCTGAAACTCATGCCCTATATATTTCTGCCCTTAATCATACCAAATCTTTTCTTAAACTTATCTAAAACTCCTTCATTCATAGAAAATGTCAAAATCTTTCTGAATCAAACTCCTCCTGTGACTTCTGGCAGCTAACTAAAAACATTTGTAACAATTTTTCTTTATTTCTTTCCCTCCTATGGTTCTCCCGGATGGCTCCACAGCTGTCTCATCTATTTCTAAAGCTGAACTCATTGGTCAAACCTTTGCTAAAAATTCCAATCTGGTTCATTGAAGGGATTGTTCCTCCTCCTCCATCCTCTGACTATTGCATGCCTCTTATTAATATCCTTCGTAATGATGTTTTCTTTGCCTTTTATTGCCTAGATACTCGGAAAGCTACCGGTTCTGACGGAGTCCCTCCTCTTGTTCTCAATTAACAGTGCTTCTGTGTTTGCACCCTGCTGATCAAACTTTTTGGTCTTTGTCTATCTATTTCCACCTTTCCTTCTTGCTGGAAGTGTGGTCACATTCAACCTGTTCCTAAAAAGGGTGCCTGTTTTAATCTTTAAAAGTACCTGATAAACTACTGGCAATCACCATCAACATATACAGAATTGTAGATTCAGATATCCATATAATTATATCAACACATTACCTTGCTTCTTAGTGGCTTCCGCACTCTCTGATTGACAGCGCTCAACGTAAAGAAACTTGCCGGGACAGAGCCAAACCTCACCAAACGAAGAACAACCCAATATCCTCCAACAACAGACTCAGATACCAGATACTCCAGCAACAAATATCCGCCGATACCCCTGTACCTATGTACCCAGCTGCTGAACTGTCTCTACCAACAGGAGCTCCCGACCTATGTCAACACTATACCACTTCCTACCAAAACAGCTGATCGCTGCCTTCCCTGACCAGCGACGTGTTGCCACGTCAGCTGCTGCCCTGCTTCGAGACACCGAGGCATCATAATACCAACAAACTTCTGACTACCCTACTTATCTAATCAACAAAAAACCCTTTATTTTTGTTTTCTTCTCCCTTCATACTTCGTAATGGCTTCAAGCAGTGTCAGAGGTGATGCTCCTTTTTTGGTCAAACAATTTGCCATTTGCTTATTGGTAGCTCTCCACTCCACTGACGAAATATCTTGCTTTTCTAACATTTCTTTCAGACATGCCATATTAGTTCTAAGGTATTCATCCTCCACTTTCTTCATGGACCTAAATTAAAGCATCAAAAAGGGACTTGTTATATACAAAACATTTTATAGGTACACTTTTGCCTATACCAATGTCTTCCAAGATTTTCCTATGTAATAGGCGCTCTCAGCCACTTCCAATAATACCAGTGTTTCAGCAGCTAAAGTTGACTTGACGACTCTTCTGATTTTCTTTGATTTCAACATGATAGGACATCTCTTAATATTTCCATCAGCTAGAAATATAATAAATCCACCCTGAGAACCGCAATCACTAAGATTAGCAAATGAAGCATCACTGTAACACTCCAGATATACGTACATCGTCAGTTAGCACTGGGAAGAATATGCTTATTTAGTTTGTTTTTATTCTCTTAATCACCTTGTTAGGTTCTATGAGTCTATAAGATCTCCCAATGTGCATTTTCCAAACCTCGTACTCAATGAACACACATCAAATGATATATCAGGTCTTGTCTGTTTCCCTATCCAGTTTAGCTGACCTACAAGCGACCTGTACAAATGTACTTCCTCCTCATTCAATATGGCATTTCTTTTCTCTGGCTCGTCTTATGACTTATCTCCACTTGATGCAGATATTTTATGTAGTCTTCCTGATCTAAGCTTATTCCATAATTTTCTTGCTTTATATTAATATCTACATACTTGAACTGCTCAGAATCAGTGTCATCAATGATAAATGCCTTCTGCAAATTTGATATCACACTTTCTTCAAGTTTCTTTGTGCCTCCCCAACATAAATCATCGTTATGGATGCACACTATTCCCTCTAAGATGTCACCATTGTTGAACACAAACATAGCCGGATTATATTTCAATGATCTCATACCCAGTCCTACCAGCTCGTCTTTTATGGTCTCATACCAGGCTCTAGCAGCATCATTAAGACCATATACAATTATACATGCAGTTTTCTTCAATTTCCAAACCTTGCCACATAAATTCTGTGGTGTTGGCTGCAAGAACACTTCCCGATTGATCTGTTGACCTTGTAAGTACGCTGCCTTTATGTCAATTGTATGACATGTCCAATCCATTTTTTCTTTAACATAATACTTATTGCCAGTCTCAGAGCTTCCTTACTACATGTTGGCGACCCCGGTTATACCATCCTCAAGTTCTTCTTCGAATCCTCTTGCTACTAATCTAGCTTTTTCTGTCTTACCTCTTTGTTTCGCTTCTCTGTTACCACCCATCTTGTAGATATAGTTGCTTGGCCTTCCCATTCCACATCCTCGAAGACTTCAGTTGCTTTCCAATTTTCAATTTCTTTCCTTTTGGCATCCATAGTCTTCTCATCTGTATGGTGATCATAATCTCTTCATTTTCCTGCATCTCTCTCATATCTATCACATCTCTTCCAAAATCCATCCACGATTCTTCCCCATTTTGTTCATTGCGAAAATTAAAGCAATCCTTATACTTCCTGTCGCCATCCCAGCTCTACTCAAAAGTTTGACGTTAATATTCTCATTGGCATCTGCCAGTGCAACTTCATAACTTTTTACTACCTTAGGTCCAGTTGTTTTTCTTTCTGGCGCATCAACGATTGTAGTCACTTCCTTTCCATTATCCTCTCCATTGGTATCGTCATCATCCTCACTCTTATACTCTTGACTTTGTTGAGGCTGACTTCCTGTTTAATTTTCTCCTTATACTTCTCGTATTCCTTCATGTCACTGTCAAGACTGTTGCTTTGGGCCATCATTCCTTTTACTCTGCATATGTGAGCCCGCACCATTTGTCCACCATGTCCCAATACGTTAATCTTACCATCCTTCCCAATAACGTGTGCTGGAACCCCGTCATCTGTCCTCACCATCACGCTTGTAATACACATAACTGCCAATTTCAACATTCTCATCCTCAGTTTTTCTATTGTTATGAGATAAGGCTCTTCTAATTCTCTCATTAGCATCTGCTTTGAAAAATTCTTCTCATGACGTCCGCAGAGCTATCAAATTGTTGGCTACAGTCTGTGATGGTGTAATATTCTCTAATGCTGACGGGCCATCCTCTTCTATAATGGGGAGATTTGTGTTAAAGCTGAAAAATAACTGATTCGGGGAAAACCCATGGTTGTTATGTAGCGCATTCCTGGCAGCCACAGCCCATGCCAGTGCAGTCTCAATTTTGCAATTTTTCCTTTTAATCTTCAGTACATTTTTCTTCAATACTGCATTGAGTCTTTTACAGAATCCATTGCTCCGAGGGTTTTCCGCTGCAATTTAATTACTCTGATGTTAAAAATTTTTTCCCACAAACTCCTTTTTTTTTTTTTTTTTTTTCCTTTTTTTTTACATCACAAAGGACTGGCCAAGGGCACAGCAAAAATGGGTAACAAAAAGCCCGCTTAGCTGCCAGTCCCTATAAAGAAGACAGTAAGAGAATGAAATAAAAAAGAGAGGTGAGCCAATTTAGTTCGGGAGGTGTCTTGTTACTCTTTTTGAAAAGGGATTTAAGTCATAGGAAAGGGAAAAATAGAAAACAGAAGAGAGTTCCAGAGTTTACCAGTGAAGGGATGAAAAGAGTAAAGATACTGATAAACTCTTGCATAGGAGGATGGACAGATAGGGATGAGAATAAGAGAAAGTCTTGTGCAGCGAGGCCACGGGAGGGGGGGAGCTGCAGTTAGCAAATTCAAAGAGCAGGGAGCATGAAAATAACGGTGAAGAGAGCAAGAGAAGCAACATTGCGGCAGTGATTAAAGATAAGACAGTCAGTTAGGAAGAGAAAGTTGATGAGACGAAAAGGCTTTTGACTCGCCCCTGTTTAGGAGAGCCTGTATGAGTGGATCTCCCCAAAAAATGGAGACATATCCTTTACATGGGGGATAAGGCCCCTGTAGAGAGCAAGCAATTGGGAGGGAGAAAAAAAAGGCCCGCAGATGCCACAGACACCTAACTCTTAGAAGCTGTTTAGCAAGAGATGAGATGTGATATTTCCAGTTCAGATCTTTATTAAAGGATGGTCCTAGAAGTTCATTGTAGAAAAGGAGACAGTGAGTGTATTGAAGAAGAGGGGATAGTTATCTGGTAGGTTTGTCGAGTAGATGGGTGAAAAAATTTGGGTTTTGAGGCATTGAACAAAACAAAGTTTGCTTTCCCCCAATAAAGAAATTATAGCAAGATAGAAGTTATGCTTTCGGTAGCATCTCTCCGTGAATCACTTAGTTCCTGTTGAGTTGGACGTCTAATAAACGACGTTAAAAAAATGCAGGGTAGAATCAGCAGCGTAGGAGTGGATAGTGTTTTGAGTTAGACTTAGAAGATCATTAATGAATAAAAGAAAGAGAGTGGGTGATAGGACAGGGGCCCTGGGGAACACCATATTGATAGATTAGGAATAGAACAATGTCCGTCTACAGTAGCTGCAATAGAACGGTTGAAAGGAAACTTAAGATGAAGGTACAGAGAGAAGGATACAAACCGAATGAGGGTAGTTTGGAAATTAAAGATTTGTGCCAGACTCTATCAAAAGTTTTAATAGTCAAGGGCAACAGCAAAAGTTTCGCCGAAACCCTAAAAGAGGATGACCAAGATTCATTTGGGAAAGCTAAAAGATCGCCAGTAGATCGCCCTTTACGGAAACATACTGACGATCAGATAGAAGATTGTGAGCAGATAGATGCTTAAGAATTTCTATTAAGTATAGTTAAAAAATTTAGAAAGGCAGGAAGTCAAAGCTATGGGGACGGTATTTTAAAGGGATTAGAATGGTCCCCCTTCTTAGGAACAGGTTGGATGTGAGCAAACTTCCAGCAAGAAGGAAAGGTGGAAGTAGATAGACAAAGACGGAAAAGTTTGACCAAGCAGGGTGCAAGCACAAAAGCAGAGTTTTTGAGAACAATAGGAGTGACTCCGTCAGGACCGTAAGCCTTCAGAGGATCTAGGCCAGAAAGGGCAAAGAAAACATCATTACGAAGGATCTTAATGGCAGACATAATTAGTCAGAGGGTGGGGGAGAAAGGGGGGAACAAGCCCTTCATCAACCAAGAGTGGAATTATTAGCAAAGGTTTTAGCGAAGAGTTCAGCTTTAGAAGTAGATGAGACAGCTGTAGAGCCATCTGGGTGAAGCATAGGAGGGAAAGATGCAGAAGAAAAATTGTTAGAGATGTTATTTGCTAGATGCCAGAAGTCATGAGAGGAATTTGATTCAGAAAGATTTTGACATTTTTTTATGAATGAAAGAGTTTTTGGTAAGTTGAAGTAAAGATTTGGCATGATTACGGGCAGAAATTTATTAAAAAGGGGATGAGTTTCAGGAGATGGTGCTTACGGTACCGTTTTTGAGCCACCTCTCTATCTTTGACAGCATGAGAACAAGCAGAGTTAAACCAAGGTTGACGGGCTTTAGGATTAGAGAAAGTGTGTGGAATGTACGCCTCCATGGCAGAGACTATGACCTCAGTTATGCGCTCTGCACAAAAAGATGGGTCTTTGACATGGAAAACAGTAACATTCCATGGAAAATCCAGAGTAGTACGCCTTAGGTCTTCCCACTTAGCTGAGTTGAAGTGCCAGAAGCACCTCCGATTAAGTGGGTCCCGAGGCCCGGGACCGGAGCGATAGGACAGGTTACAGAAAAAGATTGTTATCGGGAGGAAAACCCAACGGAGAGAATAGTTTCACAGAGAAGCAGAAGGGTTAGTAGTTAGGAAAAGATCAAGAATGTTGGGCGTGTCTCCAAGGCGGTCAGGAAGTCGGGTAGGGTGCTGCACCAGCTGCTCTAGGTCTTGGAGGATAGAAAAGTTGTAGGCTTGTTCACCAGGTTGGTCAGTGAAAGAAGATGATAGCCAAAGCTGGTGGTGAACATTGAAGTCCCCAAGAACGGAAATTTCTGCTAAAGGAAAATGAGATGAGATGTGCTCCACTTTTGATGTTAAATAGTCGAAGAATTTTACATAGTCAGAGGAGTTATGTGAGAGATATACAGCACAGAAAAATTTAGTAAGAGAGTGACATTGAAGTCGAAGCCAGATGGTAGAAAATTCGGAAGATTCAAGGCCTAAATTCGTTGTTATTAAATTCACCTCCATTGTCAGTTAAAATTTTCTTGGGAGCCCCAAACAATGCCACCCAATGTCTCATCACTGCATCTATGATAACATCTGCTGCTTTACTTGTGATTACACAGGCATTGCAATACCTTGTGGACATATCAATCATAACCAGGAAGTATTTCTCCTTCCAAACCTTAAGGTCCATGCTGATCACCTCCTTAAAATAATTAGCCATTGGCACACTTACTATCGGACTACCAGGGGATTTCTTAAATTTGATAGATGTTTCGCATGTCTCTTCAAGTTTCCTAATTTCTTCCTTAATTCCTTCCTTTTTTAATCCTTAATTAATATGAGCAACTTTTCTTATGAGGGATGAGCAAATGGTTTATGCAATTTTAACGCTTTCTTTCTGGAGGTCTCCTCTTCATGAGTGTACAGGACATATTTCATGAAATTTCTTTCACCTTAAAAATTCTGGCACTTGTTTATAGGTATAGCATTATGCCCAGTACTAGTTATTTTCAAATCTTTGATCTCACCTCTTTTCCAGTGGATACTCCGTAGTGTAAGGGTTAGCACGCTCGGCTCACAACCGAGAAGTCCCGGGTTCGATCCCCAGGCGGAGCGAAGACAGATGGGTGGTCTTTCTTAATTAAAACTCGAGCCCCTGTCCACCCAGCAGTGAATGGGTACCGGGTGTTAGCCGGGGGTTTGTGACCCCTCTCCCGGGGTGCTGGCTTCGGCCAACACTAAAACTGCAGCGGTAGATCACTATGGCTCTGAGGAAGTATCCTCTAAACAAACAAACAAACAAACAAACAAACAAATACGGTCATCCTCTAGATTTATCACCATGCTCATTTTCTTCATAAAGGTTTTACTATGGAATAGAGGTATGTCTGACATAATGACCTCAGTTTCAATTTCTATGTTCTCGTTATTTATATATTCAGGTATTTTCCCCTTTTTGTGTGTTTTCAAAGATTTTCCATCATCAAATCTGATATATTTACTGGTTCTGTATTCTTCAACAAGACCTTTTTTCATTTTTTTCTAACATTTCCTCATATTCCTGTAACCACTTTTCACCACATAAATTTACATTACAGCCCGTGTCCAATACAGCAGTTACAGCACATCCTGTTGTCTCTTTTCTCAACTTCATTGTGCTACTGTGGTGCTCAAAAAAATTATCTAGCCATAACACATTGTCCTCCTCTTTCCTCTTATCACAATTCCTTGCCCAATGTTCCTTCGAACCACATTCGAAACAGCCACTGTCATATCCCGTACTTTTCCAGTTTCTCCTTTGGTATCTCCCACACCTACTGTACCTTCTACCTCTATTCCAATTTCTGCCATAATTTCTTGGGTTTCCATAATTTGTGGTCCACATGACGTTCTCCTCCTAACTCTTCATAGAATTATCTTCTAGTCTTGTTTCTCCTCTCATATCCTGCTTGTCAGGGGCCTTTGTTACATATCATGGTTCCTCCTTCACCTGTACCCCATGATCCAATTCACAACTTGAACCAGGACTTGATTCGACCATCCTTTTCAGTGTTGCTCTTACTTCCTTAAATGACAATGGTTTTGTTGAAGTCATCACTTGGTCACTGCACTTCCAATAATATACAATTCTTAACAAGTCTAAATGCAAGCACTTCATCAGGCAATACCATTCCTTTCTCTTTCATTTTAAAATACTTTGTATCGAATTCTCTCATAAAATCACAGATTTGCATCCCTTCCTTCCTGACGCATTCATCGAAATCTAGATATGCCATACATTTTCTTCTCTCTGGTTCTTTAAGAAAAGCTTCATCCAGTTTATCTAAGATAATATCTAGTCCATTATCTTGCTTTTTGTCTGCAGTTGCAACTTGATTTGCCACTACCCTAGCTTGGCCTTTCAACGTGAGATGTGCAACCAGTGCTTGCTTATTATTACTTATCTGTTATTTCTTTCCACATCAGAACATCTTCCTTACAATGTTCATAGTTTTATATATCTTCCAGTACGGGGGGGGGGGGGGGGGGGGTTAAGCACAGACGACCATTTTGATTTGAATAGACCCACAAGTTGAAATTATCGCCCATCAACTGATGGACAACAACAAACTGTTGAAATTATAATATTAATTAACGTGAACACGCCTTGCTATTAACCCATAATCTACCTAAGCTGCACAGATACCCTATTTAGACGCTAACTAAGGTATACTCAGCAGTGGCAGATGGGTTGAGGTTTATGAAGGCAGATCATTATCTTGAGGGAGTATTGGTGAGACGCTGTGGTACACAGAATGGCAGAGCGGCTGGCTGTAGAACGTAATGGCGTTGCGGACTGGTAGGCTGACTTAGCTTTTCACAGCTGGTCGTGATTTTATAAGATGTGTTTTACACCTCGTCCTTGTCTTAACCGATTGATCGGTTAAAGTTTACTCATATTAATATGAGGTTGACTACACCTTGGTGTACAATCAAAGACTGACTACAACTTCATAGTGTAGGTGCTGACTCGTGACTAATGTCTTGACTACAACTCTTTCTCAAGACAGCTAGCTTACACGTGGAACGTTCCAATAATTTTACTCCCATACGTGGAACTTTCCTCACAATTCTTATATTATGCTAATCCTTTGATTAATTGTGGTATTATAGGTGAATACCACCAAATCTATATTACTATATCTAAATACATCTTATTTTTATACCCAAATCTATAATAATATATACATAGGTGGAATTTGTATTCGTCTACCGTCTGGTAGGCGCCATATTCCACCATTCAAATTAATACCTTTCTCAAAATTAGAGCGGTTTTAGTGGATAATTTCCACAACTGGGGGCCGGCGAAAAATGAAGGGTTGCTTCAGGTAATTTGACCCCCTTTAATGAGGTTTCTCCAAGTGGTTTTACAGTTTAAAGCAGCTTGCCTCCGAGGTCGAGAATCCCCTAAGTTGGCCTGCCAAGACGAAGACTTAGTCTTCATTTATCTCTTCAGCTAACTCTAGGGGAATCAAATTATTTACCGTCCGCACACATCGTTGTCCCATCACTAGTAACTCCACAGACCTCACAATCCCCTTTACATCAGTATGCAATTTTGCTATTTTTCCTAGAGGCCATTGCGAACGAGGCATAGCTCCCCTAAGGATTACTATATCTCCTACTTTGATTGAACTTTGATTTTCTGGCTGTTGAGCCCCATAAAACTTTTCCCTTAGACTCAGTAAATAATCTGCACTCCAATGCTTATCCCATGACCTTAAAATTTTACTTAAGGTATGATAACCTTCCCGGATATGTTGAACCGGGTCTTTTTATTGTAGGATCTTGTATATCTTCCCTTGTATCTATCAAAGGAAAGGGTTCCAGTCTTCTCCCATAAATTAAATGTGAGGGAGTAAGAGCTTCTATATTTACTGATGAATCATCTAAGTAGGTTAAGGGTCGGTTATTGATATGGGTCTCAATCTCAGTCACTATGGTTTTCAAGTCTTCTAGACCTATCTTTGTCTTGTGGAGAGTTTTCCTAAGACAAGACTTTACAATGCCAATCATTCTCGCTGTGAAACCATTTTGCCAAGGAGCTCTAGGCCATGAGCATTTCCTTAACTATAGAGATTTTTGTACTGATGGATGATTTAATATTTCTAACAATATGGGGGAGGCTCCTACGAAGTTAGTAGCATTATCGCTAATCAATCGCCGAGGACACGACCGCCGAGCCACAAACCGCCGGAACACTTGAATAAATGTTTCGGCACTTAAATCATCAGCTATTTCTAAATGAACAGCCCTTGTAGAGGTGCAAGTAAATAAGCAGACATATACTTTCTTGGGGGGAGTATTATCTCCTGTAATTATTATTGCCCCAGTATAGTCGACACCAGCTACCTCAAATGGTTTTAATGATTGTACTCGATCCATGGGGAGTTGAGGGGGCCCGGGCTAGGTGATCAGTCTTCCCTCATATCTCTTGCATTTGATACAAGATTTGAGGTAGTATTTAACTGCCTGTCTACCCTGCGGTATCCAGAATTCCCTCCTGAGATAGGCTAATGTATCAGCCATTCCACCATTTAAAGAGTTCCCATGAGATTCATCCACTATCAATTTAGTAAGATGATGATGTTTGGGAATTAGCATGGGATTGCAGGTTTTATCGGGAAGATCAGCATTCCAAATTCTTCCTCGACACCACCTAATGATGCCCTCATTATCTAGGTACAGACCTAATGATTTGATAAGTTTGTTCCTACGGGGGCGGGCCGAGGCTAAGATCTGATATTCCTCAGGAAATTCCTGTTTTTGTATTGTTCTAACCCAAAACTTCAAAGGATCAGAACTATCCCACTTTATGAATTTGAAGACCAATTTAGTAGTCTTTAATAGTTTACTTAATAAGGAAAACCTTTTTATATCCATAACAGGATCTGGGATCAATATAGGTTCCATAATTATATCTTCTGATATGTCTGACTTACTATAGACCTTTTGATTAGGCCATTCATTATTATTTTTCAGCCAGGTAGGACCTTTAAACCATAATCCTGTATTTAATTTGAGGATAGTTGTTCCTCTGGACAAAATATCAGCTGGGTTTTCCTTGGTAGCAACATGATTATAGTGAAATGTGGAACCTAAATCATTTATCTTACCAACACGATTCCTGACATAAGGGATTTTTGTGTTATTTTTCACTAACCAGTGTAGGCAAATTTCACTATCGGTCCACATATATACTTCACTAATTTGTAATAAATTGCTTAGATATTGAGCTAATTTAGTGCCTAGTTCTAATGCAGTCAGCTCCATTTGAGGCAATGTTCTAGGCTTAATTGGGGCAACCCGAGCCTTAGACATAATTCATTTACATTCCTCTCCTGCTTTAAGATAAGCTACTGCACCGTATGCACTTTTTGAAGCATCACAAAATATGTGTAGTTGCTGGGGTTGTCGCCCATCAGCATTTATTCTCCTACTTATGTAAACTTCATTTATCTTATTGAACTCAGATTTTATAGTCTCCCATTCTGTTGTATATTTCCCATCTAGGGGGGTATCCCAATCGAGGTGTTCTCCCCAGGCCTTTTGTATTAGACATTTACCCCTTATAGTTATTGGGCTCACTATACCCAAGGGGTCAAATACTTGGCTGACCTGACTTAAGAGTGTTCTCTTTGTTAGGACCACATCAGAAAAATCTGGACACTTTAATCTCAGCTCATCAGTTTTTACATTCCACCATAATCCTAATACTGATTAGACCTCTGGTGGCGTATAATTAAGGAAATCCTTCCCGATTATCCCTTCTAGTCTTGGAGAATTAGTATTCCAACTCTGTAAGGGGAGGCTGGTCTTCCTGCACTCTTTATTAGCCAGATTATAAATTTGTATTAGTTCTTCCTCAGAATTTATTGTCCCCTGCAAATTATCCATATAGAAGTTCTTCCCCAATTCTGGGGAATCTGAACCCTTAAAATGGTACTGTAATGTTTTATTTAATAGAAAGGGGCTTGAGCAAGAACCAAACAGAACTGACTTAAACCTATATGTGGCTAGGGGGCTATCTTCCTGAGATATATTTTCAGGCCATAGGAATTTTGTGAAATTTCTATCTTCTTCCCTTAGACCTAATCTTAGGAAAGTCTTAGAGATGTCAGCCACATAGGCGAATTTATCTGTTCTGAATTTTACTAGGACATCTCCTAGATTAGACAAGAGATTCGGTCCTGTCTGCAGACAGTCATTTAAACTAGCATCTTGTTTAGTTTTGAAACTACAATTGAAAATTATTCTGATGGGGGTGGTTGATGAATCTTTTGCCACTGCATGGTGGGGTAAATAATGTCCTATATTATGACTTCCTGCTCCTTCCAGTTTTTTGATAAAATCATCCTTTAATTGATCTTGAATGATCTTATCATAGCACTCCAATTTAGACTGATTTTTATTCAGTTTTCTTATTGAACTATTTAAGAGGCTCTTAACTATGTGATAATTGGAAGGTAACACAGGGGCATTTACTTGCCAAGGTAGACCTACTTCATATTTACCATTAACATGATTGACAGTGTGATCATAGTGATCTAGAGTATTTTGATCCTCTTTAGGTAACTGCTCGGGTATTACACCGATAGTTTCTAGATCCCATAATTTGTGCACGGGGATATCCCCTTCTTCCAATAACTCATTGATTTGAGTGGGTACTAATGGAGTCCCTATTCTAGCAACCAAGAGGGGTTGTGCATGACTAGGAATGCATTCCTCTTGTTTTGGCTGGTGAGTGGTTTGTGGGATAGGTCCCATTATAACATCACCACCGGCACTGGTGAATATGGAAATGTTATGTCTTTTGATGACCTTACTTAGGAATCGCCCAAAATAATCAGCGCCTATTATTAATTGGTATGGGCCATCAATATCTTCAAAGGTATTTCTAACTAGTCTAACACCTTTCTGTTTCAAAGTTTCAGCTGTAGATTTAAGTCCTTTTACAGTTAAATTTATACCGATGTCATTAACTACAGCAGCTACCCTACATTGATAATTTCCCAGTTGGACTAGTGGTCAAACATTGTCAAAACTTTGAGCTTCTTTATTGGCCAGAAAGCCTGAAATGGCTAAGTTCACCTTGCTAATTATAGGTAGTTGTAATAGATCAACTATCTCTCCACTAATAAATTATCTTTGTGCACCACTGTCAAACATTGTTTTAACAATGGCGGAATTACCATTATGGCTCACCTTCAACTCTGCCGTAGGGACAGCGGATGAACTACTCATACTAGTTACTGCCATTTTAACAATCGTAGGGTCTGTTCTCCCATCACCATTAGGACATAAGGCTATGTGATGAATGGATTTTCTACACTTCTTACAAGTACCCAGACTAATAGGACAGGCTTGTATTGCATGTTTACCACTAAGGCAGGTTAGGCAGTTTTCCAGGTCCATTAACCTTTTGTACCTAGTGGAATAATCTGGGTATATATTACAAGTGGAGGGTTGATGTTCTTCCTCGCAGAAAGCACATTTTTTTCTGACTTCACTTGTAATAACCCTATATTTAGGAATGGTACCTGTTCTTTGAGTAGGTCTTGGTGATGGTTTACCGGCTGGTCTAGCTTGAAACTTATCTACCGGTTTTCTTCCCATCGTAACCTTAGTAGGAGCGGGATAACTACCCACCAATGAGGGCTCCCTAAACTCTAAAGGTGGCTGATATCGCTGATTAACTCTAGGTCTAGTTATATCTATCTCCCTGTGGGAGTGTTCCTGCTCAATACCTTGCAAATGTTTGCACTCTTGTAATAATCCCTCCTCTATTTGCTTGACCGTGAAGTAATTACTATTGTACCTCTGATTTAAGCGGTCTCGCATCCTGGTTGGTAGTTTTCTCCATATCATGATACTAACCATCCAGTCTGATTCTGTCAAGGGTTTATGAGCTTCAATGGCTCTTAATGTGCAATTTAAAGATATTCTGAACTCTTCCAATTCTCTGTGATTGTGAGAAGGGCTCAGTAGATCCATGAACTTGCAGAAAAGATTCTTTGTTATCTGATCTTTATCTTCATATTTTTTTTCTAAGAATCTTGAATGCCACATTATAATTGGCATTTTCTACTGTTAATTCCTTTACCAGCAGATATGCAGAACCTCTCAACTGACATAACAAATAGGTTAATTTATGCACCTCTGTTAGATCAGTCCTATCATCAATCAATTTGAATTTATCCCAGAAAGAATACCAATTCTCACCCTCAAAATGGGGCAATGACAAATCTGGTAATTTAATTTGGGGTAAAGAGGCTTTGGCTGTGGGTTTCTGATCATGCACTAAGTTCTCATATTTGAATACTGTTTCCATGTATTTGGTACATTCTTGATCATACTTGGTCTCATAATTAATTAATTCTTCACTCTCATCTCCGAGTAATTGTAAGTAAGCCTCTTCATAATTATCCCATCTATTTTTTAGCATTAGCAGTCCTGACTTTAAACTACTATAGTCAATAGGGATAGTCCCAGCTGCTACCTCACACTTTTTATATATTCGTGTAAGCCATCCTAATTTAACCGCTAATGCTTTAGTCCCTTCTGCCATGATTTTAATTGATTAGATGAAATTAAAAAAAGAAAAGAAAATAGCAAGTTGGATTTAAGTTTATGAGTTAAGGTTCCCTAATTTAACCTAATTCTAAGGGTTGACTCGGCCTACCAAGGCGCGGAGCCAGGCCTATAACCATCCATCACTTTATTTAATATAACTAACTTCACAAACATTGTTGGCGGATGGTAGCTTAAATGCGGCCTGTGTGGTGGCTAACTTTGGCTCGGCGAGCGGGTACGGCGACCCTGTCTATTGACTCGGCGGGCGTGTACGGCGGCCTTGTCTATGATTGTTTAAACGAAAGGGGGCGGGGAAACTGGTGTTTCTATCTCTGTATCAGACCAGTATCCACCTAGTGCTTGGATAACATCCCACTCCCCTTTCTTATACTTTATGAAATTTATAAACTTGGCTTTTACAAAATAACAACCTCGCCTAGTCCAGTGCACGCCATCTCGAGAGAGATCTGCTTCAAAAGGCTGTGCGTTAAAATGTACTACTGCATAGCCTTTTAATTCTCTCTTCAAGGCCCTATTTATAGCATCTTTGACCCTATCATAGCTGAGTTGGCTCACCAGGTGATGTCTAGGAGATCGATTGGTCTTCCTAGGCTCTATCAAACACACTCCTACACGACTGCCACACTTCTCCTCTATTTTCTTCACTATACTTTTGATATTATTTGTGATGACTGGGGCTACACTCATCATCTATATCATTGCCTCCCAGAAAAAGGATTGTGAGGTCATGAAGCCACTCAAGTACTGTATTGCGACGCGTGTCTGTGTTAAATTTATCAGCCCGGCCACCTGGTGCTCGAAAAAGCCTGAGATCCACATTTTCCACGGCCAGTCGCCGAGGACATAAACTGTGACCCACTACGCTCACCCTATACATTCCCAAAGATAATCCTATACTCGGGGCACCAAACTGTTGAAATTATCGCCCATCAACTGATGGACGACAACAAACTGTTGAAATTATAATATTAATTAACGTGAACACGCCTTGCTATTAACCCATTAATCTACCTAAGCTGCACAGATACCCTATTTAGACGCTAACTAAGGTATACTCAGCAGTGGCAGATGGGTTGAGGTTTATGAAGGCAGATCATTATCTTGAGGGAGTATTGGTGAGAAGCTGTGGTACACAGAATGGCAGAGCGGCTGGCTGTAGAACGTAATGGCGTTGCGGACTGGTAGGCTGACTTAGCTTTTCACAGCTGGTCGTGATTTTATAAGATGTGTTTTACACCTCGTCCTTGTCTTAACCAATTGATCGGTTAAAGTTTACTCATATTAATATGAGGTTGACTACACCTTGGTGTACAATCAAAGACTGACTACAACTTCATAGTGTAGGTGCTAACTCGTGACTAATGTCTTGACTACAACTCTTTCTTAAGACAGCTAGCTTACACGTGGAACGTTCCAATAATTTTACTCCCATACGTGGAACTTTCCTCACAATTCTTATATTATGTTAATCCTTTGATTAATTGTGGTATTATAGGTGAATACCACCAAATCTATATTACTATATCTAAATACATCTTATTTTATACCCAAATCTATAATAATATATACATAGGTGGAATTTGTATTCGTCTACCGTCTGGTAGGCGCCAAATTCCACCATTCAAATTAATACCTTTCTCAAAATTAGAGCGGTTTTAGTGGATAATTTCCACAGGAACCACTGTTACTTCACTCCAACTTTTTTTTTTTTTTTACATCACAAAGGACTGGCCAAGGGCACAACAAAAAGAGGTAACACAAAGCCCGCTTAGTTTCCAGTCCCTATAAAGAAGACAGTAAGAGAATAAAAAATGTGTGGAGGGCCAATCTAGTTCGGAAGGTGTCTTGTCACTCTTCTCTTGAAAAGATTTAAGTCATAGGAAGGTGGAAAAATAGAAACAGGAGGAGAGTTTCAGAGTTTACCAGTGAAAGGAATGGAAGGATAAATATACTGATTAACTCTTGCATTAGGAAGATGGGCAGAATAGGGATGAGAATGAGTAGAAAATCTTGTGCAGCGAGGCTGCGGGAAGGGGGGAGGCATGCAGTTAGCAAGTTCAGAAGAGCAGTGAGCATGAAAATAACAGTAGAAGAGAGCAAGAGAAGCAACATTGCGGCGGTGATAAAAAAAATTAAGACAGTCAGTCAGAGGAGGGGAGTTGATGAGACGAAAAGCTTTTGACTCAACCATGTTTAGGAGAGCTGTACGAGTGGATCCTCCCCAAACATGTGACATACTCCATACATGGGCGGATAAGGCCCCTGTACAGAGTAAGCAACTGGGATGGAGAAAACAAAGGACGCAGACGCCAGAGGACACCTAACTTCTTAAAAGCTGTTTTAGCAAGAGATGAGATGTGAGATTTCCAGTTCAGATTTTTAGTAAAGGATAGTCCAAGAATGTTCAATGTAGAAGAATGAGATAGTTGAGTGTCATTGAAGAAGAGGGGATAGTTATCTGGTAGGCTTTGTCGAGTAGAAAGGAGAAGAAATTGGGTTTTCGAGGCATTGAACAAAACAAGGTTTGCTTTGCCCCAATCAGAAGTTATAGAAAGATCAGAAGTTAGGCGATCGGTGGTTTCTCTCCGTGACTCACTTAGTTCCTGTTGAGTTGGACGTATAAGCTATATGACGTTGAAAAATGCAGGTAGATCATCAGCGTACGAGTGGATAATGCTTTGAATTAGATTTAGATGATCATTAATGAATAATAGAAAGAGAGTGGGTGATAGGACAGAACCCTGGGGAACACCACTATTGATAGATTTAGGAGAAGAACAATGTCCGTCAACAGTAGCTGCAATAGAACGGTTTGAAAGGAAACTTAAGATGAAGGTACAGAGAAAAGGATAGAAATCGAATGAAGATTGTTTGGAAATTAAAGATTTGTGCCTGACTCCATCAAAAGCTTTTGATATGTTAAGGGCAACCGCAAAAGTTTCACTGAAACCCCTAAAAGAGTATGACCAATATTCAGTTAGGAAAGTTAGAAGATCGTCAGTAGATCGCCCTATACGGAAACCATACTGACGATCAGATAGAAGATTGTGAGCAGATAGATGCTTAAGAATCTTCTTATTAGGTATAGATTCAAACACTTTAAAAAGACAGGAAGTCAAAGCTATAGGACGGTAGTTTGAAGGATTAGAACGGTCACCCTTCTTAGGAACAGGTTGGATGTGATCAAACTTCCAGCAAGAAGGAAAGGTGGAAGTGGATAGACAAAGACGGAAAAGTTTGACCAGGCAGGGTGCAAGCACAAAAGCTCAGTTTTTGAGAACAATAGGAGTCTCCGTCAGGACCGTAAGCCTTCCGAGGATCTAGGCCAGAAAAGGCAAAGAAAACATTTACGAAGGATCTTAATAGCAGGTATAATATAGTCAGAGGGTAGAGGAGAAGGAGGAATAAGCCATTCATCAACCAGAGTGGAATTCTCAGCAAAGGTTTGAGCGAAGAATTCAGCTTTAGACATAGATGAGACACTGTGGAGCTATCTGGGTGAAGCATAGGAGGGAAAGATGAAGAAGAAAAATTGTTAGAGATGTTTTAGCTAGATGCCAAAAGTCACGAGAGGAATTCGATTCAGAAAGATTTTTTTTTTGACATTTTCCATGAATGAAGGAGTTTTTGGTAAGTTGAAGTAAAGATTTGGCATGATTACGGGCATAAATATAATGGGCATGCGTTTCAGGAGATGGATGGCTACGGTACCGTCTGTGAGCTGCCTCTCTTGGACAGCATGGACAGCATGAGAACAATCAGAGTTAAACCAAGGTTGACGGACTTTAGGATTAGAGAAAGTGTGGAATGTACGTCTCCATGCCAGAGACTATATTATGCGCTATGCACAAAGAGATGTGTCTCTGACATGGAAGCAGTAATCATTCCATGGAAAATCAGAGTAGTACTTCCTTAGGTCTTCCCACTTAGCTGAGTTGAAATGCCAGAAGCACCTCCAATTAGGTGGGTCCCGAGGCGGCACCGGAGCGATATGACAGGTTACAGTAACTACGCTCTGCTACCACTGATAAATTACTGGCAATCACGATCAACATATACACAATCATAGATTCATATATCCATATAATTATAACAACACGTTACCTTGCTTCGTTGTGGCTTTCATACTCTCTGATTGACAGCGCTCAACTTCAAGAAACTTGCCGGGACAGTGCCAAACCTCACCAAACGAAGAACAACCCAATATCCTCCAACAACAGACTCCGATACCATTAATGAACACTCCAGCAACAAATATCCGCCAATACCCCTGTATACCAAGCTGCTGAACTGTCACTACCAACAGGAGCTCCCGACCTATGTAAACACTCTACCACTCACCTACCAAAACAGCTGATCACTGCCTTCCCTGACCGGCCACACCAGTGTTGACACGTCAGCTGCTGCCCTGCTTCGAGACACCGAGACAACATAATACCAACAAACGTATGACTACCCTACTTTTCTAATCAACAGTACCGTCCTATTTCTTTGAATATTCATAATATCCTATTTCTTTCGTCCTTCTTTTCTAAAGCTTTTGAATCTATATTTCTTAAGAAGATTCTTAAGCATCTATCTCCTCTCAATCTTCTATCTGATCGTCAGTACGGTTTCCGTAAAGGGCGATCCACCGGCGATCTTTAGCATTCCTAACTGATTCTTGGTCATCCTCCTTTATGGATTTCAATTAAACTGTTGCTCCTACCATATTAACAGTTGTGATAGTCAGGCACAAATCTTAAATTTTCAAACTACCCTTTTTCGGTTTCTATGCTTCACACTTCACCTTAATCTGAAGTTTCCTTTTAAACTGTTTTACTGCAGCTACTGTAGACGGTTATTGTTCTCCCAAGTCTATCAATAGTGGTGTTCCTAAGGGTTCTGTCCTATCACCCATTCTCCTTATATTATTAATGAATGATCTTCTAAGTCTAAGTCAATGTTTTATCCACTCCTACGCTAATGATTCCACCCTGCATTTTCAACGTCGCTCATTAGACGTCCAACTCAACAGGAACTAAGTGATTCACGGAGAGATGCCACATAGCGCCTAACCTTTGATCTATATATAATTTCTGATTGGGGCAAAGTACCTTGTTTTGTTCAATGCCTCAAAAACCCAATTTCTTCACCTATATACTTGACAAAGCCTTCAAGACAACTATCCTTTCTTCTTCAATGACCATCAACTGTTTCCTTCTACAATGAACATTCTTTGACTATCCTTTACTAAAATCTAAACTTGAAATCTCACATCTTATCTTGCTAAATCAGCTTCTAAGAAGTTAGGTTTCTTGTGGCGTCTGCGTCCGATTTTTTCTCCTTCCCAGTTGCTTGCTCTGTACAGGGGACTTATCCATCCATGTATTATTCTATTATTTTTAAAACATTTGTGCCTATAGCGCCTGTAGGCAGTGGTGACCCAGGGCTCGTATGGCAGGGCTCTGGAGGTTCACTTGAGGGCTGTGATGGTTGGTCCTCGCCCGTGGTGGCGCAGGCAGGATTCTTATAGTGACGCCTGTGATTAGAGGCTCATGCTGCCCCCCTGTGTCCTCCGGTGCACTCGCAATCGAAGGTAGAGTTGATGGGCAGGGCATGTGGGTGTTCTTAGGCCACTCGATGGTGTAGAAAGGTTTTGGGTTTCTTAGGAGATCGAACTCGGGTCACCGAGAACGCCTGTCGGAGACGCTAACCACTCTGCTACCGCCTCCCCTATGGTGTATATCTATGGTATGGTGTATACGTATCATTTTTGGAAGGGAGTCACTCATACAGCTATCCTAAACAGAGTTGTGTTAAAAACTTTTATTTTTATCAACGCCCCTCCTCTGACTGACTGTCTTCAATCTTTGATTCATCGCCGCAATGTTGCTATCACCTACCGTTATTTTCATGCTTACTGCTCTTTTGAACTTGGTAACTGCATGCCTCTTCCCCTCCTGTGGCCTCGGTATACAAGGATTTCCACTCATTCTCATCCCTATTCTGTCCATCTTCCTAATGCAAGAGTTAATCCGTATCTTCACTTTTTCATCCTTTTCACTGGTAAACTCTATAACACTCTTCCTGTTTCTATTTTTCTTCTTCCTAAGACCTTAATTTCTTCAAGACACGAATGACAAGACACCTCTTGACCTAAATTGACCCACCCCCATTTTTTTCTATTACTGTCTTCTATATAGGGACTAGCAACTAAGCGGGTTTTTTGTTATTTTTTTTGCCCTTGGCTAGTCCTTTGTGATTCAAAAAAACAAAAAAATATCATTACAGTGACCGTGTGTAAAAGAGAGAGAGAGAGAGAGAGAGAGAGAGAGAGAGAGAGAGAGAGAGAGAGAGAGAGAGAGAGAGAGAAGAGAGAGAGAGAGGAGAGAGAGAGAGAGAGAGAAGAGAGCAGAGAGAGGAGAGAGAGGAGAGAGAGAGGAGGCAGAGAGATAACAAAAGCTTACCAAAGAAGCAAACTCCGGTGTATTCTTGAGGCGCCAGGTGATATAGTCGTCAGCCAGCCGTTGTATGGCCGGTGATAGGTTGGAAGTAGACGCATGAGGCACAGTCGGCATTCTAAATTCTTAGAAAGTTTAGTTCTGATGTAATCCGGTAGAGATATCTTTAAGAAAGAAAAGAAAATACTATGTATAAGAACAAGAAAATGCAATTAATAAAAACACTAACAGCAACTAAAACGTCTGTTACTACGCACTTTAGCTCTATATAATAAAACCTCATTAAACACAATACTTATTATTCACCCTTTTTTTATAATATTTTAGTAAATTACTTATATTCCTTAACTAGTGCATAGCCATATAATTACCTCTGTGAGAAAGGAAGCTTTATTTCTAAACAATGAGTATGATGGACATACATAAGCTTATCAACGTCAGGGTCAGTCAATCAATCATTGGGGGCATACGCCGCGGGGCGCGTCGCCTTACCCACCCTACGACACCACTCCCGGTAGCTACCTCGCGCGAGTCCCAATGCTGGCTATACCAAGCCTTCCCATACCAAGCAACTCTCGACCGGAAACATCAACTTGCCCCAGCCACGAGCCTTGTGGGCGCCCCCTTGGCCAACTCTACGCCGGATTATCTCTTACAGATACAACCCGGTGGGAAGGATTGGTTTCAGGGTACCATGCCACATGCCCATATAGCCGAAGTTGGCGCTGACGGACTATGCAGGTTACAGGCCTTGATTCAATATCACGGTGCAATCGCTGATTTGACACGTAATTATCCCAGCGATACCCCATGATTCTGCGAAGACACTTATTACCAAAGGCATCGAATCGTCTCTTCAAGTCGCTATTTAGTGCCCATGTCTCACAACCATACAGTAAGACAGGTCTTACAACAAGCGACTTGAAGACCCGGATCTTTGTCCTTCTGCACAGGTACCGACAACGCAAAATACTCCTGCTGAGCGAGTCCATAACACCGTAGGCTATGCCAATTCACCGTAAGACTTCTTGACGTGACCCGCCGTCATTATGGACTGCGCTACCAAGGTATGTAAAACTTTCCAAGATCTCAATGTCCTCGCCACACGCATGGACAGACTGTACTGTTTCATCTAGTAAGCCGCCAAACACCTGGACCATGGTCTTAAGCCAGAAGACATCAAGTCCCAAAGGCTTTGCCTCCTCGTGCAGCGCCTCGAGAACCATCACCAGGACCTCCAGCTACTCAGCAAAGATTACTGCATCATCGGCAAAAACAAGATCAGTAATCTTGGTGTTGCCGAGGGATGCTCCACAATCACTTTGATCTACAACTTTGCTCATTACCCAGTCCACACAAGTGTTGAAAAGTGATGGGGCAAGAACGTGAATAACTGCCCAAAGTACTCAGCCCAACGAGCCATCTGCCTATCCATGTCCGACTCAAGACGCCCATCTGCTGCTCGAATAGCACTCGCCCGAGATGGAAACTTGGAACGGAGCTTCTTCAGGGCTAGGTAGGCGGGTCGCAGGTCATTAGCGTTCAAATGGTACTCGACATCCTCAGCGAGACCACTACCATACCTCTCCTTTTCTCTCCCCAGGAGGGTTCTAGTCCGGTTTCATCTTCTCAAGTTGACACATAGTAAAACTAAATTTACCTCATGAGAATCTTCTGGACTTGACATAAACCTTAAGTGCAGCATCAACTGTCTGTGATGTGATCAGTTGCAAAGAACTCAGCACCCTGGTAGACCCTGCAGTTCTGGAGGATCCTCCAACAACTACTAACGAGGATGTGGTCGATTTTCTTAGCTACCCTTCCGACATTACTATACCATGTCCACTTTTTTGTCCAGCGGTGCAGCTCTTCTCTCTGATCTGGATATGCTGGCTAGGAGCTGGTCTGGATTGGATAGGGTTCGCCTTGACTCACCAGACTGACGTTACTTTAACCTCCTGCCAGGGTGCAAGGAAACACCGTTCCTTAGATGTTATTGTCACAACTACCGTAGATAACACTTTAGTAGCCACATGCACTGATGTCGCCAGTCGCCATATATTACGAATTATAGCATCACTACTGATTTTTATGTGCCACTGAAGATGATACACAGTAGTTTATATCATGACTGCATAATCTACCCTGTTTCAGCGTAGTTTTATGCTTTGTATCTGCAAGTATATATGGTTTCAAATTTCGCTACTCGTTTTTTTTTCTTCGGGCGACGACGACGGAGGGAGGACACTCAGAACATAAACACTGGCTGACGACCTTAGTGCAGCCCGTTACCAACGTCGCCACTCGGTTTTATTTTGGTGACAAATGACACAGACTCTCCAGATAGCCGCTTCTAACTTTCCTGAAATCATGGATGTAGAAATGTAAGTATTAACGCCACCAGACGTCTGTAAAAAAAAAGAAACGTTGTCTTGGCGACTTTAGTGTTATTTATATACGGTAGCGGCCCCGATAGAGTTTGTTGTGTTTGTCGGGGGTGGGGGTAGGGAAGATATTCCCGCGCGCGAACTTTGGGGTGAAGGATGATGGGTAGATAGATATGGATAGGGGTGGGTATGGTAGGAGTTGAGTGTTAAAATAGATGTGCCATATAAAAAAATATCAAGACTGCACCACAACGAGTGAGGACCAACCATCATGATCCTCCATAATGTGCAGGATCAATCATGTGAGCCCTCAAGGGAAAAATAATAATAGCCACAATGACAATATAATGCGGAGTGTCCAAGATACAGTACCCATAAGCCATAACCTTGTGATGATGAGAGATTATGTTGTTATTGTTTACCGAGGGATCGAGGTAGCTGGATTGTTTTTGTACTTGCACCACTATTTAATCCCCCAACTCCTCCCCACCCACCCCTCTCCATATCCCCCTACCCATCATTTGTACTGTACTGTGTCGTAGGTAAGATATATTTGGCAACTCAATATGGCAACTCTTCCCTTGACCTCACCATGAATATGGTTGACACGTGACCTCGGTCTCACTCCGCGCTCATTTTAGGTCCCTCTTTGTTCTCGCTCGCTCCTCATCTTTGGAGGTCATATTCACCAAGATAAAGAGACAGAAGGTAACGTCACCTCCCCAGGGCGTCGAGGCAAAATCAGTCCATTGTGCGCATGATGTCAATGGGTATCGCGCCAACGGCGCCACCGTTCAAATATTTTATGGCCTCACTCAGGCCTCACCGCCGACCCGACACGCCTGACACCTCCCACCATATCTCTCTCTCTCTCTCATCTCGTAAGCCACCCATATTCTTTACCTTGATCAGTATTGTGTACTCGAGAGAGAGAGAGAGAGAGAGAGAGAGAGAGAGAGAGAGAGAGAGAGAGAGAGAGAGAGAGAGAGAGAGAGAGAGAGAGAGAGAGAGAGAGAGAGAGAGAGAGAGAGAGAGAGAGTTCTAGCTAGCACACAAGCTGGGGACGAGACCCTTTGCTTGTGCCGCTGTTGCCGCGGGACAAGCAAAGTTCATTTCCCACCTGACATGCAAGGCCATGCCTTATTTTCTTATGTTCATACCTCCTCCCTTCCCTTACCTTCTCCTCCTCCTACCCCTTCCCCTACCTCCTACTCCTCCTCCTCCATCTTCTCTTTCACTCTCACCCTCCTCCTCGCCCTCTTAATTCTTATTGGCCGTCACTTCCCCCAGCGCGGCAAAAGGGAGGTGACGTTACCTTCTGTCTCTTTACTGTCTCTTTACCTTGATATTCACGCTCCGCCTCTGGGCGGCCCATGCGGCCGTCCCCAACCAGCCCATGGCTACATCTCTCCTGTATATTACTGTTCCTGGGAAATACATCAATCTTCTGTCTACAAGCTGAGTTAAGTTATTGATTTATACCCACACACTACTATAAGGACACACGTAAAGACAATCACATACCAAAGACCAAGGTAAAGAGACAGAGTAAGGTAAAGAGACAGAAGGTAACGTCACCTCCCTTTTGCCGCGCTGGGGGAAGTGACGTCAATAAGAATTAAGAGGGCGAGGAGGAGGGTGAGAGTGAAAGAGGAGGAGGAGGAGGAGGAGGAGGAGGAGGAGGAGGAGGAGGAGGAGGAGGAGGTATGAACATAAGAACATAAGAAAATAAGGCATGGCCTTGCATGTCAGGTGGGAAATGAACTTTGCTTGTCCCGCGGCAACAGCGGCACAAGCAAAGGGTCTCGTCCCCAGCTTGTGTGCTAGCTAGAACTCTCTCTCTCTCTCTCTCTCTCTCTCTCTCTCTCTCTCTCTCTCTCTCGAGTACACAATACTGATCAAGGTAAAGAATATGGGTGGCTTACGAGATGAGAGAGAGAGAGAGAGAGAGAGAGAGAGAGAGAGAGAGAGAGAGAGAGATATGGTGGGAGGTGTCAGGCGTGTCAGGTCGGCGGTGAGGCCTGAGTGAGGCCATAAAATATTTGAACGGTTGGCGCGATACCCATTGACGTCATGCGCACAATGGACTGATTTTGCCTCGACGCCCCGGGGAGGTGACGTTACCTTCTGTCTCTTTATCTTGCCAAAGACTACACGTTCTCCGAGCCTTGACCCTCGCGTCCAAATAGCTACCACGTGCCCGCCCCAACTCGCCAATCTCTCCACTCATGTTCCTCTTCATGTTCCTGCTTCCTGCCACACTACACTCCTTTAAATTCAAGAGAACCCCCTTCACGGTTCACATTCACACCAAAGTATATATATATCATGGAGCTATAAAGGGCGGAGATCAGCCCCGCGATTAGAAACCAGAGAAACTTTAAAGCGGCCATATTAGATCAGGCCAGTATCAGTTACTAGTTAGCACATATTGCCCCAGAGTTTGATATTTCGGGAGATATAAAATACTGTTTCCTGTGGTAGGTACACACTTACTATTTATCTTAATGCTTCATGCTATTTACATGGGAGACAACAATAATAATAATGATGATAAAAATAATAATAATAATTATAATATTAATGATTATCATTATTATTACTACAATTATCATTTTAACAACTTCATGTCGCCAGAAGGCATACGCAGTGGAACAGTAAAATAGAGAACAAAGCTTCAAAACAATATGTTCAGTATTTACAAACAGTCCCACAGATCAACACAAACACAGCCTCATACATATACTGATATACACACAGCAATACACATACAATGCAGACACATAAACAGACCTACACAAACATACATACATATTCATTTATAAACATATACACAGCCATACACATGTACAGACGTACAAAGACATACACAATTACACCTACCCTCATAAACGCACATATACACACATCCACACACATACATATACCCATATGCACATACAAATACACATATATACACAGGTCAGTGTAGGCACCTACTTGTACTATAGTCAACCCATTTTATCTTGGCCCCTCGGGTGGGACAGGTCAAGTCCGCGATGGTGTCACATCACCCCTAGACCTCCGCCAGGCCGCCACCCTCTTTCGCTCTCGCTCTCAATACAGTTTGATTTTTCTTTTATTTTGACCTTTGTTCACACCACTACTGGGGTAAAAGTCTCGACGCATTTAGGACCTTCCATGGCCGAGGACTGACCATGAATGACCGGATGGGGCTGTGTCAAGGACATTCGGCCGGCAGCATCGCATGAGCTACCATGCCAAGTGTAATGGAAGGGGTACAGACTCGTTGTTTTACCATCATATCGCAAGCCATCCATAAAACCATGCAGCCGTGATATAAAACAATATGCTTCAAAAATAGTTAATGTAACAGCTAACATTATGAGAGAGAGGTCGACATCAGCCTGACGATGAACGTGACAACACTGCGGAAATCCCACCACTCCACCCCAAGGGCCAGGATAAAATGGGTCGACTATAGTTGTTAAATCCAGAAGGAAAACTGGTTTCATTGGTTTTATTATATGTTGCAAAAGCATAGAAACACTTAATGAAATGTTGATTGTTTCTTCAGAACCACTGCTAAAGTATGTCTTAACATATAAAGTGAGTCAAGACCACGTTGGATTTTTTTTGGCAAGATAAAAAGTATGGGTGAATGTAATCCCTCAGCACGTTAGTTTTTATCTGCGTACAAAAAACTCTTAACACACAATGAAATTCAAGAAGTAACTCGAGGTAACTGTGTGCCTTTAGAGTGTGTCCCCATACTTGCCGCTTCTAGTCATGTACCATCGAGTACTGTTATCAACTCTTCTCTAGCTAAAAGCAGAGTGATAAGGGATACTAACTCCGAGATTAAGGAATATGATGTCCCAGATGTGGAGAATCAAAGTCTTACTACAGATTATGTGATTTCGCCTTTTTATGAAAACATTGTCGACTGCATTGCTGGATTTGTTTGTAACAAATCAAAGAAACACTGATATGTGAAAGATGCTGCAATGCCATCCTCACTCATGATATTTATGTGAGTAGTTACCGGATAAATGTAAAAAATAATGGCAATCTGTGCTTTCCATCAAAAGATGTAATTGACATACGTAAAGTATGTGAAAAGATGTTCGGAGAAAGAATATTGATAAACATTGACATTCACCAGTACTCGGGCCTGTCAAGGTATGCTTGCCATAAATTTTAATTGAAGTGTCGGCAGCCTTCGAAAACAATACCCTATTTACAGTATTGTACAGTCACATGTCGTTTCCGTGGTGTAGTGACTAGCGTGCTTGGCTACGAATCTGCGGCCCTGGTTCGAATCTGGTCCAGGGCAAGTCAGCGACCAGCCAAAACAGCTGTTCTTCTTTCCTTTCGGGGTTGATAAATGGGTACCTTGGGAAGGTAGCTGTGGTAACCCGGGTGTCACTATAGTCCAGGAGCCAAGGGGTGTTTTCATGTTTGAGAGGGCCCCAAGATCACTCACCTGATTCTGATAAGAGGACAACCTGGGGCATAATATTAACGAGGGTAGCTCATCTGAAACCTGGCAATAATCTAATAAATCACGGATTTGTCAAAATTATGCTTTCCGGAAATGACCCTCCGAATGACGGGTGAGCCTCTTTTCGCTCGCCATAGCACCTAAACAAATTCACTTACGGAAATGAATTACCACTCAAAAGAAAGCTTAACTTATCCGCTACAAGATTTAGCTAAAGCAAAGTTGATTACACAATGAACGTTTTCAGTAGGATCGTAAATACAAAGTTATATCAAATTATTTGAAAAATCTAGGGTTGTAATACACATAAAAATAAAATAAAATATATGGAGTGAGAAATCTCATTGTTTTTTAGTCTGTACTAGTTTATTACACATTAGAGAAGTTTTTAAAACTACCAAACAGAATAATGTAGGTCCATGTGAACCTTTAGGGTCAAATTAAAAGAAATTATGAACTTTCTAAAACCAGTAAATCTATAATAATATAAGCGAAAGTGTGTCTGTCTGTCTGTCTGTCTGTCTGTCTGTG
Source organism: Chionoecetes opilio (assembly GCA_016584305.1). Classification (NCBI taxonomy): domain Eukaryota; kingdom Metazoa; phylum Arthropoda; class Malacostraca; order Decapoda; family Majidae; genus Chionoecetes; species Chionoecetes opilio. The sequence goes on from JACEEZ010025540.1 coordinate 35,827, forward strand.
TGTGTGTGTGTGTGTGGTATAGGTTCCGCCCCCGTGGCGCAATCACCTCTTATGGCACATTTTTGGAACCGGGTTGACCAGGGGAAGGTCATAAGCCCACTTATGAGATGATTCGATCACTTTTTTTTTTCTTTTTTTTAGCAGCCTATTAGCGATAATTGTGAAAAAAAAAAGTGGGTTGCGAGAATTGAGGAAACCTTGATGTAGGGTGATGGGTAATGGGTGAGTGAATGGGTGGGGTGATGGGTAATGGGTGTGGGGTGATGGGTGAGTGAATGGGTTGGGGGTGATGGGTGATGGGTGAGGGAATAGGTGGGGGGTGATGGGTAATGGTAAATATAAGCGAAAGTGTGTCGTCTGTCTTTGTGTTTGTGTGTGTGTGTGTGTGTGTGTGGTGTGTGTGTGTGTGTGTGTGTGTGTGTGTGTGTGTGTGTGTGTGTGTGTGTGTGGTATAGGTTCCGCCCCCCGTGGCGCAATCACCTCATATGGCACATTTTTGGAACCGGGTTGACCAGGGGAAGGTTTTAAGCCCAATTATGAGATGATCCGATCACTTTTTTTTTTTTTTTTTAGCAGCCTATCTATAATAATATAAGCGAAAGTGTGTCTGTCTGTCTGTCGTGTTGTTGTCTGTGTGTGTGTGTGTGTGTGTGTGTGTGTGTGTGTGTGTGTGTGTGTGTGTGTGTGTGTGTGGTATAGGTTCCGCCCCCCGTGGCGCAATCACCTCATATGGCACTATTTTTGGAACCGGGTTGACCAGGGGAAGGTCATAAGCCCACTTATGAGATGATTCGATCACTTTTTTTTTTTTTTTTTTTAGCAGCCTATTAGCGATAATTGTGAAAAAAAAAGTGGGTTGCGAGAATTGAGGAAACCTTGATGTAGGGTGATGGGTAATGGGTGAGTGAATGGGTGGGGTGATGGGTAATGGGTGTGGGGTGATGGGTGAGTGAATGGGTGGGGGTTGATGGGTTGGGGGTGATGGGTGATGGGTGAGGGAATAGGTGGGGGGTATGGTATGATGCGAAAGTGGTGAGTAGGAGTAGTAAGTGAAAGGGGTGTCATGTGATGTGGTGGGGTGGGGTGTGTGTGTGTGTGTGTGTGTGTGTGTGTGTGTGTGTGTGTGTGTGTGTGTGTGTGTGTGTTATAGGTTCCGCCCCCCGTGGCGCAATCACCTCAAATGGCACATTTTTGGAACCGGGTTGACCAGGGGAAGGTTTTAAGCCCAATTATGAGATGATCCGATCATTTTTTTTTTTTTTTTAGCAGCCTATTAGCGATAATTGCGAAAAAAAAAGTGGGTTGCGAGAATTGAGGAAACCTTGATGTAGGGTGATGGGTAATGGGTGAGTGAATGGGTGGGGTGATGGGTAATGGGTGTGGGGTGATGGGTGAGTGAATGGGTGGGGGTTGAGGTGGGGTTGTGGTGGTGATGGGTGATGGGTGAGGGAATAGGTGGGGGGTGATGGGTAATGGGTGAGTGAATGGGTGTGTGGTGATGGGTAATGGGTGAGTGATGGGTGGGGGGTGATGGGTAATGGGTGAGTGAATGGGTGGGGGGTGGTGGGTAATGGGTGAGTGAATGGGTGGGGGTAATACATACATTTCTACATCCATGATTTCAGGAAAGTTAGAAGGGGCTATCTGGAGAGTCCGTGTTTGGTGGGCCGAAGGCCCACCAAACGCAGGTGGTGGGCCGAAGGCCCACCACCAATAGCCCTCCGCAGGAGCTAGCCAAAAAGTCCGCCCGGAGGGCGGCTTTGCGGCTAGTACATATATATAAGGTAAATGCCATTACACTTTCTCTCAAGTTTAGGACATGAGAAGTACAAACAGAAAAGTCTCGCTTATCTTAGCTTCCTTTTTGAAGGAAAAGTAGGTTTTTAAGGGCAGTAGTGATGAATAAGGATGGTCTTGGTGACCAAGTTGGAAAAATTTATGTTCACTCTCTTAAGTACATAAGGGAAAATCAAACTTGATTCTACACTGAGAAACTGAATGATTGAATCTTATAATAGTTTGTTTATGTGTTTGTTTGTTCCCAACAGTAAAAGGTTGCAATATAAATTGGAAAATTGTTCCATTTTACGAAAATGATGAGTCCAATTTTCACGAGGCGTGTGGGCTGTGGTCACTTAGTACATAATCATCCAGCACCTATCCTTTATCAAACTAGCTGGATTATTACACCCTTTGTCAGAAGCTTAGCAGCTGCAGTACTGACAACAAATTAGTTCATATTGTCTACAAACACATCGCTTAGTGGTACAAGACGTGCATTTACATGACATTGGGAAGTCATCTGGCAGTAAGACATGACATCGTTCCGGCTCAAGGATGCCACCAGCCGCGCTGGTGTATGAAAAATATGTGTATATAGTCAATGAAATGATAATGAAAATACATATCATAATGGGATGCAACAACAAATTGATTAAATCATAACAGATGTTACCTTCAGCAACTGACGAAAAAAAATTTGATTGCCGTTCGCAGGAACTCAGAGAAAGAAAACTTATTATGAATAATTAATCAGACAAAAATTATCAACAAAAATGAAGGATTGTAGTTCAAGAAAATGTATCTGTCACAAATCAATACTAATAATAAGCTTCACTAATACTAGAACTCCAGATCGAAAAAAAAGTTAAAAGATAATATCAAAGTCGTTGAGAAGATGTCCGTAAATTACTTTCTCGAGCAATTGTTGAAAGTCTTTGGCACATCCTAACAATTACAAACCTCAACACAACAAAATGGGATGGGTACTCTAAACAAAACAGTACTCACCGAACTCAGCAGCCACCAGAGATCACTAGAAAATATAAAGAAGCTAGGAATAAATAAATGGTAGAGAGACACAAGGTCGATCCACCACACACTCCCTCTACTGAAATTCTAGACTTAATACCCAGCGCACAGCTCGGGTGACGCTCTTCAGTGGTGGGAGAGAGAGTGGCAAGCAACGCCAGAAAACGGAATATTATAAAACTATAACATGTAATAGGAGGGAGTAAGACAACATTTAAAGAAATTTAATAGAAAATTATTTGTGAAACATAATTACTTACCAGGACAGTATGTGCAGTGAAAAAAGGGCACATAAATAAGAAAAATTGTCTAAGGAGCAACATAAAAATAGCATGACAAAGTAGTACGTTATCTTGCAAGAGATGAGATTACAATGACTTAAACATAATGAATGATAACAGATTAGAAATGAGCACCAACCAATAAAAGCATACAAAAATGGAGGTACTCATGTGTATATATATATATATATATATATATAGCCTATCGGGATCTTGTGCTCACCTCCCAGTCTCCTGTCGACCACGTAAAAGTTGGCCGAAAGAGTTGCCTCGCAGGACTCGGGACATCGAGATTACCACTCTAAGACGCTAACAACTCGACCACCGCCTACCCCCATATATATATATATAGAGAAGAGCGAGCGAGCGAGCGAGAGAGCGAGAGCGAGAGCGAGAGCGAGAGCGAGAGCGCGAGAGCGAGAGAGAGAGAGAGAGAGAGAGAGAGAGAGAGAGAGAGAGAGAGAGAGAGAGAGAGAGAGAGAGAGAGAGAGAGAGAGAGAGAGAGAGAGAGAGAGAGAGAGAGAGAGAGAGAGAGAGAGAGAGAGAGAGAGAGAAGAGAGAGAGAGAGAGAGAGAGAGAGAGAGAGAGAGAGAGAGAGACGAGCGAGCGAGCGAGCGAGCGAGCGAGAGAGAGAGAGAGAGAGAGAAAGTGCAACAACGAACCTACTTATATGCGCCATAGAAAAAGCCAGTGTAGCAACTGTTCTGTGACAAAGCCACCTCAGCCACACAGCCGCATACCGCACCACACAGCCAAGCCAAGGTCAGGCACTTTACTCACAACTCTAAAATTACCACCCCGCTCAAGGCCGCAGCACCCGTTCACTCACTCACCGACTTACCATAAACAAGAAAGAATACAAGCTACTCACGCTTTTTCAAGAAAGAATACAAGCTACACACGCTTTTTCAAGAAAGAATACCAGCTACTCAAGCTTTTTCAAGAAAGAATACAAGCTACTCACTTTTTTTCAAGAAAAAATACAAGCTACTCACGCTTTTTCAAAAAATAATACAAGCTACTCACGCTTTTTCTATTAAGAATTTTAGCATCGCTACAGACTTGTATGTGCCACTGAAGAGACATTCACAGTAGTTGTGCCGCCTGTCTTCAGTGGCACATCCTGGCGATTTAGAAGTCATTTATTTTGTAGAATGAATCAGTGATGCCTTATACCATCAATGCATTTACACTCCAAAGACCAAACAAACAGCCTTTCTACAACGTGCTGGTGCATGACTGCTCTTACAGGTGAGTCACAGGCCACTAGTCCTTTTAAAGTTTGTAACAAAGTTACATTACATAATGATAGTCACCAAAAGTGAAATATAAATTGAGCTGAGCTAATAATATTGTCTTGTTGAAACTTAGTGTACTGACACTTAAGTGTCGTGTGCTGCACACAGCATCTCATGGGGAAGCGGTAGGTGTCCGAGTGACGTTCCCGGGTCACCCAGATGATATTTATCTGCAGGTGGAGCGAAAATGACCGTTTTTGTGATTCGTTTGAAATAGTGGGAAGAACAAAGTCAAGAGCTGCATATTTCCTCTAAATCATTTCTTGGGACACATTTTGGGTTGGAATGGCTCATAAAATTCGCTCCACCCTAACCCACATGCCCTGCCAATTAAGTTGCCTTTTCACGCCTTGTCACTATAATAATCCTGTTTGCGCCCCCACGGGCGAGGGCCAATCATCACAGCCCTTTAGTGAACCTCCAGTCTTTTGTATGTCATATAAATAATAAATAGTGAAAGCATCCGTGAGAAGTCTTCGAGAGAACTGTAACAAAATATTTTATGTAAATAGGATGTTAATAGTGCTTTCATCTACCGTCAGCAACACAATAGTCACCACTGCACTAGTGTCGCCATGCGTCGTACATTATATAACAAATGTTAGCAATACATATCTGCAAGTGGTGACGTTTAAGAGTCTTATAAGAATTAGTTAGCATCACTACAGACTTGTGTGCCACTGAAGATTGGCGCGACTATAGTGTTACCACTCAAATGTATGTATCTGTACAGGTACATATGACTTTAAACAAAGAAAATATTGGCTCTAGAAATTACTATACATTTACAATTACCAATATACTTGTAAATTCCTGCAAGGACTATTGATTTGATAATTGGTCTGTATTCTGGGACTGAGAGTGCTGTGAAGTGTGGGGCAGGTGTATCCAGCTTCTTTCCTGTGAATACAGGAGTGAGGCAAGGGTGCGTCCCTGCCCCATCACTTTTCAACGCTTGTATGGACTGGGTATTGGACAGGGTTGAAGATCAAAGTGATTGTGGAGCATCCGTCGGCAACACCAAGATCACTGATCTTGTTTTTGCCGATGATGCAGTAATCTTTGCTGAGTCGCTGGAGGTCCTGGTGATGGCTCTCGAGGCGCTGCACGAGGAGGCAAAGCCTTTGGGACTTGAGGTCTCCTGGCTCAAGACCAAGGTCCAGGTGTTTGGAGACTTACTAGATGAAGCAGTACAGTCTGTTCATGCGTGTGGCGAGGACATTGAGATCTTGGAAAGTTTTACATACCTTGGTAGCGCAGTCCATAATGACGGCGGGTCACGTCAAGAAGTCTTACGGCGGATTGGCATAGCCCACGGTGTTATGGACTCACTCAGCGGGAGTATTTGGCGTTGTCGGTACCTGTGCAGGAGGACAAAGATCCGGATCTTCAAGTCGCTTGTGATCCCTGTCTTACTCTATGGTTGTGAGACATGGACACTAAATAGTGACTTGAAGAGACGAATCAATGCCTTTGGTAATAAGTGTCTTCGCAGAAGAATGGGGTATCGATGGGATGATTACGTGTCAAATCAGCGATTGCACCGTGAGACTGAATCGAGGCCTATTACCTGCATAGTCCGTCAGCGCCAACTTCGGCTATATGGGCATGTGGCACGCTACCCTGAAACCGATCCTTCCCATCGGGTTGTATCTGTAGGAGACAATCCGGCGTGGAGGAGGCCAAGGGGGCGCCCACAAGGCTCGTGGCTGGGGCAAGTTGATGTTTCTTGTCGAGATTTGCTTGGTATGGCGAAGGAGCCTGCATGGGAACTCGCGCGTGGTGACCCCCGGGAGTGGCGTCGTAGGGTGGGCGAGGCGACGCGCCCCCCGGTGTATGCCCCCAATGATGATTGAATATACTTGCGAATAACCGCAGACGGGGTGATAACCGCAGACGGGGTGATTAAGCCAAGTGTCCATTTGCATTGATGTCCACGGACCATACACACACACACGAAGTTTATATTGGATGTTGGTCATTTGAAATAAAAAGGTTTCATACGGAAACTTATTTTATTTAACACCCATGTACATTAAGAGAGCTTGTCAAAAAAAATTGTATGATTTTTCATCCTCAAGTTGAACATAAAATTTAATCGTTTTGTCTTACGATAATCAATATATTTGTTTATAGGGAGTTTCAGAATATTTTATTGGATTTTATTGGTTGCGATATATCTAAAAATAAATTATGGAACATTTTATTGTTTATTGAATTTGAATTGTGAAAATCTGATAGAATTTCTCAAAGTTTTTTGTAGTTCTAGTTTGTAATTTTATTGGGTGTGAATTTGTGAAGATTTGAGACGAAATTTTAAGTTTTTGACTTAACAAATTGTTAGTTCTAGTTTAAGTTATTTTATTGGGAGTAATATATTTAAAGAAATCCCATGTACATTAAGAATTTATTTACATGTCAATTTGTGAAGATTTGACTTAAGTTTTTGAAGTTACTAATTTGTTATTTGATTGGGTGACTACGTATGGGGGAGACGGTAGCAGAGTGGTTAGCGTCTCCGAGTGGCGTTCTAGGTGACCCGAGTTCGATTTCTGATGAGAACCAAAATATTTATGCACCGTCGAGTGGCCTAAGAACACCCACATGCCCTGCCCATTAACTCTACCTTCGATTGCGAGTGCATCAGAGGACACAGGGGGGCGGCATGAGCCTCTTCTAATCACAGGCGTCACTATATAATATATATATATATATATATATATATATATATATATATATACACACATATATATATATAAATCCCGCCTGCGCCACCACGGGCGAGGGCCAACCATCACAGCCCTCAAGTGAACCTCCAGGGCCTACCATCCGAGCCTCACTGCCTACAGGCGCTTTATATAGAAGAAAAATTAGAAGAAATATATAGAAAAATATTAATATGGATAAATTTTCAGAGTTTATGATACTCGGAAGACCGGCCGGAGACTAACTTTGAGCTCTCTCGAAGGAAAAGAAAAAGAAAAAAAAAAAAAAAAAAAAAAAAAAAAAAAAAAAAAAAAAAAATATTTGTGGGGCCCTTCGGACTTTTGTATTTGACGCTCAAACTCGCATAAAATCGGCTCATTATAAAGACTGATACACTTAACACTTAAGGGTTATAGGGTGTCAGGCTGGGAGAAGGTCAGACGTCCACCACCATCATCACCATCCTGTAAATACATCATTAAAGTATTAAAAGATTATTGAAAAAACATTCTGTAAAGTATTATTAAAAGCAATTATAGTTTTGATTAAGCAAGGTTATTAAGAGTTATTAATTAAAAATCTATTTAATGTTATTTATAGTTTTAAGCGTATTTTGAGTATTATTAATTGAGAATATAAGTGAAATTTTTGTTTGGTTTAAATTATAATGGTTGTTTAGTTTATGTATTGTTTGATTAAGTAAGTAAGGTTATTTGAATTATTAATTAAGTATTAAGTATAGCTTAAGTATATTATATGAAGTATTATTAAGTGAGTATTTAAGTTAAGGTTATGAATCAGTGAAATATAAACAGTTATGTAACTACAGCAAACATGGAAGTATTTCGAAGAATAAAATATCATAAGCTTATTAAGAATGACATTTATAATAATACTACACTATTATATGATGCATATGCTTGTCTATATATTAATTTATTTACATATACATATGTTTGTCTATTATACTGTGTGGTCAATAATACTTAGCTTAAAGCCGTAATATCTGATTTGCTGGCCAAACATAACTTCTTCCTTCCTCCTCCTCCACACTCTTTGCCTGATCTTCCCTTATCCCTTAATCCTCATCTTGGGGCGTCCTCCAAGGCGAGTCACCAACACCACACTTCTGCTGCCACTGCAAAGGAAATTACCACGTCAACACCTACTACACCAAAGTGATACCTATTCCATCCATAGGACGTTTGGTAAAGAGAAGGTAGTAAAAATAAGCTATGGGTAATTTGAATAGAATTAGCACGTCAACATTATTTACTCAGGTAGATTTTAGGCAGGATTCGTTGCAGGTAGCCTACTATGTTACATGCACCTACACACTATGACAGCGGTTCTAAACCTGGGGGAGGCGCCCCCAGCGTGGGTAATTACCTAGGAAGGCGTGATGCAAGAGAGAAAAAGGAATAAGTAAAATATTTAACATTAATCTCTGCTTTCGCTTTAACATTTGTGTCGCGCGCGAGGTTGAGCCGAGAAAGTAGCTACAGAGAAGAAAGTGGCAGAAATAACTCTGCGGGGACGCCTGCCAGGTTTCACTAAATATAGACTTATGCTAATTAATATTTGTATTATATATGTAAAACCTAATTGCATTATAATCATTATTATCATAATCATTATCGTTAGTCATTCTTATTGGTTATTATTATTTTTAGTTATTATTACTTTTATTATTATTATCAATCTGTTATTACTACTATAATTTGTTTCTTTTTTAATTATCATTATTATCATACGGACGGAGGGAGACTTGAGGGAGGGAGAGTGTGTTAGCAATTTTTGATAAAGCTCTCCCCCAGTGCGGCCGCCTATATTTATATTGCCTTATTATTATTAATGCTTGCCCTAATTATTATTATTCCTTCGCTTGAGGCGAAGTGATACTAATAATCAAAGTAAATGTGATCTATAAATCTGCTGGGTATTTATGGGCAAGGTATTTATGAATAATCGTGTGCACAATACAAGCGTAAAAAAACGCATTTCAGTTTTTTTTGTGATTCAGGAATATTTTGAAATATCTCTGTTGAAGATATCAAGGGGGGGGGGGGGAGGCAATTTCGTGGAGGCAAAGATACACTACTGAAGGGGGCGTGGCAGTAAAAAGGTTAAGAAACACTAGTCTCTGGGAGAAGGCGTTATGTACACACACTAACTAAGCCACCGGCCACTCATACCAGAAAACTAAATTAAAGTAAACATAAAACAATACTTCAGGGTATCATTGTTTTGAGAAAGACTTATCACAGAAAATACTTATATTCATCTTAATATTCATCTAATATATTGACCGTTTCTTTGGTCTTAGAAATAAAAGGATAAGCATTAGCGATACTTTGAATAAAAAACCTTAAAAAGTTACGTTAAGGTGAGCAAATAACACAATGGGAGAATATTAAAGAGATATATTCACTAATGGGTTGACTGACGTGATAGTTAAGGAAAGAGGCGAACTAGTAACTACCGGCGGCGGGGGGGGGGGGTAATTAGGTTGTTCACCTAACCAGAAGTCGCCACCACGACTACCACTGTTAATGTTCAATCCATCCTGCTTCTCCACAATGTCTATAAATTATGCCACGGTATCGTTATGACTATAAAATTATAGTTATAATAATTAATTTATATTTCTATACAAGTGCCGTTACAAACATTACAGTATCGGTAGTTTTAAGTATCCTTTCGTTAATCAAAAACAGTATTTTTAACCCTTACAACAGCCGGCGAAAGTGAAATATAACAAGGGGGGGGTCTGGGGAAGGGGGCGAATCACCCCCAGCGAGCTAGGCAAAATTAAGTAATAAATACCCAGATAGTTAACTAGCAGGGGGGGAGGGGCGCAACTCCAACAGTTATGTCAGGAGATTATTGATCAATAGGAAGTATTGGTTGAAATTACATATTTACTAATAATAAAATTTCTAATAAAAAAAACTAATAACTTAATAAAATACTATTAGTAACTGTTATTATTATTACTATCCTGTTTAATTAAATTTTAAAGTTTTAAGTTAATTAAAAACTATTGAGTTTTTAAAGACTTAATATAATAGTATACCTTTATGGCTCCACGAAGCACAGCGGGAAGCAAGGCGGCGGGCGAGTCACCAGCTAAACCACCACCACCACTGCTCTGCCTCGTGCCCACCTGTGACTGGAAGAGCACACGCACGATGGTAAAACAAAGCTACACATTAACTATTACACTTTACAAAATACTATTAACATCAAACCAATAGAGGTAATAAATATAATCAACCCAGCTAAGAGAGAAGAATGAAATCACCAATATTTACACAAACCAACGCAAACTATCATAATTGCACTCACTTACTTATTAACACTTTCAACTTCACAAAACCATAAGTATAACCAATATAGTCCACAATACCAACAGAAAGAGAGAGGGAGAGAGAGACCTTACCTTAGCAACGCCTGAAGCCAGACTGAGGCCACGTAAGACACACAAGACGAGGCGTCACGTAGGTTCGAGACAGGTACCAGGTTCGCCTCAATGACTCGTTGTACCTGTCACACTTGAACAAGCCAACGACCCTTAAAGGAGACAGGGGTTATAACGACTTATCTATAAAGGTAGAACAAAGGTGTTCTTTAGTTATCTGTGGCAATTATGACTTATATGACATGGTGCGATTTTGACATTATATTGTTATGAGAGAAAAAAAAAGAGAGAGAGAGAGAGAGAGAGAGAGAGAGAGAGAGAGAGAGAGAGAGAGAGAGAGAGAGAGAGAGAGAGAGAGAGAGAGAGAGAGAGAGAGAGAGAGAGAGAGAGAGAGAGAGAGAGAGAGAGAGATAGTTACCTGATAAAATCAAACTACGAGGTACAGCTTTCTTCTCTCTATTAATGTATATCAAATAACCTTCTTACTTACTTAATCAAACAATAATTGTAGTAGTAGTGGTAGCGTTTAGACGACAGTGTGTGTGTGTGTGTGTGTGTGTTATTCACCTATGGTCTTGTCCACGCGAATCAGACTCGCGATCGGCAGTTTCACCCTCCTGGTGCGAGCTAGGAGCTCATTTTTACCGATCTTTGGGCAATGCTGGGACCTCACACACCACACATCCCCATCGCCTTGCTTAACGGGGATAGTAACCGCACGAATTTGCCAGTGAAAAATCCCCGGGTGTGTGTGTGTGTTAGGGATGTGCACCGGCATCCGGTATACCGAAATACCGGTATTTTAGCACCGGTATTACCGGTATTTTTATTTTTCGGTATACCGGTATCGGTATTTGTATTGCATCGGTATACCGGTATCGGTATATTATTTGGTCGGTATTTGATTTCGGTATTATGTTTTTTTCTCTTTTTTTTCTCGAAACAGACTCCTGACCAGTACCAAGACCAAGAACTGACTAGTGACTACTCCGACTGCCGAGACACGTATGGTAGCGTAACGCTCATTGGCTCAGAGCAGTGGCGTAGCTAAGAGGGGGGGCGAGGGGGGGGCTGTTTGAAATCGCCCCCCGGGCCCCCAAGAGAGGGGGGCCCCCAAATGCATCACTTAATCAAACAAAACTCCTGTGATCCTCTACAAACTTAGCTTAAACTCCTTGGTGTTTGTGTTTAATTTGATCTGTATCTTTTGGGTACCATCATAGCCATTTTAATTCGGATTAAAAGGGATTTATGGGCATTGATAGTCTCAGAAAGTGTCAAAATACACCAAAATATGTTCATTTTCCAAAATATTCCCGAATCACTCCAGCTGGTTGCCTCCCTCGCTTCGCTCGCCCCCCCTCCCCCCAACACCTGCAAACTTTAGAGGGGGCCCCACTAGGAAGTACGACCCCCGGGCCCCAAAATATCTAGCTACGCCCCTAGCTTCAGAGCCTCAGAATCTGAGGCGCGTATTATCATTGTCCGATTGCAGCTCAGCTGACAATGTAGCTCTGTGAAACTACGGTATCTATATGAAAGAGGGTAACGCCATTCATAGGCCCTATGTTAAACGCTACTGGGCGCCATCTTAGCGCCAGGGCCTCTTCGTTCACCCAAGACCCGGGGAAGTTCTCAAGGCATTACCCCGCAGTATATCATGTTATACATGTATAAAGGATATACTGTTATCTTCGGAAATGCTTGTTCTATAAGATTATCACATTAAACATAGTAAAACACATTAAATAAAGTTTCATTATGAGACTTTATTATGAGACATTATGAAAGGTAATTTAAGTAAATGATGAGTACTGGGATAGGATAATTGAACTTTCCCATTAGTATAAAGCCCTTAATATCACCTAATTGAAAGGTGCCCATNTGTTTATCTTCAGTTTGGATAATTTTTCTATGTAGTAACTTATTTAGAAAATAATAATAAGCTAGTCTTAAGTTTCCACGCCCGCTAACAATACAGTAACAATACATGTCCGTCATGGAGCTCCGGCTCGACGGACCGTGGCTAATGTTTATGAAATTTGTATATATTACAACATTGTCTTATTATTAGCAATAAACGTTTACTTACTTACTTACTACTACTTACTTACCTTACGCTGCAGAAATATGAAGAAATGCAACAAAATAAAGCGTTGTTTGGCCAAAAATCCTCCCCTGCTTCCTCCCAGCTGCCTGCACACACAAATCCTGCTTCCTCGTTGGCGCGCACTCGACTGTCGCTCGTGCCGGATTACTCAAGGAACTCAACACTGCTTCGAAACACTAAACCTTTCCCTTATTTCCTTTCCACGCCCTTACCTGTTGACCTTTGACCAATAACACTGGGGAACAAATTTTGTTGAGTTAGGTCTGACACTTGTATTAAGTAATTTTTGGGTGCTGAATCCACAACTGATCTCAGTTTTTCTCTATCACGTCAAGTTTTTGAACTGTAGGATTTTCGTTTTCTTAAAAAATATGAAAAATACTGTACATAACAGTAACAGTGCTTATTTTATAAAAAGTTGCAAATGTTAACATACAATGAAAAATGAAAGAAATAGGCATGAATAGAATGTTTATTTAACATTATCATGTTTTTAGAAAGGATAAGGCTATAATTGTGTGCAGGTTAAGGTAAAAATTTACGTTTGTAGCTTTGTCTGGAGTGTTCAACTTGAGGACTATCGCGTTTGATGCTCCAACAATAGTCAGCCATCATATGCACATCCATCTACCCTGGTAACGTTCTTCCATAACTTCAAATCTTGGTGAAATCGTTCACCTTGCTCGTCGCTAGCAGCACCAAGATTTTCCGGAAAGTTGTCAAGATGGCTATGCAAAAAATGTACTTTAATACTCATGCTGCAACCAAGCGCTTTGTAGCTCTCCAATAGTTTCTGAACAATTTCTGTGTAATTACTTGCACGTGTATTCCAAGAAAGTTCTTGACGACGTCTTTGAATGATAGCCAAGCATTCTTTTCAAGGTCTGACATAGTACCGTTGAAATGTTCATCTTTGATGAGCTGTCGAATTTGTGGACCATCAAACACACCGGCCTTGATTTTTTCAATTGACAGTCCAGGAAATGCCAAGATGATGTACTTCAAACAGTCGCCATCAGTTGACAATGCTTTTACAAATGTTTCATGAGACCTAGTTTTATGTGCAGAGGTGGGAATATTATTTTCTTCCTGTCAACAAGTGGCTCATGTACAATGTTAGGATCTCCAGGTTTAAGATCAGATCTCGGAGGCCAATTCGTCTGAACCCAATGCTTCTCTCGAGCTCTGCTATCCCACATACAGAGAAATCAGGGATACTTTGTGTATCCACGTTGTTGACCAAGAAGGAAGGACACCATTTTAAGGTCAACACAGATGATCCAATTGTGTTTGTCATATTGCAGTAACTCAATGACTCTCTTTACATCTCCATATTCTTCACGAAGACAGACCGAATGCCCAATAGGGACTGCGCCAAACAAATTGCCATTGTGTAGAAGGACACACTTCAAGCTCCGCTTGAGCTATCAATAAACAATCGCCATCATTTGGATTGTAGATTGAAAGCCCTAATTCCTTCAGTAAACTAGGAATTTTATGGCAAAACACAAAACCGCTGGCACTTCGAAAGTACTGCAGAAATGTACTTTCTCTGGTTCGAAAGTATGATACCTTCACTCCTTGTTCAAGTATGTTTTTCTCGTTCAGTCTTGATGCTAGTATTTCTGAAGCTTTTCTGGATAGGCCCAAATCACGTGCTAAATCATTCAACTCGTGCTGATCAAATCCCCTACGAACTGAATCCTCGTGAATGTCAAAATCTGCATCATTGCTGTCACTGCGTTCTTCAACATCACTCAGATCTTCTAGAGGAGGTAGTTGTTCGAAAACTGGCACTGGAATTTCAGCTGAATGAGGCTGAATGAGGCTCACAAGTGGAATTTTGCTTATCTGGAGGGTAAGCTGTGGAGAAAAAACTTGACGTGCTAGAAAAAAACTGACTACAGATTTGGAAACAGCATGCCAATTTTAGTCTAAATAAGCTCAACAATCTAACTCAACATTTTTTTTTTCTTCAAATTGTTCCCCAGTGTAATTCTTGACCTGTAACGTTATCTAAGTATTAAATGTCAGTAAATGTGAGTTAGTAATAATGTTGGTATTGTTTTGTAGTATTTTTTTTTTAAAGTTTATATTGATAGGGTTCGTTAGTGCTTGGAACTCATTAACAGCGTCGCAGAGGATTGTGCGAAGAAAAAAAATTTTTTTTTTTTTGCTACGTAGTTTGTTGGTTGTTAAAGGACTGGATTGCTTTGTTAGCAGTGGCGTAGCTAGGTATCTATCCACAGGGGGCACCTGGGTGGGGCACTAGACAAGCGGGGCCACTCTGATGCCACATAGAAAGGTATAAGGGTATATTCTAAGATCAGATCAGTGGTGGGTATTACAGCATTATACAGAATACCCCAGCCATAGCCAGTTAGGGGGGGGGCATAGGGGGGGCGTGCCCCCCCATACCCTCCCGTAGCTACGCCAGCATTAGTCTTTTGTTCCCCTTACCCCTTACTGTCTCTTTTCCCCTTTACCCCTTACTGTCTCTTTACCCTTACCCCTTAGTGTCTCATTTCCCTTTACCCCTTACTGTCTCTCCCCTTATCCATTACTGTCTCTTCTCCCTTTACCCCTTACTGTCGCGGTGCACAGACAAACATACATACACTTCAGACACATGTATTGGAAGGACGTTTCAATCTATTTTCGCACATCGCATTTTCTGACGTCCGGCTCGGAAGCAAACCAGGAAAGATATTGAATAGCATACAGAGTTATATTAGAGGCATTCAAGATTTCTTTTATAATATCATCCTGTTTTCTGAATGGACAATTTGTTATGCTCGGTTTTTGCTACCGTAGATAACACTTAAGTCGCCAGGACAACGTTTTTTTTCAATTTACACACGTCTGGTGGCGTTAATACTTACATTTCTACATCAATGATTTCAGGAAAGTTAGAAGGTGCTATCTGGAGAGTCTGTGTCATTTTGTGTCTTCATCTGTGTCATATTATGGCTATAAATGAACAAATTACTAAAATATCAACCGAGTGGCGACCTACACTAAGATCGCCAGATAGTGTTTATGTTCTGAGTGTCCTCCCGCCGTCGTCGTCGCTCGAAAAAAAAATGAGTAGCGAAATTTGAAACCGTATATACTTGCAGATACAAAGTATAAAACAACGCTGAAACAGGCTAGATTTTACCTCTACTTCATCTTCAGTGGCACATAAAAATCAGTAGTGATGCTATAATTCGTAATATATGGCAGCTGGCGACATTCGGGCATCTAAAGCTGGCGACATTAGGGCATCTAATATACTATAGGAGTAGCCGTGTTTCTGTGTGTGTGTGTGTGTCTGTCTGTCTGTCTGTCTGTCTGTTGTTTTGGGTAGCCGAAACTGTAAATTCAATTTTGATGAGAGTAGGCTCTAAAAATCGCAAATAAATCGTAGGTGGTAAACGGCTTGGTCCCATGTCGATTGAATAATTTTGAAAGGGGGTTTTGGGCTAAAAACACTTAAGGAGTATTAAATTACAGGAAAAACTCTGCGGTAACGTCTTGCCGCATTCCACAAACTCAGTAGACTCATGGACGTTTGTGTGCGTGTGTGAGTGTGTGTGTTGGAATCACACGGAACACAAAGGGTTGGAATCACACGGAACGTGGTCTACCCCGAGGCACTTTGACCAATGACCAACGACAGCAACAACACGATTGGAGTTTGCAATCACATGTTGTCTAATATATACTACTACTACAAACATCAATACGTGGGTCCGAAGTGCCCACAAGCACTTGTCTAATATACTATAGGAGTAGCCGTGTGTGTGTGTGTGTTTGTCTGTCTGTCTGTCTGTTTTGGGTAGCCGAAACTGTAAATTCAATTTTGATCAGAATAGTCTAAAAAAATCGCAAATAAATCGTAGGTGGTAAGCGGCTTGGTCCCATGTCGATTGAATCATTTTGAAGGGGGGGGTTGGGATAAAAACACTTTTAGGAGTATCAGATTACAGGAAAAGCTCTGCGGTAACGTCTTGCCGCATTCCACAAACTCAGTAGACTCATGGACTTAAACGTTTGTGTGCGTGTGTGAGTGTGTGTGTTGGAATCACACGGAACACAAAGGGTTGGAATCACACGCAACGTGTTCTACCCCGAGGCACTTTGACCAGTGACCAACGACAGCAACAACACGATTGGAGTTTGCAATCTCATGTTGTCTAATATATACTACTAATACAAACATCAATACATGGGTCCAAAGGGCCCACAGGCACTTGTGTGGCGACTATAGTGTTATTTACGGTATCATATATCTAAATACAGCATGAAGAGGTGAAACTAGACAAGTGGAACTATTGTCTTTTATAATTTTTTGTTTGTTTCATGATAAGAACGCCATGATTTACGGGTTAAAAGTGACAGCGATATACTGAATACTGTTGTGTCTTTTGTTTTATAATGG
The DNA here is from genome assembly GCA_016584305.1 of Chionoecetes opilio. Classification (NCBI taxonomy): domain Eukaryota; kingdom Metazoa; phylum Arthropoda; class Malacostraca; order Decapoda; family Majidae; genus Chionoecetes; species Chionoecetes opilio. Next base: position 52,877 of record JACEEZ010025540.1, read on the forward strand.
AATCTGACCATTTTCCTCTTTTTTCTTCGTCCATGTCTTCTTATTCTTCTTCTCTTTCTCCTTTATCATAATCATCATTTTTTATTTTTTTTCCTCTTTTATTTTTTTTTCTTCTTTCGAATCTTTATTATCATATTAATTACCTTAATGTTGTTCTTTTCTTCATTTTTTTCCTATCTCCCCTTCTTCCTTCTCCTTACTCGTTATTTGTTTTCTCCTTAATCCCTTTTTCTTTTTCTATGTCCTCTTCATCTTCTTCCTCCTCTTCCTCTTACCCCTCTTCTTCCTCCTCTTCTCCCCACCTTTAACACGCGTTATATAAAGTTCCTGTTCTGTACGAGCCTCCACCGCCGTGTTCTGTTCTTATCCTATCTGTTCAGTAATGTTATCGTCTCCCTTGTCTTCCTTACACCATCCAGCCATCTCTTCCTTGGTCTTCCTCTCTCTTATTACAACCTAGCAATACTAATTTCCTGCCTTCCTTCAATCTCTTTCTCTCATCACGCGTGTTATGGCACTGGATATATTATATGTATGTGTAGCATGTAGTCATTTTGGAGGTGTATGTGCTACGTGTGTCCTGCCTCTTTTCTGCAGCACAGCTGTTATTGTGTTGCTCAGACAGACACCACCTCGTTAATAGTATTGACATGGACATAATTGTGTTTTTCTGCTGCTGCTTGCATTTCTTCAGAATGCATAGTCAGTGTTTTGTGTGTGCCTGTGGTTAATTGCCACTTATCTTAGTTGATAGGCAACTACACACAGGGACAGACACAATTAACGTTGGGTGTGTTTGCGTCATCGCCGTGTGAACAGCAAGCGGGGCTTTGCATTGCACGCACTCAGCAATTCCTGGATAAACACTGTATCAAGAATGAATCCTTTCCTTTATAACTCGCCGACGGAGAAGAGGAAGGACAGAAGAGAGGGAGACGCCAAAGCAGGCGCTCCTAAGCTCAAGACTCTATGTGAGTCTTGAGTGTGTACTCACCTGTGAGTGAGTACTTGTCACGGTATAAACTGTTGGGGCTTGTCTATTAAGACTTAAGCTTCCTTGGCCGTTTGTAAGAACCTGTGACTTTATATTATAACCATAACCTTATAAGTGTACATATATATATATATATAATATATATATATATATATATATAATATATATATATATATATATATATATATATATATATATATATATATATATATATATATATATATATATATATATATATAATATATATATTAGGGGGTCACATTTACAGGGTAAAAAAAAAAGTTTGTCGGATTCGTCGGGCCGGGTCGGAATTCTTGTCGATACTATGGCACAAGGTTCTGTGCAAAATTTAATTCCGATCGGATGATATTGTCCCGTCCCGCAGTGCGGCCAAAGTTTTCACTATTTAACAAAATTTTGGGAAAAATAGGTGAACTGAGATAGGGATTAGGGAATCAAAATTTAGTACCTTCTACTCATAATTGTTTGTGTTAATGCTTTTTCATCTGTACAGTGCAATTAAAAGTGATTTAAGCAAGGACTGCATTAGTCATACAGAGCTGGACGACACTGCCCACCACAAAATGGCCAGTGGCCCAGTTACCCTTCAGCGCTTGTGGTGTGAGGGTGTGTGACCTGCCTCCCAATTTGTGGGCCGCTTTAGTCGTTGTTGTGCCACGTTGGGGTGGCCGCTGCAACTGCAGCATGTTACGCTCACCCAAACGAATGTGGCTTCTTGGGCAGCCCGAACCGAACCCCTGGGGGGGGAAAAAACCTTCCCCAAGAACGGGCAAGTGCTACGGGCGCTTCTTCCACTTCGCCCGTGTGCAGCGGAAGTCGGTGAAAAAAAGCGGCTTCCTCGTCCCCGCGGAGTGGCGGGGTGGGGGGAGAAAGCACGGACCCCCACGCAAAAGAAGAGCCGCTGGTGGAGAGGTCCTCCGGCTGTAGCATCATGGCAAATTTGGGTGGGGCCAAGAAGGGGAGCGCTGAAGGAAGCAAATCAAAAGTTGAACTAATTGAAAGTTCGCAGAATCCCCTAAATAATATTTTTTTTTTGGGCCAAATTTTGCATGACTTTTAAACCGTGCCGTTGCATGTGGGCGTGGCGGCTGGAGGGCCCCGAACGATACTCGGAAAATTTATCCCCTGAAATTATCAGAACTGCGGTCATTAAACTTCTTTCCCAAAAAACAACGAAAATTTCACCTCATAAACAATTAAATTTTCCCTCATCCACAAGGATGGGGGACGTAGTCCGCCCGTCCGACCTATAGTAAGTTTAAAAATTTAATTTCATGTAGATCGACGAGTTGGAATAAAGTATGTTTTCCTATTAGTAATTTTTTTAATTTTTTTTTTTGCATTGGCACAAAAATTTTATGATGTCATCCGAATGTAAGGTGTGTGTTTTTGGGCGTTATTTTAAATTGTACTAAAAATCATATTAACTTGAGTAAATTTATTTCCAATAGTACTGTCAAAACCTTTACAAGTAACTTTTATCGCCCCAAAATTAATAATTTTTTTTGTTTTTATTACTCTAATAAATGAATAATTAGGTAGGAAAAACTTTATTTAGGTTGTGGTAAAAAATTTTTTTAAACGATCACTACAGACGATTTATCTCTTTCAGTTGAGCGAAAATCCCGGATTTTTCTCATGGCCGATGACGCTTTTCGACATCGGGCACGCGGACGCCTTCGACTCATCAGGGGACAGGATGGGCGTTCCGGGGCCAGCGTCCCCGGGGGGGACCCCGTGGCATATGCAAGGATCGCCAATCCTTTGGCCCACAGAGAGCGACGGGTTGGAGCGCGGGTGCTAAAAACGGTCGAGCTCACCGGGGGCGTGCAGACTGCCACGCGCAGCCATCGGGCTTGGGGGGCAGGCGACAAGAAGAGAACGGTGGTGAGCGGGGGCCGGGGCTTCGTTCCCGGCGCAGGAAAATCCCTCAAGGCCTTTCCCCCAAGCGTCCCGCAAGCCCCATGAGCCGGCTGTCGCCGTTTCTTGGACCGAAAGGATTCGGACCCACCGCAGTTATCTTTCACCGCTGCCCCGGCGCCGCGCCCTCCCGCCGCACACCGTGCGGCGCCACCGGAGGGGCGGCGGGGGAAGAGGCTAAAGGGGATCAAGGCGGAGAGACCGTGAATGTGCCGGCGGGGCCGTTATACACTGGGAACGGAAAAATTTCGAGGGAGGCCCGGTGGGGATCGCGGAGCGATTGCCCCCCCTGGGGGTTGGGGGGACGGGACCAGAAGTGTTATGGTGCCAAACTCGCGGCGGGGGACGGGCGTGCTGACCGGGGAGGCGGTCTACGACGCTGCGAAGGAGGGCCTCGTCGACAAACATCGGGTGTGCTTCGACACAACCGTCAGCAATACCGGACTCAAGGAGGGCCTGCGTCCACATAATGAAAACCGTCAAACGGAAAACTGCTCCACTTCGTTTCCCGGACCCCCCGGCTCGAGCTAGGGGGGCGCGATTACCGTCTCTTCGGCCCCTCTTCCGGCCCCCCGGATCCAGTGTTCAAACGGTTTGTGAATGGTGGCCGCCCCAACCCGGCGTCGTCCAACCGCTCGAAGCCCGTCGACGGCGCCCACAAATCATCGCCACCTGCCCGCGTTTCTGAAGGGAAAAAGAGCCGCGGAAAAGATACCGCGAGATGGTGCAGCTCACCATCATCGGTTGGGCGGTGAGGTTTAGGGAAAATTTCCCGGAAGGGCCGGGGGCCTTTCCACCTGGCCCATGGATGGCAAAGGTGATCTACACTCTCGATCACCCCCCTTTCCCCGGGGAGTTTGCCTCACCCAACACGAGAAGAGGGAGCGATCGGTTCACGCGTTTATTTGGGCACAAAAGTACGTGGAACCGTGGATGTCCGCCCACTGCTCGCTCGGCCCGGCAACGGCCTCGCCCCCCTTTAAACCCTGCCGCCCAGCGAAAAGGGGATGGGGGGGGCATCGGCAAGGTGATGGCCCGGCCCTGTGGTACTCTCCCAGGGGCTCGCGCTTCCCTCTTCGACGAGGCGACGGTGGGGGGAGAAGGGGCCCGCGCAGCCCATGCAGCAGGGCTGGGGGAGAAAAAACCCCCCCTCCCGCGCCGACGTCGCCTCGACGAGTGGGGGCAGCCTCCCTGGGTCGTTTGCGACGACCAACTGGGCCCCCTCACCGCCCCCCGGGGCCGGTCACGATTCCTCAACGTCGATCCGGCCGATGGGGGGAGGGGGCGACTAACACGGTCGTCGGGCGCCGCCCTACGGGTGGTGAAGACTTTTTGGAGAGGGGCCCGGCCCCCATCCGCGTTTGCGGCGCCATCACGCGCGCGGGAACAGCGAAGCACCTTCTGCAGGTGGGAGCGCCCCCGGGGTTTTTACCCGTGCGCGAAATAGGATAGGATGGCGGCACGGGGGTTTCGTTTTTTTGACATCGTCCACCAGTGTAGATTTGTAAGGTTTAATAGTGGGAAACTTGGCCGCTTGCGGGACGGTATAAAGTTTTCCCCATCGGGGAAAAAAATTTTGCACAACCTTGTATCATTGTATCGACAAGAAATTCAGACCCGGCCCCAAAGAAACGAAAAAAAATTTTAAAGTGGACACCCTAATGCTCCAGATAACTGGTCTCTATCGTCCCCCCATCTTGGACGGTGCATAGCCCGCAGGAATCGTTTTCAAACTCACCACGGCCATTTGGGGAAATTTACGGGCATATTTGCGTTTTCGGAAGCACTTAGGGAAATCCGCATACAAATTCAGACTTCCCCCATTTGCGGAAGTTGCGGTTTTCGGAATGCCGTACCTGACAAACACAACACACCCCCACACACACCACACACACACACACAACACAAACACAGGGGAACTCCCCCTAGTGTAAGGGATAGCACGCTCGACTCAAACCGAAAGTCCGGGTTTTGATACCGGGGGGAGCGAAGACAGACGGGCGGTCTTCTTAAAACCCGGCCCTGTCCACCCAATAATGGGACCGGGGTTAGGGGGGTTTGTGACCCCCTCCCCTGGGGTTGTGGGGAAACACAAGCACTAAGATAATGATAAAATAAATTTGATATGGAACGGGGCCCTCGAGCGTTTTTGGGCCCTGTTTAAAAAACAAAATAGATGAATACAAAAATGAATACACACACTATACACCCTTTGGCTTTTAATTTGTCGCGTATAAAAGGGAAATCGGGGGGGGGNCGGAAAATTTTTGATTAGATTACAGTTTGCGTGGATAATCAATGCGCGCCTCCAAAGGAATGTTTACCGTATGAGGCACCATGTTTATACAAAATAATGTAGAATATAAACACTTACAATTGTAGTTAGTTTTTGTTGCGTAGCCCTTCCTCTTGATGACCCTTTGAAGGCGACGTGGTAAAACTGTCAGCAAGATTTTGAAGGAACTCAGGCTTAAATTCTCCCAACACTTTCGGAGCTCCATTTCAAGCTTGGGGATTTGTAGAGGTGTCACGTGAGCGGAGTCTGCCTTTAATGATGGCCCAAATATTTTCTATGGGTGATATATCGGGAGAATTACCTGGCCCAGTCATCTATTCTCCCAATCTTGCAGTCATCAAGCCACTGTATCACATCTCGAGCTGTGTGACAGGATGCTCCATCCTGGTGGAAAATCTGTGCCTGTGTCTTTTCAAAAGCAGGCCTCCAGGTGGTCATTTAAAAGATCAAAATACACCACTTTTTTAACAGTTGTGTTCTTTGGGAAAATAAATAAGTTCCCATACCATGAAAAGTAAAGCAACCCCACAACCATTAAACTGGGAGGGTGTTTTGTGGTCTTTCGTGTTGTAGCGAGGCTCGGTGGGGTCTAAGCCGGGGCACGGTACACTTTTGCTGGTCCTCTCCACTCACACAAAATGTGCTTTCGTCACTCCACAGCACAGCCCGCCACTTGTCGAGAGGCCAATCTCTGTATTTCTTTGCAAAGTGAAGCCTTTTCTTCCTTTGGCGGTCATTTATCAGTGGCTTATTCCGCGCCCGGTAACACCTGTAGCCAAGGTCACGTTTCAAAGTTTCCTGTACAGTACGAAGGGGACACATTACCAAGAAGAGTATGATTTTCCTCCTTCAGTTCTCTGGCTGTAAGGCTAGGATTGGCATCAAGCTGTCGCCTTAACACGCTCCTAGTTCTGTTACACGTTTTTTTTTGTTTCCCAGGTTGTTGTTTTTGGGAGCGGGAGATTCACCTCTCCGCCAGCCTTAAATTGGCGGATCAAATTTTGCACTGTTCTAAGCTTTAGTCCTTTAAGCTTGCAAATTTCCTTATTATTGATCCTAGCCTTGTAAAGATCAATGATTGCTTGAATCGTTGTGCCATCCGTATGTTTTCCACCCATTATGTAATCCAGCAAAAACAGGCAAAAACACGGGATGTAGGGGAACGCTGCAGGCTATAAGTTCAAAATCATGCAAACTGTCAACCGCCTATGGAGGGAGGAGAGGGAGGGAAACCCTCCCTCCCACACACCGGTGAGTGTGCAAGATGATGTACGTCCCTGTCAGATATACGATTCATGCCTTCTGCATTCTTTTATAGCTTGGGAAGCAACTTTAAATCTGCGCGGTAAATCTCGATGAACGGATTCTGGCGTAAAGATCATCCGCGCAAGCCTGTAGATTGTGATTAGTCGTTTTGTCCTTTTTATGATTGTGATTGGATGATGATTATTTGCCTTGACGGATTTGTGATTAGGATTAGATCTTTTCTATTATTGCTGGATTAGGATTAGATGATGATTATAGTCACCTTTTATTGTGATGATTTGTACACAGTAATGATTATTATTAAGGTCATTTTTCTGTTCAGCTATACATGAGTCAACAGTGTTTTGTATTCAAAGTATTTTTATTTTTTATATTTATATTTCAAAGTATATCAAAGTCAGGGTTCCGTCAAACAGTGCATAAACATTTGCTCACACTTGTTTGGCTTCATCCCCCTCATTGCTCGGCTACTTATCATCACATTAAATATCTAAGCACACTTCCTGAATCAGCACACTTTTCTGACTATGACGGTGAAGGATGCCTCCCAGTGTGACAATATCTAGACGGTCAAAATAGTAATTCGCTCTTTGCTTTGCTTACATGTCAGCCGCCGCGCCGCCCTCTCATGCAGCAAGCGACGGGTCAACGTTTTCTGCGGGGATACAGCGAGAGAAAAGTGACCCCTTGCAAGCGACATTTCTCTTGCTCCCCCGCAGAAAACGCCTTATATATATAGTATAGAGTTACTATTATCATGTGCGCGCTATACGGCTCACTCGTAAACATAAACAAAGGCACATCGCAGGCGTTATAATACTGACATTTCTCTTGCTCCCCCGCAGAAAACGCCTGTAGTTAGTGTCCTGCCTTGCAAACATGCCTGTACCTGGGACATATTACAGGAGAACCTCGTTTTATCCGGCATCTCGGGGGTGAGCGCATGCCGGATAATCATTTTGCCGTTGTTTTGAGAGTTACTCCTATGGATTTTTTTTTTTTTTTTTTTTTTCCCATCACAAGGAACCGGCCAAGGGCACAACAAAAATGGGTAACACAAAGTCCGCTTAGTTGCCAGTCCCTATAAAGTAGACAGTAAGAGAAAAAAAAAAAACCTGGGTCGATTCGTGCCGTTGTTTTGAGGCTGCCGTTGTTTTGAGACTGTCGTTGTTTTGAAGCTGCCGTTGTTTTGAGGCTGCCGTTGTTTTGAGGCTGCCGTTGTTTTGAGGGTGCCGTTGTTTTGAGGGTGCCGTTGTTTTGAGGCTGCCGTTGTTTTGAGGCTGTCGTTGTTTTGAGGCTGCCGTTGTTTTGAGGCTGCCGTTGTTTTGAGGCTGCCGTTGTTTTGAGGCTGTCGTTGTTTTGAGGCTGCCGTTGTTTTGAAGCTGCCGTTGTTTTGAGGGTGCCGTTGTTTTGAGGCTGCCGTTGTTTTGAGACTGTCGTTGTTTTGAAGCTGCCGTTGTTTTGAGGGTGCCGTTGTTTTGAGGCTGCCGTTGTTTTGAGGCTGTCGTTGTTTTGAGGCTGCCGTTGTTTTGAGGCTGTCGTTGTTTTGAGGCTGCCGTTGTTTTGAGGCTGCCGTTGTTTTGAGGCTGCGTTGTTTTGAGGCTGTCGTTGTTTTGAGGCTGCGTTGTTTTGAGGCTGCCGTTGTTTTGAGGCTGCCGTTGTTTTGAGGCTGCCGTTGTTTGAGGCTGCCGTTGTTTTGAGGCTGCCGTTGTTTGAGGCTGCCGTTGTTTTGAGGCTGCCGTTGTTTTGAGGCTGCCGTTGTTTTGAGGGTGCCGTTTGTTTTGAGGGTGCCGTTGTTTTTGAGGCTGCCGTTGTTTTGAGGCTTGCCGTTGTTTTGAGGCTGCCGTTGTTTTGAGGCTGCCGTTGTTTTGAGGCTGCCGTTGTTTTGAGGCTGCCGTTGTTTTGAGGCTGCCGTTGTTTTGAGGCTGCCGTTGTTTTGAGGCTGCCCTTGTTTTGAGGCTGCCGTTGTTTTGAGGCTGCCGTTGTTTTGAGGCTGCCGTTGTTTTGAGGCTGCCGTTGTTTTGAGGCTGCCGTTGTTTTGAGGCTGCCGTTGTTTTGAGGCTGCCGTTGTTTTGAGGCTGCCGTTGTTTTGAGGCTGCCGTTGTTTTGAGGCTGCCTGTTGTTTTGAGGCTGACGTTGTTTTGAGGCTGCGTTGTTTTGAGGCTGCCGTTGTTTGAGGCTGCCGTCGTTTTGAGGCTGCCGTTCGTTTTGAGGGTGCCGTCGTTTTGAGGTGCCGTTGTTTTGAGGCTGCCGTTGTTTTGAGGCTGCCGTTGTTTTGAGGCTGCCGTTGTTTTGAGGCTGCCGTTGTTTTGAGGCTGCCGTTGTTTTGAATGCCGGTTAAATAAGGTTCTCCTGTATAGTATATGAAATTGGCTAATTTATTGATGAGAAATAGAATGGCTACATGGAAAATACAACGACATAATCACAATAATCAAATTTTCGTCATTGATTATTATGAAGAAAAATAGGATTAGGATTTGATTAGGATTCTACCTGTTGCTTAACTTTTGATTAGGATGATGTAATGACAGCCTTGGATTAGGATTTTTTGGATTAATAGTCATAATGATGCCCCTGTCTGATACTATCCTTGTATATGTACCAAAGAACTACACATAACGCCCCCCCTTCCCCCCTTCCCCCTCTGTTAACGCCCCCCCTTCCCCCCTTCCCCCTCTGTTAACGCCCCCCCTTCCCCCTCTGTTAACGCCCCCCCTTCCCCCTCTGTTAACGCCCCCCCCTTCCCCCCCTGTTAACCCCCCCCCCCCCCCCCCCCCCCCGCCCCCCTTCCCCCTCTGTTGACGCCCCCCCTTCCCTCCTCCCCCAGGAAAAAAATACTTTGAAAAAAAATAGCAAATCTTCAGAAAAGCACAAAAAGCAGAAAAAAAAACCACGACATACCCAGATATATGTTAAACCCTATGTTAAACCCTGTGTTAAACCCCCCGCCTGCCCCCCTATGATAACCCCCTTCTTCCTCCCCAGGGTGCGGGCCAGGCTGGGGGGCGGGTGCGTGACCTGGGGTGTTTTGAATCAGCCCAGACAGTGAAGGTCAACCCTGACAAGCCCCAGGAGGAAGTGAGGTTCTTTACGCTGGAGGTGAGTGTAGTAGTAGTAGTAGTAGTAGTAGTAGTAGTAGTAGTAGTAGTAGTTGTTGTAGTAGTAGTAGTAGCAGTAGTAGTAGTAGTAGTTGTAGTAGTAGTTGTAGTAGTAGTAGTAGGAGTAGGAGTAGGAGTAGGAGTAGGAGTAGTAGTAGTAGTAGTAGTAGTAGTAGTAGTAGTTGTAGTTGTAGTAGTAGTAGTAGTAGTAGTAGTAGTAGTAGTTGTAGTAGTAGTAGTAGTAGTAGTAGTAGTTGTAGTAGTAGTAGTAGTAGTAGTAGTTGTAGTAGAGTAGTAGTAGTAGTGTAGTGTAGTAGTTAGTAGTAGTAGTAGTAGTAGTAGTAGTTGTAGTAGTAGTAGTAGTAGTAGTAGTGGTAGTGGTAGTAGTTAGTAGTAGTAGTTGTAGTAGTAGTAGTAGTAGTAGTTGTAGTAGTAGTAGTAGTAGTAGTAGTAGTAGTATTGTAGTAGTAGTAGTTAGTAGAAGTAGTAGTTGTAGTAGTGTAGTATAGTAGTAGTAGTTGTAGTAGTAGTAAGTAGTAGTAGTAGTGTAGTAGTAGTAGTAGTAGTAGTAGTAGTATAGTGGTAGTAGTAGTAGTTGTAGTAGTAGTAGTAGTAGTAGTAGTAGTAGTAGTGTAGTAGTAGTAGTAGTAGTAGTAGTAGTAGTTGTAGTAGTAGTAGTAGGGTAGTAGTAGTAGTAGTAGTGTAGTAGTAGTAGTAGTGTAGTAGTAGTTGAGTAGTAGTAGTGAGTAGTAGTAGTTGTAGTAGGAGAGGAGTAGTTGAGGAGAGAGGTCATAATCTTGTGGACTACGTGTGTGTGTGTGGTGTGGGGTTGTGTGTGTGGGGTGTGTGTGGGTGTGTGTGTGTGGGGTTGTGTGTGTGTGAGGAGGTGTTCTTTTT
>JACEEZ010025540.1:64508-92008 GCA_016584305.1 Chionoecetes opilio
TTTTACTAGATAGAAGAGGGAGCATGCATGGAGTATTTGAAAATTTTATGATGACTTAGTACCCTCCACCTCTATACAATAAATATTTCTCCTCTGCTTGAAAGAAAGAAACATGCCTCTGAGTCTGATTTAAAATGCATATACTTTCTTTTGATCACTTTTAACACCAACGAACATAACTAAATTACACCAGTTACCTTTCCCTTTACAAATTTTCTATAATGCCTTGTGTTGGTACGTGTCTCCCTCTTGTAGTGTCTTATACGCTTCCTCGGGGACTGACATAACAACACAAAGCAGTGACCGATCATTCGTGGCCCTGTACGGCAGCGACCACTGCCGATGCTTTGTAGGATGAAGTTGAGAGAAACTCAGCAGCTCATGGTTTTGATACTTCAGAGTGTAAAATGTGTAGATCACTAAGGAAACGGAAACTGTCTACACAATGGAGGCGTTTTGGTTAAGGAAAAAAGTACAGTTTGCGCGGATCATCACTGCGCGCCTCCGAAAGGGGAATGTTTATACGTATGACGCACCATGTTTATAACAAAATAATGTAGAATATAAACCACTTACAATTGTAGTTAGTATTTCGTGCGCACCCCTTTCCTTTTGAGGGACCCTTTGAAGGCGACGTGGTACACTGTCGGCAAGATTTTGAAGGAACTCAGGCTTAAATTCTTCCCAACACTTTCGGAGCTCCATTTTAAGCTTGGGGAGTGTAGAGGTGTCACGTGAGCGGAGTTTGCCTTTAATGATGGCCCAAAAAATTTGTATGGGTGATATATCGGGAGAATTACCTGGCCAGTCATCTATTCTCCCAATCTTGCAGTCATCAAGCCACTGTATCACATCTCGAGCTGTGTGGCAGGATGCTCCATCCTGTTGGAAAATCTGTGCCTGTGTTTTTTCAAAGCAGGCCTCCAGGGGTCTTTTAAAAGATAAAAAATACACCACTTTGTTAACAGTTGTGTTTTTTGGGGAAAATAACTAAGTTCCCAATACCATGAAAAGTAAAACACCCCACCCCATTAAATAGGAGGGTGTTTTGGTCTTTCGTGTGTAGCGAGGCTCGGGGGGGTCTGAGCCGGGGCGACGGTACACTTTTGCTGGTCCTCCTCCACTACACAAAATGTGCTTTCGTCACTCCACAGCACAGGCCCGCCACTTGTCGAGAGGCCAATCTCTGTATTTCTTTTCAAAGTGAAGCCTTTTCTTTCTTTGGCGGTCATTTATCAGTGGCTTATTTCCCCGCCCGGTAACCTGTACTCCTGTAGCCAAGGTCACGTTCAAAGTTTCCTGTTACAGTACGAAGCGAAACATTACAAGAAGAGTATGATTTCTCTTCAGTTCTTGGCTGTAAGGCTAGGTTTGGCATCAAGCTGTCGCCTAACACGCTCTGGTTCTGTTACACGTTTTTTTGTTTCCCAGGTTGTTTTTTTGGGAGCGGGAGATTCACCTCTCCGCCACCCTTTAAAAATCGGCAGATCAAATTTTTGCACTGTTCAAGCTTTAGTCCTTTAAGTTTGCAAATTTCCTTATTATTGATCCCAGCCTTTTGTAAAGATCAATGATTGTTTGAATCTTTTGTGCCATACGTATGTTTTCCAACCATTATGCAATCCAGCAAAAAACAGGAAAAAAAACACGGTATGTAGGGGAACGCTACAGGCTATAAGCTAAAAAATCATGCAAACGTTCAACCGCTATGGAGGGAGGAGAGGGAGGGAAACGCCCCCTCCCACACACCGGTGAGTGTGCAAGATGATGTACGTCGCTGTCAGACATACGATTCATGCCTTCTGCATTTTTTTATAGCTGGGAAGCAACTTTAAATCTGCGCGGTAAATCTCGATAACGGATTCTGGCGCAAAGATCATCCGCGCAAGCCTGAACATACCGCCATAATTTTAATTTCCTAATTTCTTTTGTGGACCTCGGAGATTGTTCATATACGAGTGGTGTTCAAAATTTGTATGTACATATTCTTATAATTCATTTTAAAGTTGGTTTCGTGCTTTATAATGAGGTAATAACATATTTTGTGAAGTTTTTGATGTGGCCATATACTGTAAAGGGGATGAATATATATCGGTTTTACACATGTGTATAAAATATTTCTTGATCTATAGTTTTATTAAAAAACTCCCAGTGGTCACCACCCACCAGGATTTTATTTTTACTGATTCTATTGGAAAACAGTCAGGGAACACACACTCTGATTTCAGTGTTAAGAGATTCAACACAATTAACTTTTTTATCCTATTCTAGATCATATGTTAAATAAATGACAAGGCGCTTCAGTAATGAAGCATGTGAACTTATGAAAGCATACAGGCCCCTGAATCCACAAAGTACCGAGTTTTTATCTTTGAGAAAATGTCTGGACTTTTTGATGCATTTCGTGCTAATGAGGAAGATCTTAACCATGAGCTGCACTCTGCAAAACGCATGTTAGAATGACGCTATAAGGATGTATGTAAAGTGACAATGAAAAGCCCAAATCACTGTAGATTTAGTGAGAATTCTTGGTCCATATGAAGAGGCATTTCCTGAGTTCTACAGGGCTGGACAAAATTTCTGTAGTATTACCTGTGTCATCAGCTTCAGCAGAGGGGAAGCTTCTCTGCTCTGAAATTAATCAAAACATCACTGAGAAATACAATGGGCAATGAGAGATTAGGTAAACTTGCGGCGTTGTCAATTGAAAGCAGGCGAGTTAAAAAGCCTTAAATTTAGAAGTATTTGTTGAAAAGGTTTGCTGAGACCCACAAGAACAGAAAAAATTTTGCTTAAGTGAGGTATTCTCACTTTCTCAGTGGGAAAAAAATGTTTTTCTTTGCCTGCGGCTTTAAACTTCTGCCTTTTCTTTTTTTCAGTATCAATTATGTTATATCCATTTTGTATAAGTGGTAATATATGTATTTAATTTTGGTCATGACTGCTTTATTTCGTTCTCCATCAGCAACTGGATGATACCCTACAGTACTCAAACACCACTCCTAGAATAAATCAATATTTCCCTTTCCAAAAGTCCATACGACATCAGATATCTCTTGATATTGGTCAGAATGCAAAATATGCAAGGGGGGGGGGGGGTCTTGGCACTGTAAGTGAAAAGTTAAAATCCTCAGTCCCCACCAAACTCCCCCGCTGTATGGCTTGTTCGGCTCATCTAGTGCCCCCCAGGTGCCCCCCCCCCAATGATAAATTTCCTAGCTACGCCACGGTTAGTGACATCCTCCTCCACGCCCCACTTATTGTGCACAACTACCTGGATGATTCAAGTAACGAGGGGAGTTAATCTTCCATGCAGCGTTTTTGTTTTGGAGTAACCTTTAAAAAGCAGTAGTGTAACCCATACTTTTCTAGGTGCTAATTTATGGAGGGAAGCTGACGGACACTGTGTTAGGCCACCTTTCCCTCCTACTTTTTGGCTTCAAGCAAAAGCTGCAGTAAAAGCCTTCCTAAGTGCCATCCTGTGAAAATCTGTATGGTTCGGCCTTGCAGCTCCATCAAAGTAGTGGGAGTGTTTTGGGTACAATCTGCAACACATAATTAAAAGAATAAGAAAATTATATATTTTACATGAAGTAAATTAACAAATAAGAGCACTTAGCCACTTGCACAATAAAATCTGGAATTTGAAAGCAAAGTAAAGTAGATTATTTTATCAACAGGTTTTACAATAAGTTGGATTATTAAGTACCAAAAGAATAAGGTGTGTGGGAAATAAATTGATTAGGATGACTTGAAGGGGTACACTCCAAAATTTATAAATTTAAAAAAACTGGGAGCTTCAATTAAACTCACAACTGAAAAAGATAATTAAATTAAGGGACAACTAGAAATTATCTAACTACTACTAAAAATATTTCCCTGGTGGTAGTGGCTGTCCAACTAATGTCACCAAGCTAAACCTATTATGAGATTCAATAAGCTAGGATAACTCTAATGGGTTAACTCCCGGGCGACCTCTTGCAAAAGGGTGTGCTTAGTTGGTGACGTCTTAGATGTTGAAGATTGAAGACAATATTGCAGGCAGACAAAAACTTTTTCGATGGTACAAGCAGACACATGGACAGGGATATTTGGGTTTAGTAACCCATGCTCTCCATGAATACTATTTACAATAGAACACGTACAATTTACACGAGAACCCCACGAGATTCCCTAAAAAAATGTGGATAAGGAGCAAAGGGGCCATACATAACCAATAGAGGTTATAAGAACCAACATAACCATACATAGGCCAAATAGAAACCATACATAAATTAGCGTTAACTAAATAAATAACATCATCAATCGGGAAAAATTACCCGATTTCATGATCTTGTTAGTTAGTTTAACGCTAATTTATGCATGCTGCTAATTAATTTATCAGATAAAAGAAATATATCAATGTTTAAGCTAATTAAAATTCCGCTTCTATTTTATATTCTCCATGTAAAATGTTTTGAGCAAAATATTAAATGGTGGGAAGAGTTTAAGTTCATGCATATTTTTTGAACTCATAAGGCATTTCTTTAGTGTGTTTACGGTTTTTTTATTTTATATTATTATAGATAAACATATCTTTGGTAGGAAATTACCCGATTTTATGATGTTATGTATTTAGTTTAAAGCTAATTTATGCATGCTGCTAGTTCATTTATCAGAAAAAAAATATATGTAAATGGCAAGCAACTAAATTCCATTCTATTGATATTTCCATGTAAAGTTTTCGAGCAAAATATTAAATGGCGAAGAGTTTAAGTTCAAGCATATTTCTTGAGAGTCTCATAATGGCATTTCTTTAGTGTTCTTACGGGTTTTTATTTGATAATATTAAAGAACAAACATTTCCGAAGATAACAGTATATCTTTTATACTGATAAACATTATTAGGTAGGTAAACATGTCATCTCGGTGGCCTCGTACAGACTCCGTCTGTGACGTCATCAATCTCAGGCGCAGGCTTTTACTACAGACGGCTTTGGTGGAGGTCGGGCAGGGGGCGGGGCTGTGGGCCGACACGAGGCAGCCTAGGTCACGGCGGCTGCGCGATCACTTCACTCATTTTTACTTAATTTCAGGCCTTCTAAAGCCTGATCCTATTTTTCTGTTTTCTAATACTTTCTATGACACTTGTTGTCCTACCTAGTACACTTGCACTGTAGCACCAACCACTGAACCACAGTAATTTAACCTTCAAAGACGGAGCAGCCACAGCACGTTTTGCCTGCCCTCTCTCTCTCTCTCTCTCTCTCTCTCTCTCTCTCTCTCTCTCCTCTCTCTCTCTCTCTCTCTCTCCTCTCTCTCTCTCCTCTCTCTCCCCTTCCTTCCTTTCCCTTTCTCTCTCTCTCTCTCTCTCTCTCTCTCCTCTCTCTCTTCCTCTCTCTCTCTCTCTCTCTCTCTCTCTCTTCTCTCTCTCTCTCTCTCTCTCTCTCTCTCTCTCTCTCTCTCTCTCTCTCTCTCCTTTCTTTTTCGTTCTTCCTTTTTCAACTTACTCAACTCACACTCAACCGATACAAGAGAGAAGGAGAGAGAAAGAGAGAGAGAGAGAGAGAGAGAGAGAGAGAGAGAGAGAGAGAGAGAGAGAGAGAGAGAGAGATTTTAGAGAGATGGAGAGAGAGAGAGAGAGAGAGAGGATAAGGGATCGACCACCCCTCCCTTCCACTGCTCCCATACTGGAAGCAAGGTGAGGAAATGAGGTTTCCAAGTGAAGACGCATGGCTGTAACTCCGATACTAATCAGAGGATTTTCTCGAAAATACCTCATTGTGATTCCCACACAGTTACATCAATTGATTACAGATAGGAACCTTACCTTATGATGAAACTTGAATTCGTTTTTATATTCTCTCATTCACTCTCTCAATCTTATCTGTGTGTTTGTATAAATGTAAAATAAACCTTACTACTATCTCTATCTCTATAATATTACCGTAGGCAATTTCCACTTATCAACATTACGTAGACAACATTATCCAGTATCCCAGGGGCCACATTCAGAGACGCTAAACGTCCATCCTTCACGACCTAGCGACTGCCATCAGCTGTTTTGGTATTCTGCGTGGAGATTGATGACGTACTTAAAGTAATCGGCCAGACCATTTTCATCATTCTTGATTTAATGCAGTCAAAATATACCCACCATGATCGAGTTATCAAAATATTTTTGTCACTTTTTGCCCCCGAAACCCCCGTTTTTAAATGTTTCGCATTAAAAATCTGTAAATTCCCCGTGCTCTCAAAACCAATGTTTACAGCGAGGGACGCCCCGGGTGGCGACGTCACAACAGGGAGCCCCCCAGCACCGCCTGATAAAAAAAACGCGGGATTTTGAAAAAAAAGTAGTACGGGGGAATGTTGGGTGTTTTGATATTTTTTTTGTGCGATGTGATGGACTTGCATTTGGGGGGGCAGCGTGGGGGCTGGCCTGTACCGAGAGTTTAGACCCATTTGCAAACTGTGGGGCGACGATATATGTGTGCAGATGTGTGCAGCGGCGGCAAGCGGCGGAGAGCGGCGGGTAGGTGCAAGGCCACCGAAATGAGAGGGCTGCAGTACCCTGGTACTACCAGCCGCCCCCCGTCGCTCCAAAGGTTTCCCACACATATATCGTCGCCGTGTGGGTTGGAATGGGGCTAAGCTCTCGGGAATGGCACGCTTTCTTGCCGTCCCCAAATGCAGGAGTAAGTATGGGGCCGTGTTCGCAAAAAAAAATATACCAGAAGCACCCAAAATTCCCCAAGTACTACATTTTTCTCAGAGTCTCCGTGTGTCTGGGGTCGGGCGGGGCTGGGAGGCTCACTGTGTGACGTCGCCAGCAAGTTTCGCGCCACGGCGGAATGTGGCTGTTTTTTTTCCCGCGCTTTTTACAAAAGTCATGTTTTTAGGGAAATAAGGCGTGAAATGAATAATTTTTGTGGATTAGGTATTTTGAATGAACATTCAACATAATTATGCAAAAAAAAAATGGGTCTGGACGTTTACTTTAAAAGACGTTGAGTTTGTCAAATTACGGCGACTGCCTGTAAGGTGTGTTGTTGTGGACGCAATAACATAAAAATACTCAAAAATTGAGTATATATGAGTTTTCTAGCTCAAGAACTAAAACAGGGCAAGATACAAAACGAAATTAGACCATGTAAAAAACCCCAGCCGCTTATGGTGATAATGTTTTGGGGTGACGGTATAAGAGTGGTGAGCTGTGGCATCTCACCCGCGCGGGTAGGAGTAGCGATGCCAGGTACCACACGCACGGATTCGGGGCAGACTGAAGGTTTTTTCCTTTAAATTAAAACCCAAGCTCTTGTCCATCCAGCAGTGAATGGGTACCGGGTGTAACCGGCGGTTTGTGACCCGCCTCCCGGGGTGGTGGCTTCCCCAACACTTAGAATGGGTCCCGGGTGTAACCGGCGGTTTGTGACCCGCCTCCCGGGGTGGTGGCTTCCCCAACACTTAAGGACGGCGAGCTACGAATAAATATTAGCAAGCGAAAAAAAATCACAAGAAGAAGAAGAGCACCCTTTCCTCTGAAGGAATAATTAATAGCTTGAATACAAGGAAGTACAGCACCGGGTGTACCCGCGTGTATGTGGAGGTAGAAAAAAAGTCTTGAAGCGACGGAGGTGACACAGGGGATGAAAGAATGATGGAATAAGCTAGAAAATAGAAATAAATACAACGACCTTGAAATGCAGGCAGCGGCTGCTTCCTTTTGATTGGCTGACACGTTTGAGACACAATCTGATTGGCTGGCACGTTTGTTTTTACACAATTGTGATTCGCTGGCGAGGCTGTGACGTCGTTGTAGTCGCTCAGCCAATCAGCTATCGATGCCCATAGCAGCCATATACCGCCACTGCCATGTCTCGTACTGGAATACCCACGAGCTCCGGGGTGTAGAAATAGAGGAAGTTAGTTAAGCTAACCACTGTGGCCTTTAACTCTCTCTGAATGTCTGCCCAGCATTCCATAGTGTCAAGACTTACACCCTCGCTCAGCCCCCCTCCCCCCCCCACCGTATCTCCCGCCGCATCATTCTTGTTTGCGCCAAGGGAACACGTGCCGCTAAATAACGCTCCTCACCACACCTCCTCCTCCTCCCCCGAGAGAGAGAGAGAGAGAGAGAGAGACTCTTGTCTCCTATCTCTTCTTTCCTCTTCCTTTTTCCTTCCATCTTCCGTTCTTTCTTTTTCAAATCAATCAACCCACACTCAACCGATACACGGGGAGAGAGAGAGAGAGAGGAGAGAGGAGAGAAGAGAGAGAGAGAGAGACCCCATGTGCGAGGTCTTTCGTCGGCCTTTTTTACTTCCATCTTTTCGTTCTTTCCCTTTTTTAAACTCACTCAAACTCACACTCAACCGATACAAGATATA
Organism: Chionoecetes opilio; assembly: GCA_016584305.1. NCBI lineage: Eukaryota > Metazoa > Arthropoda > Malacostraca > Decapoda > Majidae > Chionoecetes > Chionoecetes opilio. The sequence continues at coordinate 72,878 of JACEEZ010025540.1, forward strand.
TATATATATATATAATATATATATATATATATATATATATATAGATATATATATATATATATAGAGAGAGAGAGAGAGAGAGAGAGGAGAGAGAGAGAGAGAGAGAGAGAGAGAGAGAGAGAGAGAGACGAGAGGAGAGGAGAGAGAAGAGAGGAGAGAGAGAGAAAAGAGAGAGACGAGAGAGGGGAGAGAGAGGAGAGAGAGAGAGGAGAGAGAGAGGAGAGAGAGAGAGAGAGAGAGAGGAGAGAGATGTAAACTCTCTCGTCTTCTCGTTTCATCTTTCTATCCTCTCTGAGAGGACACCTGCCATATTAACTATCCATGTCAAGTATGTGACAAAACGATGAGTTTTCCCGAGTTAGCAAAGGAACGTTGCAAAATATTTTGTGTCCAAACAGCGAAAGGGTATTAAAAGATGAAGGACTTTACCTATATTGGATTCCTCTTCAAGCAGATAAATTTCGGACGCCATCAAAGGATGCTGAACGGAATTTACGTCCACTGCAGGTCCGGCATATCTGAGTACCGTAAACTTCTATCAAATTTTTAATATCAAATCATGCGCAGTTTACCGTATTAACTTTACTCCACAGACCAAAGGTGGGCCACCCGTAATTTTCGTTTTGTCCGCTAAATCGCTAAACCCCGCTAACTTTTTGTCCATTCCGCTAATCGCTAATCCGCTAATTTTCCGGTCGCCCCCCCCCGGTCCGCTAACGCTAATCCGCTAACGCTAACGCTTAAAAAAAAAAAAATTCTGCTAAACAAGTCCGCAACAGTCTGCTAACCCTTTTTTTTTTGTTAAATCCGCAAAAACCATAATTTCCAATGAATGCAATGATGTTCCTTATATACAAAGTTTAAGTTTTATTTTCAGAATCAATACACATAAAAAAACTGGCATTTACTATAGTACTACCACATTTTCCCCCTCCCTCCTCCATCTGGGACAGCCACTTCTTCCCCCCTCAACAGGTGCAGGTTCTCCTTGCGAAGCCCAGCTTCTCGAAGTGGTCTGCCGTCAGGGATGACCTCTTGGGCTGGGATGTCAGACCGATGCTGAAGGCCTCCCCAACGGCGCGGAGGAGGGGGGGGGTGGAGTTTTGTACCTTTGATTAAACAGGTCCGACCAGGCCTCCTCTGGGGCAGGGGGAACATCCAAAGAGAGAGGGGTGGTGCTTTTCACCCTACCTTGTTCCCCCCTATAGGTGTTCTCAAAGTCCTCCTCGAAACGGGCCGGGAGTCGCCCCCGGTGGCTGTCGCCCCCCTTCCCATTACATGAGGGGTCATTTTCCCAATCTGCTGCACCTGGGCGTCGCGACCTTCATCAGTGGCCCCCTTTGTCATCCCTCCCTGAGACCCTCCCCTGATGTTGCCCTTCAAGCCGTCTCTGAGGTACCCAACCACTCCAAGCTTGAAGTGGGGGTGGAGGGCTGTGCCATCAGGAGGTCCATTCCTGAAACAGGTGCCAAACCTCCCAGAAGGCCACCCTCGGGTTGTCGTGGTTCTCCAGCATGTAGTTGATTCAGCCCCTGGCCTCCACGATGCTGGCGTCAGCCTAAAGGGCCCACCTGGTCCTTCAGAGCTTGAGGTTGGCAGGAAAATCCCAGTGGGCATTCTCCTCGGGACTGCGGATATCAGCAGATGGCAAACAGCTTCATAATTTTTGCAAACTGAGTAGCAGGTCTTGTCACCCTCATAGAAGGCTGACAGGCCCTGTTTGCGGCTGACGACGTTCAGCTGTCCTTTTCTCTGGGTCCCAGACTCAAGCAGCCCAGCACAGGACTCTTAGTACGAGTTTCCAGCGCGTCCCCCCGGCGTCTGAAGTTCTTGCCGAGGGCCTATTGATCGGGTTTGGCCGCCACTGTCCCCTGTTCTGGCAGTTCCACAACGCCTGTGCCTTGGCAGCAGTCTCGTGAAGGGGGCCCTCCACCAGAATTCCAGCCAGGCACCTTAAAAATTCAATTATAATTAATTTATTAAATTAATAAATGTACGTGATAACGTGAGTAAAGGAAGCATAAACAGATTTAAAGTTGGAATATTTGAAAATTAATAAATTATTAATTATTATTATTTCAATATTTCCTTTAAGTTTGCAGTTAAACTAATTTTAAAGTTAAATATTCAAAAAAGATCCCTTGCTGATGTCTGTCGTCGCATCAGGTGACAGTGTGGGCTCCAAAAGCGGTGTGCTTGGCAGTTTTCGGCGGACGCTCGTCCATTCCCCTCCAGGGCGCCCCCCACAGACGGCCGTGACACAGCCTCGCCTTCTCCTGGACAGGTCTGAGTACCGAATCATTATTAATAAATTACCAATATGAAATTTATTCAACACAATAAAATTTAATAAATAAATTCAGATAAATTAATTTCTTCTTTTTCTTTTAATATTTTCATTTTGAGTAACATTTAGTTTAGATCATTATTCAATATAAATAATAAATAGTCAATTCAAAAATTTCAATTATAATACAGATTTATTTTTATAACAATTAGCCTACCCCCCTTCACCTCCTCCAACATTGCCGGCAAACATCTGGAAGGCGGCGACATAGTTCTTGCCATTTGTCCGTCGTGGGTATGATGCCTTGTTGGAGAGGCCAAACTCCTGGTGCAGGTCCTCATGGCCCGACCGGGGGTGCCCCCTCGGGCTGGACAACGATCTCCTTTATGCCGAGGGACACCTTCTCCCTCTTGGGCTGCAGGGGCGATCCAGTGGCGTCTTTCCCGGGAAGCTCCTGGTTGTGGGGGACAGCTGTCGGCCGTTGTCGCCACAAGTGACTTTTTGCCAGGGGGTGCTCAGGCCGCCTTTGGTTCCTCCCCCAGCTGGGCAAGTCCCTGGTCAGCTTCCTCCTGAGGGACGTGAAGTCGGGTTTCACATATTTCATGAAACTCCCTCAAGGCATAAAGAGTCGTCAGGTGAGCTGGCACGATGTCTTTGATGAAGGAAGCTGTAGTAGAGTTTGAGGGCCTTCAACTGGTCGAACTGTCAGGGCAGGGCCGAGTGAGGAGAGGCAAGAAAAAAGCAGGGTAGCTGTCAGCGTGGCGAGCCATAACTGCACGGTTATTTCTCAAGGTATGAGTAAACACGAATAGAACCAATGAAGCCCTAAACTGAACCCCCGAACACAATGACAACCAAAGCTTCGAACTGAAGCATAAAAAAAAAACCATTACATCTCCTTCTCAATTTAAAAGAAGTACATAAAAAAATTTCGTAAAGTCATTATCCCCGACTAAAAACCCAAAATACTTTAGGTTGAAGTCCAAAATATAGCGAAACAAATCTATTTTGAAACTCGAATCCCCTAAACAGCAATGCAAAGGTTTAAACAAAAGTGAACCATACATAAAAATTAATACTGTAGACGTTCTGGAGGGGCTGATACGACCGAGCGTTCTTACGGGGGTCAGGACGGATATTGGCGGTGCGGCTAAGGCATCGTCCTCCGCCCACGGGGAGGCTGGGCATCCTGCCCTCTGTTTGCCGTTTCGCGTCATGTCTCGGGTGGATGACTTCCCTTGAAAGGCTTTGGTTGTACGATGTATGATGCAGGGGTGTGATGTTTATTACGACTTTTGCGGGCTGCCACTCGTTTGCTTCGCATTACGGCCCAATACAGGATCCCCAACATCGAACGCCCGTACAGGGTATGACGTTGAAAGCGCGCGTTAAAGTTGAGTCTTTGTTGTTCCCGGCGCCGCTCGAGTGCTCACGGTGGTTCGGCTGCCCCCACAGGCGCGCCGCGGAAGGGTGCCCACCTTCCTCCCGAGCAGCATCTCGGAGGTGAGGCAGGTGTGCGTCCAAGGGCGTGCTTCTAAGCGAGCGTAATCCTCTGTAAAATGCGTAGTTCCCATTACTTCTTTTTAAAAAATTTCTTTCACGACCCGTACTGACGTTCAGCGATGCCGTTGCTCTGTGGGTGTAGCGGCGAGGATGTGGGTGCCGGAACTCAAATCTTGCGGCAAAGTGGCAAACTCACGGCTGTCAAATTGCGGTCCGTTGTCTGAGTAGAGGGTGTTGGCGAGCCATGTTCTGCGAATAGCTGCATCATTATCTCTATTACGTCGCGCCTGGTCGTCCCTGTCAATGTATATACAAATACATAGAAGGAATAATGATCAATCCCAAGAATATAATTATGACTGTTGTGTAAAAACAGGTCTGTACTGACATCTTGCCACGGCCCCTGGGGTACTGGATGTGGTGATCCGGCGTTGGCTCCATGCAGTCGTTTGCTGGGCGGGTGAAAATGGCAGGGTTGGCAGGCGTTTACTTTTCTCTCGATGTCGTTACGCATCCCGGGCCAATACACGGCGTCCTTGGCACGGAGTTCCATTTTCACGCGCCCCTGGTGACCATCATGGAGCTTTTCGATGTACCACGCAGTAGTAGTTCGGTATGACGGGGCCCCGTTCCCTTCAGTATGACGCCGTCATCTATCACCAACGAGTCCCTAACACTCCAGTAGTCGCGTATCTGTGGGGTTTAACTGGCACCGCCGATCGGCCATCCATCCACAATAATGCGTCGCACCAGTGATAGTACCTCGTCACTTGCTGTTGCGCGCCGTAGCTCCTCTAGTCGCTCCGGTGAGAAGTGAAGAAGGTCGACACGCACTTCCATGTTCATCGGGACGGGCACCCCACGGTCGGCAGGGAGGCGTGAAAGGCGTCCGAAACGGAGCATCATACGGGGCCTGGCTTTTACCGCACGGGGGACATCGTATTCCAAGAGCCGTAGTAGCATGCGTGCAACCGAGTGGGGCACTATTTAATGACTTTTGGGTGACCATTTCAAAAGGGGTTTATGGTCCGTTGTCACAGTGAATGGCCGACCGTATAGGTAGGTGCGAAATCGCTCACATCCGAAGACGACCGCCAGCATCTCACGTTCTATATTTGCGTATCGTTGTTTTCCGTCTCTGTGAGGCTTTTAGATGCGTAGCACACCCCCGCCCATCCTGCTGCCAAAACGGCACGATAGCGATACTCGATGCGTCCACCTCGACGGTAAAAGGTAACTCTGGGCCGGTAATGAAAAAAGTGTTGTCTCAGCTGATATGGTTGCTTTTAACATTTCGAAGTCAGATGATGCTCGTGAGACCCTTGGTAGATTGCATCTTTTTTGAGCAGTTGCCGCAGGCGATGTGTTAAGTCTGAGAATCGTGGGATGTAACTTGAAAACGTAGGTGCAAGGCCAAAAAATGAACGTAGTTCCTGCCCCTGTTGTTGGGGCCGTTTGTGACGAATAGCTGATATTTTTTAGGAGTCTGGTGAAAAATCCTGACGAGTGGTAGCAGTGTCCGAAGAAAGTCACTTCCTTCAGCCCTAGTGACACTTAGAAAAGTTTAACACAAGCCACGCTCTCTGCTCTCATCATTAACTGGTTTTAGCCGTTGGTCGTGCTCGATTGGTCCTTCCCGTGAACACAAATGTCGTCGCAATTATTTACCCCACTCAACTCTGTTCAATATTTCGTCCCTTTTTTTCGGAATACATCTTGAGAGCCACACCACCCAAACGGCATCCTTATAAAGCGGTACCTTCCAAACGGGGTGTTGAAGGTGGTGGCTTACTAGACTCTTCGTCGAGCACTACACACCAATACCGGAGAGGCATCAATTTTGTGAACAAGGGGGAGCCGGATAAAAGGGTGTGTGACTTCTTCCCGGGGGGTTTTTAAGCGGTGATGAGGCCGTTTGGTGGGCTTATTCAGGTCTTTGGGTCAAAAACAACACACGTAATGAGCCGTTAGCTTTTCGAGCGACGACGAGGGTAGAAACCCACTCTGTTGGTTCATCCATTTTTGCTATCACTCCTAATTTTAGCATGCGATCCAATTCCTTTTCAAGTCTTACGAAGGTGTATGGGGCATTTTCGTGGGGCCGGGGAACGACAGGGCCCGGGCAAATTGGGTTTCCCAAATCTATGTGTGCAGTACCATTTAACTGGCCAAGACCCTCGAAAGAGTCGGGGTAGAGTTGGCGTAGGTATTTAGTTGTTCTAATTTGGCTCGTTTAAAATGATGTGTGACAGCCGCCATTTTTTGCGGTGCCGGATTCTTAGCGTCGTGAGTAGGATAGTGACCACACCAAGCTGTTACCACGTCGGCAGGCCAAGTATAATAGGGCTGTCTGTTTCAACGACATAAAATTTTGTAAAACACTCACAGGAGCCATGCTGTATGTTCATGGTTACAGAGCCATGGGGAGGTATCTGGTAGTCATTTTAGGCTGAAATTTCCCTATGTTCTCCTTCTGCAGCGATAATCCTGGCGGCAACATTTTTATAGCAGGTAAGGGGTAGTATGTTTCCATTTGCACCTGTATCAATCTTGGCGTGCATACTGTGGTGCCTGGCTGCCTGGGGATGGTAACATGGACGTCAACAAATGCCTCTTTTCTTACCCCGTGGTTGTGTTGCTGCATATGCGGACAGAATCGAACATCAACTGTTTCCCCATCACTTACAGCTGTGGCCAATACTTCATGGATGGTTCGGTGAGGCTGTGGTTTTGCGATCACGTTCGATACTCACGAGGGGATGGTGGCGGAGGCACAGAAGGGAAAGACTGTTCACGGTTTTGAACCCCTTCCCCCCACACACGGCTGCCCAAGTCCAAACTTCCCACAATAACTGCAAATTTATCTGCGAGCAGGGCACTGGGAGCGATCGTAACCGTGAGTTCGGTCGCAATATGAACAATCCATTTGTGCTGTGCCTGCGGACCACCACGATTCACTGTTGAGGTTTCGAACAGCATTAATTTGAGGCTTTTCACTTACGAATCTGCCAGTGGGCTTTGGCTCGAAGTACGACACAAGTCAAAGCGTTATCTAGGTGACTTTCGTCCTTAGCTAGCAGTTTTCCTGCACTTTCTCGTGGTTTGCACCGGCTATTAACTGTTCAGAATTCTTTCACACTTAGACTCCCAAATTTACACTGTCGGCTTGATCCGCAGCCCTGCGATATGTCGTGGACTCACTTCATGTTGCCAACTTCGTCAAGTTTGTAACGAGCCAGACGAAAGTTTGTTTTCGGTGCACAGTGGGTCTCAAAACGATCGAGGTAACTTCACTTCCTTTTTCTGTTTTCCGTTAAACTAAATGTTTCCAATAGTTCTATTCCAACAGGCCGACCCCAGCATAAGTACGAAGCTTTAGCCTCCTCGTTTGTTCCGCAAGCGGCCATTGAAGACGTGGTTCACATAGTGGGAAAGCGCCCGGGAAAGCCCTGGCAGGTCCTCAGCGTCCCAGTCGAGTGCTGGCACGGGGGATGCCGTCATGCACTCAGGCTGCAGTGATTTAATTGTACGTCACTGACAGCAGTGTGGGACTCCTTAGCGCCACATGTAGGGAGGGCCGAGTGAGGAGGAGGCAAGACAAACGCAGGTTTTAGCTGTCAGCGTTTTTGCCGGGCCCTTAAGCACGGTTTATTTCCAAGTATGGGTAAACACGAATAGAACCCTGAAGCCCTAAATGAACCGAACAAAATGACAAACAAAGCTTCGAACTGAAGCTTTTAAACCCCTACAACTAAACATTATAACTTTCCTTGAAGGCGGCCTCGATGTGCTCGTTCCTTCTTCAATGGGGGGGGCGAGCGGGGTGACGTGTCACTGCCCAAAAAAAGAAAATTTGTAAATACTTTAAGGAATCGTTTACCAAAATATTTTTAAACTTTTATTATTGCAAATTACATCTGCTGAAATGGGTATTGCCTATAGAACAGCCAAAGAGAAAAAATTTTTTTATCGGAAAAAAATCCAATTTCTATAGAAACGAAAAATTCATAGAAACGGCTAAAATGGTACCATTTGCCAATCCCTAAGGCATTTTGTTGAAGAGATACATAATTGAAAAATCATTAAAAACATGTATTATGATTATTTCAAATTTTTACAGGTGACTACTGATTATTAAATATTTAAATAAAAAATAATGTATAATTTAATTTGATTTACGCCGCCAGATGGAGTATCTGCCACGCTTAGAGCCCGGGGAGGGCCAGGCGGGCAGCCACCAAATGGGATTACTTCCCACGGGCTGCCTTTCGTAGTGCTTTCATGTTGTAGTTGGAGGTTGCCGAGTAGGTGAAACTCCTTGTGCAGATCTTGCACTTCACACTCCATCGTTTGCCGGGCAAAGTTTAAATTTTGATGTTTTGGAAGATCACGGCAGGAAATGTCCAAGGGCACGTTGTCCCGGGCAGTGGCTGTCCCCTGTGGAGGTGCCAGGCCTTGGGACCACCTTTTTCTCACTCGGGTCATGGCGGCGGCCTACCAGGCCGGTTGAGCAGGCGACGGCGTCAAAAATCTGTCATTTTCAATGATCATCTACTAATACTAAGTACTATCTAGTATCTGTCAAAGTAGAAAAAATGAAAGTTAGCATGAAAGTTAGCGGTTAGCGGACTTACAATTTTTGGCACTCCGCTAATCGCTAATTTTTCAATTCGCTAATCCGCTCATTTTTCCTTAGTCCGCTAATTAGCGGATTAGCGATTAGCGGACTTTATTAGCGGAATGCCCACCTTTGCCAATAACATCATGTTCTAATTTTCTTTTACGCGTCACGGACGACCAAAGGACTATAGACGGACAGAGCGGACACTAGTGGATGTCAAATCTTTTTATAGGGACTATAAAGTATATCTTTAAAAGTAAAAAGAAAGGATGTCTGTCTTCTTTATAGGGACTGGCAACTAAGCGGGCTTTGTGTTACCCATTTTTGTTGTGCCCTTGGCCAGTTCTTTGTGATGTAAAACAAAAAAACAAAAAAATGGACGCTGAATAGACATTCGCGCCTACGTCCGCTGCCCGTCCGTCAAGTCGTAATTACCGTAATTTTCTTCTGTAAAATGTTCAATATCATGCGTTGCTTACCGTAATACAAATCTTAATCCAGTAATATCGTGTTCTTTATTTATTTTATGCGTCACGGACGAGCAGGGACGATCATAGGACTATAGACGGACAGAGCGGACACATGTGGATGTCAAATGGACGCTGAATAGACATTCGCGCCTACGTCCGCTGCTCGTCCGTCAAGTCCGTAATTACCGTAAATTTCTTCTGTAAAATTTCAATATCAAAATCATGCGTTGCTTACCGTAATACAAATCTTAATCCAGTAATATTGTGTTCTTTATTTATTTTATGCGTCACGGACGAGCAGGAACGACCATAGGACTATAGACGGACAGAGCAGACATTTGTGGATGTCAAATGGACGCTGTATGGGACATTCGTGTCTACGTCCGCTGCCCGTCCGTCAAGTCCTTAATTACCGTAAATTTCTTCTGTAAAATTTTCAGTCTGAAAATCATGCGTCGCTTACCGTAATAAAAAATCTTAATCCAATAACATCGTGTTCTTTATTTCTTTTACGCGTCACAGACGAGCGGGGACGACCATAGGACTATAGACGGACAGAGCTGACACTTGTGGATGCCAAATGGACGCTGAATAGAGGTCCGCGGTACGTCCGTGGACATCCACTGCCGGCGGGGAGCACTCCTTCAGGCACAGTAATTGCTAGCAGTGATTTCGTAGCTTCATCTTTTTCCCAGCCAAAATCTGTTGGTAGTAGGTCTGGAGGGTTATTTTCTAATGCTGCCTTCCAGATGCACCCCTTGGTAGCGTGCCCGTTTCACATTTTGCTCAAACGCTTCGGATGTTGGGGGGAGGGATTTCAGCTTTGGTATGCTAGTCACTTTCCTCTTTGATGTCTTGCCTATCCACACCTCATATCTGGTTGAAGACATATTTTCACTACTCACACATCCACAGCATCTTGCAACAAAGTGTGTGGCCTCCTGCACTACTTCATCCATTGCCATGTCAGGGTTACCAATTTGCAGAAGTTTGCAGCCTGTTGAAATTATCCACCAAACACCCTCTCATAATTGGTAGAGTGGTGGTTTGTTTCCCCCCCCCCCTAATGAGGGAGTTATTGTCCGCTCATCATAGGGGTGCGTATAGGGATGTGTATATATAATTTAAATGGTAATGGGTATTATTTAAGGTAATTTAAGTAAATGATAAATACTGGGATAGAATAAATTTAACATTCCCAGTAATATTAAGCATTTGCACTTAAATAATTAGCACCTTAGTTGTAGCGGCTTCATTGGCTGCCGCCCATTAGATTCTATAACCGCTGAAATTGGTATACGTGGCTCGGTAAGGTACAGCGATCGCTGCTGCCCACCGGAGAATCAGTACACTCCACACCCTATCGAGTTAACATCTTATTAAATATACGTGCTTGTCTATAAGTACAAGTACAAGTAAAATATCATTCCAGCCCTCATGGGATTAACATTTTTCTCTGATTAAAGAAGAGATTTGTTTTTACGTTAATTTTGTACATATAAGTGATAAAACATAGGACGTGTTAAAATTCAACATAGATAACAATCCGCCGCGTCAAGAAAACTGCGTCTATTAAGCCTGAATAGCTTCCTTGACGCCAACCACAACTAACGCCTCCACCTTCGTCATTCACGGGCGGCCCTGATCACGCGCTACCACTTCGGATCACAGAGCAGGCAGTATTAATACAAGCCTACAGCGATTTCAACCCACTATCCACCGATAAGTATCCTAGTTAGTTGATTAGCTGGGGTATTGTGTCGGAATGAAATAGAAGCTGGGTTTTGATTAGGTAAGACTCACATTAAATATATGTTTGTGATACAAATTTCCACACAGCCTGATGAAAGCACTTTAACTGCTTTTGCTTTTCCTATTCCCCACATGAAGGCAACCGTATCACATCCTGTAAGAGCGTGAGCTGCAAGGAGCTGACATGCTATATCTGCATGTTGCTTTGTGGTTGCTCCAATGTCAATAACAGTCCGCGTCTCGGTAGTACTTTCCATCAGAAGAGTGCAGGTCAATGTGCATATTTGATAGTAGTGAATCAACAAGATGAACACATCTGTGTCATCACAGATTATCTTGATGCACTTTGAGCCTTAAGTGGCAGCATCTACTACGTGTCGAGGAATGATAACATCTGCCTCCTCGTGGGTCGTTTCAAGGTCTTTTCTCTCTATGGTAACCCCTTTGAAGATTTCCACTGGTATTGAAGAGAGTCCAGTAATGAGTAGCTTATGTTTTGCTGTTGCTTTATGGTTTTCCCCTCTCTCCTGCAGTTGCTCACAGATTGTACTGATGATCTGATTTTTGTTTTCTGTTACCGTCAGAGCAATGCTTTGAGCTGGCAGTGCAGTGGAAGGGGTAAGCTTATGACGTGTCCTAGCTTGCTGCACTGCACGTGATGCTCTAGTCGAGGATTTTGTGCTGTACTCGTAGTAGCGGTCAAATATGATGTTGACATTACTGTGCTCTAGCTTTAGGAATATGTACTACAATAAATTATTCACAAAGTTGTGTATGGTACCATGTTTTGGCCACCGAATTATCCACAGTAGTGCACAGCCATCAATAACAGTTGTCTCAGGAGCTGGCAGGATTTGTGATGATTGCTCTAATCGCAGCTTCTGCTTCAGGCTGGATTTTGATTTTGTTATCCTCATGTCTCCATTACCTTCAAACATCGATGTTGGCACTGGTGCTAGCTCGTCAGAAAAGAATTCTTTGAGATCAATGTCCCTTGAGCTCATCAATCCCATGACTTTCGAGTAGATGAGGTTAGTATGAAAACAATCTGCGGATCCTAGTTTGATACATTTCTTGTTGATGGACATGGTAACCACCTTGTTTGACAAAGGCTCATGGAAACTTTTTGGCCAGCCTGCTTCAAACTGTTTCATCTGTTCCTCTTTCAAAGCCACAGAGTTATCGACATTAACAGCATCTGGAGCAATTCTTCCAGTCACAATGTTTACAATGCCTTCTGGATGGTCTTCACTGCTGAAAGGATTAATGCACATTTCAAGTTTATGTCGGATATTCTCTGTCCTTTGCATCCGATGCAATCCGGCCAGGCATCTCTTCTTTGTGGATCATTGCTTGTCTCGCTTCCTGTTCATTTCTCATTTCATCAATGTCACTTTTTTATTTTAAAACAATTTTAGTGTTTTTCATATATGTGACGGCCATTTTGTGGCAGCCATCTTGTATTTGCATGCATCGTATGCCTTTGGGACATATACCATCATATTACTTTGGTGCCAAAACCTATAAATAGATCTAAAAAGTATGTTTTTTAAGTGAATAAATAATGAAGTTTTGATTATTTTGTGTTTTTTTCAAGTTTTCGGCAATTTTTTTTTTATATATTTCAATTCCCCAAACCTGCCTGAGTTGCATGACCAAGATTCTGAATAAGTTGGTCACAAAGTATGATAAAAACAACAACAAAAACTTTGGGTGGACTCCAATGCACGGTTCATCACCCCTACTGCAAGACTAGTATGGTTGTTTAAGCGTTCAAAACACGATAAGCGCATATCATTGAAATGTTCATGTACATGTATGTCACTTAGTCTCATAGCAACTGATTAGTCATATTTAGTAAATTTTACCTGAACCTATTTTTCAGCACTCCGAACATTTGTTTCACAACAACACGAGTGCGCTTGTGCGCATTGTTGTAGTTTTCCTCGTGTATGTCTCTGGGGTCTATGCGAGGAGTCATCAGTATGGCTCGTTACGAGGATACCCACTGTCACCTGAAATGTAAACAACAGTTCCATAAAGCCCTCTGGCAATACATTATGCCCTATACATGCCAGGATATACAACAGCCTAAATTTATAGATTGATAGAGGAATCAAGCTGAAAACCATCTAATAATGATAATAACATCTCATCTCATCATCATTAATATTAGATGACTGAAGAGAAAACCATTAGACATAAATTATACACACCAAGGAGAAGATAATCCTCAAACTTTCTGACCACAAATCTTGGATGGAGGCTAGAGTGGTGCCAGACAAAGGTGTCATGAGTAGAGCCTGCAACAGTAACATGCATTATATAGATAAATATATATATATATATATATATATATATATATATATAATATATATTATATATATATATATAGTATATATATATATATATATATATATATATTATACACACGTATGTATATATACACACGTATGTGTATATATATAAACACTTGAATATTCGTCATGGTGCTTTACAAACTTTACATTATGCAAAAGTAGACAGCTATTGATATTGATAATATTAAGTACACAAGAAAGGACTATATTACCTGGGAACCTCACACAAAAGCTGATGATAAAACCAGCTGCATTGCACACTGCCTGCACATTCAAGGAATGAAACCCCTTACGGTTCCCATACAGGGGCTCATCCTGATATGACGGTTTGATGCCAATATGTGTACCTGCAAACACCATAACATAGTAAGAAACATATTTATAAGGTTGGTTTACCTATGTTTATATTATGGTAAGTCATAAGATATAAATAATTGTGATAACGGCTGTTCCTTAGAAATCCTCCAAAGCGATGGTCTCCATTTAGACATGCCCTAGCAGTCCCTCTAGGTATGTTTTTTTTTCCATTGTCCTCTCACCCCTTCACAGCAAGAAAAAGCGTTATATAGTCTAAGTGTTAGACTGTATAGCCGAAGACCAGTCACAGAAGGAAGACACTATGAACATAAGAACATAAGAAAATAAGGAAGCTACAAGAGGCCGCGAGGCCTACACGTGGTAGTTCCTGTCACCTAACACTACCTACATCCACCTTTCATCCCCATCCATGAACCTATCTAGTTCCTCTTTAAGGCTCCCTAATGACTCAGCACTAACTACCTGTCTACTGAGACCATTACATTCATTCACCACCGTATTTATGAACCAGTTTTTCCCTATTTCCTTTCTAAATACGCTTTTCCAGCTTGAATCCGTTACTTCTTGTTCTACCCTCGTTAAAAGCCGTAAGAACTTTTCCTACCTCTCCTTTATTAAATCCCTTTATCCACTTTAAAACTTCTATCAGATCGCCCCTTACTCTGCGTCTCTCGAGTGAGTGTAATCTTAATAACTTCAATCTCTTCTCATAACTAAAACCTTGAACCCGCATTTTCTAGGTTGAGAACCTGAACCTATGAGCCATACTATAAAGCCTTAGAACTTCCGCACTTCTACTTTTAACACTTCTGGTAATGAATCCTAATACTCTATTAGCTCTATTTCTGGCCTCAAAACATTGTTTTCTAGGTCGGATGTCTGGGCTCACCCTCACTCCAAGATCTTTTTCACCTTCTGATCTTTTCAGCGATACATTGCTTATGGTGTATCTATTACCATGGTTTTTTCTACCAACATTCATAACGCTGCACTTATCAATATTAAATTCCATCTGCCATCTGACTGCCCACTCGTTAAGTTTATCTAAGTCTCCCTGCAATATGTTTACATCAGACTGTGATCCAATAATCCTACCTACCTTAGTATCATCAGCAAACTTGCTGATATCACTGCTAATCCCACTATCCAAATCGTTGATGTAAATCAAAAATAGTAATGGACCCAAAACAGACCCTTGTGGAACTCCACTTGTCACCAGTCCCCATTCAGATTTAGAACCATTAATTGTAACCCTTTGTTGCCTATTACTTAGCCAAGCTCTGATCCAATGAAGAACCTTCCCATCTATTCCATGAGCCTTAACCTTATTTAAGAGTCGCTCGTGTGGTACTTTGTCAAATGCCTTACTAAAGTCCAGATATACTATATCATAATCCTTTTCATTATCTGCCGTCTGATAAACTTTCCTATAAAAACTCAATAAATTGGTGAGACATGACCTACCCTTGGTGAATCCATGTTGTGAATCATTGATCAAACTATGCTTATCTAAGTGCTCTCTAATGTTTTTTGCAATAATAGATTCCAATAATTTACCCACCACTAACGTTAGACTTACGGGTCGATAATTTGACTTTAGTCCTCTGTCTCCCTTCTTAATTAAATATGGAACAACATTTCCTTTCCTCCACAATAATGGCACATCGCCTATCACAACCGATTTCCTAAACTGTGCGCTAACGACTCACTAACAACATAATTGCATTCATTTAATACCCTGGGATACACTTCATCTGGTCCTGGAGATTTAAAAATGTTCATGTTATCTATATCCTCTTCCACCATTTCCCTAGTTATCACAATATCCTTTTCGATGAGTTTCTCCTCATCGCTTCCTTTGAACATCTGTTCACTATCAGGTATGGTCTGTGTATCCTCCACCGTAAAAACACTAAGAAATTATCATTTATACTCTTACACATATCCTCATCTGTATTTAAGACCTCACCCTGTCCTGACCTTAACGGCCCAACTAATTCCCTTGTCTCTTTTTTATATACCTGATAGAACCCTTTTGGGTCCCTTTTCGCCTGTTTTGCTACTTTAATATCATAATTGTTCTTAGCAACTCGAGTTAATTTCTTCACTGTCCTTGCCATCACGTTATACTGTTCTTCGTTTACCAATCCTGCCGTGAACCTTCAATAAATGTTTCTTTTTACTCCAATGTTGTGTTTTAAATTGGTGGTCTTCCATTTTGGATCACTCTTTCTGGACCTTATCTCCCTATAAGGAATATTTATTTTCTGTCCGTCAATTATATTCCTTACAAATAAGGTATAATCCTCCTCAACCCCAACCTCACTTCCATGTCTAACCGCTCTAATTACCTCCTTAGCCCCGACCTCACTTCCATGTCTAACCACTCTCATTACCTCTTCAGCCCCGACTTCACTTCACTCCGTTTAACCGTTCTAATTACCACCAGGTGCCTTCCTAATCCTTCATAATTGGCCTTTCCAGCTATCATCGCCCTGTCCTTACCCTGGGAAAATTTCTTCCCCTCCATCCCACACCTCTTATTAATAACCTCCAGGTATCTTCTTAATCCTGCATAATTGGCGTTTCTGACATTATGTATTCTATGTTTATTGCCACTTAATTTTCCAACTTCCCATTTTAAGCTAAATCTGATCTCATAATGGTCGCTATTAACTAACTTTCCACCGACCTCTACATCTGTCACTAAATCGTCTCTATTTGTCAGCAATAGACCTAGAATATTATCTCCTCAGTATGCTCCTTGATTGCTTGACTTAGAAAGTTATCCTGGATTATATTTAACAATTCATCTGCGTCGCTGTAAATCCCAGTCTATATTCCTAAGATTAAAATCTCCCACCACGCATAGTCGATTATATCTGCAGGCCTTGTTTATTTCTTTCCATATAGGAGCTGAATCCTCTTTACATAAGTTTGGAGGCCTATACACTACACCCAAAACCATTTTCTCAGTTCCGTCCGTAATCTCTACCCATATAGGCTCTATGCTGTCATTTGTTTTTAAACATTATTAACACAACACTGCAATGTATCTCTTGCATAAAGCGCAACTCCTCCACCTCGTCTGCCTACTCTGTCCTTGTGAAATAATTTATATCCAGCTATCTCGACTTCCGGATCAAATACCTTTCCTGACATATCCAACCATGTTTCTGTTAATGCTATTATATCAAAATCATCTACACTATTTATTCCTCTCAGGAAATCGATCTTGTTTAAAATACTCCTACAATTTGTATAGTAAACCTTCAAGCCTGCTGTTCTTTTTGTCCATTTTCCCTTTATCTTTAACTAAACCCCTCCTCTCTCTCTTTTTACGAATCACTTTAGTTCCCTGCCTTCTGAAATTCCTCCTAGTGTCGCAAGTTTTCTTTACCCCGACCCCAGTGTCTAATCCCCGGTTCTCTATCTTAAAAAAGCCTGCAATGCATCTACCTCCCTTTCAAGGGATTCAGACAAGATCTGAACTCCTACTAGAACTCCTCCTCACTAGAAGAGAAGCAAATATTATTGCAAATGAGATGCAAGGGCTAGAATTTATTTTTATGTTGAATTTCTGGAATGAGATTTTGCAAAATTTTCATAGAGTAAGCCAAGTTCTACAGAATGAGGATGTGAACTTAGAAACATGTGCAGATCTGTATGGATCATAAGCTGACCAACTGTGCACTTCAAGAATTTAATTTGAAAGATTTGAAGCAGCTACAAAGGAAATGCTACCACATGTTGATTACAAGGCACATTGACTCGCAAAAGTATCAGAAAGAAGGTACCCAATGACAATGACGGAGATGCACCAGAAGTATATCTGAACGCCAGAGATAAATTCCGTATCACTACCTTTTCCCAATTGTAGACAAACTTCTTCTTTGTGAGATGAGAAGAGGAGAAATATACAAAGAAAAATCAGAGAGATTTTCTTTTCTAAGTGATGTGCCACATAATGTCACTTCAATGACTTCATGTACTGAAATTGAAAGGTGTGAGGGCTCGGGGGACAGAGGAACTAGGTATAAGGAAGGAGATAGAATAAATAAAGGAAGAGGAAGAATCGCTGATGATGGTAGCCCAAGGAGGGGAGGCGAAGAAGACTCGCCGAACCACAGATCCTTATCAAGCCGCGAGGAGAGAGATAGCAACAACCTGCAGAATCGCTGACGTTAGGTATTCAACAGATGAGTGTCCGACGAAAGGGGAATGGGGAGACGGAGTTAAAAGGAAGAGAAAAAGCGCAGGAATAAGAGACAAAAAAAGAGAGAAGGAAACAGCAAGAAATGAAGTGAAAGAAAAGGACTTGCGAGACAGCAGAATGACAGCAACCAAGGAAAGGGTCTCACATACACCTCAATGAATAACGTCACACTGAATGTAACCTCCAAACCTGTACCCAAACACTGAAGACCAGCTTGCACTTGCGAGGGTGGCTGAGAGCTTCTGAACGCGAGACAGGAGACAAAATCTATCTAGGACTCCGCTTTTGTGGCAAGGCATAGCTCGCGGGTGCGCGGTGGATCTCTACGAGGACTACGAGACTTAAGTGTCTTAGTGCGGCGCGCGAGTATACGTGTACGTGTATCCTTCACGGTCTCTTGGGGCGGCGCGCGTGCCATCGGGTAGGTGTTCAGTTCAGTTCAGTTCGGGCGAGTTCCACTCTGCCGCGCCTACCCGACGCCCCAACGCCCAGCCCGCCTCCGCCTTGCCCCCGGGGCAGGTACAACACGACGTCTGCAAGATACCCTGCCCCTGTGGTTCCACCTGTCCCCTGGGCCCAATGGACATTACGAAGACAGCGGCGGGTTTTTAAGGATGCGCCCGCATTGTCCACGGGGCGGCGTACGTGCAGCTCGACGGTGCCACCACGTTCTGCAAAACACACCCTCCCCTGTGGTTCTCTTATGGGTCCTTCCAGGAAGAAGGAAGGAGAAGAAGGAGAGAGAGAGAGAGAGAGAGAGAGGGGAGAGAGGAGAGAGAGAGAGAGAGAGAGACGAGAGAGAGAGAGGAGAGAGGAGATGAGAGAGAGAGAGGAGAGAGAGAGAGAGGAAGAGAGAGAGAGAGAGAAGAGAGAGAGAGAGGGAGAAGAGAGGACAGGAAGAGAGAGAGGAGAGAGATGGCGAGGAGGGAGAGATCCCCCCGTGGGATTAACAACATCCCGGGGAAGGAGGAGGAATGCATGGTCCAGACTTTGATTGGGAAGGAAGGGGGTGGGGGAGTCAAGAGAATATGAACGATAATTTATTGGAAAATACGAAAAGGAAATGGAAGGAGAGGATCCGAGGCCTGTGTGTTCACGAATTTTGTGGAGTGACTGTACAACGGGAAGGGAAGCTACACCTGGAGTAGTCACGACTGACCAGAAGTCGGCGGGGATGTCATGAACGGCCTGAAGCAGGACGAAGCCAGCGGAGGACTCGACCGGGACAGAGATTACCAGGACATCATCACGGGCGCCGAGAAAGTCGACCTCCCGTTTTCAAATAACCCAGGGGCACCTGACGTGGACGGTGACGAGCTTCATGCGAAGGCTGATGTTCAAAGACCAGAAGTTCCGGATGACCTGCAGCAGCTCAGGCGACAGAGAAGGCGCAGACGTCCTATCAAGTTCCAGGATTATTATGTTTTTGATTAATTTTGTTTTATGTAGTATGTAGTGTATGTGTCGGGACGACACATTTTGAGGGGGGGACAGTGTTACACAGGCAGGCTGCTCATGTGTTATTTTCGTGTGTTCGGGGCCGGTCCAGAGTGTGACAGAACGTCAAGGTGGGCGGGGATGAGTCACCCGGGGACTGGCGGGGA
>JACEEZ010025541.1:0-10686 GCA_016584305.1 Chionoecetes opilio
TTGGGGGAAAAAAATGGGGGGGAAGGGGAATGAAAAGTGGAAAACCATGTGTACAGATGTGAGAAGTAAGGGGGGAGAGAATAAAAATGATGCGGGGTTTTGACAAAAATGGGGGTGACATAAAAACGGGAGGTGGTTGAAAGGCGGGAAGAGAATGGATTTATTACTGCTGGGACTGTGTGGTGAGACAAGGGGACGGATGATTGAGACGTGAAAGATTTTTTTGGAAAGAATGGGTATATGGAAATAGACAATGGCTCTACACCCTAAACAAGAAAAAGAAAAGACACGGAGCAGCCGGGTTTTAAAAAGGCCAGGGCAGGGATCCGAAAATCCCTCGTAAGGGCAACTTACAGTGTAGGGCTACAAAAACCCTTAGAGGGTGGTGAGGGAGGCTCGTACCGAGCCTCACTCCCGTAGGTTATCGGTGGCCTCTGGGTGGGGTATGGATTTTGGGGATATTTTGGGGGAAAAATTCTGCTAACCAATCCCAGAGCACCCCTTCAGACGCGGCTTTATCTACCCAATCATCACTCTCAGCTGTCGGGGAAACCCGATAAATAAATTTAAAGAGACTTCAAATCCGTGTTATGCAAAAATCCCCCTCTTTGGAAATCGCCCGCGGACCTTTTTTAACCAAAATAACCTACAAATTTAACCAAACCTTCAAAAACCCCTTTACAAACCCAAACCAGACCTAAAAAAATTAACCTAAACCAAAAAAACTATTTTTTGCCGGGTTTTGAGCTAAGTTTGGGTGATTTCCGAAATGGGGCCCGATTTTAGCTCACTATCGCAGAATGTTACGAAATACATACTGCACATTACCCTTTCAGCGTAATATTTCCCAGATTACTAAGGAGTCCCCGGGTATACCTTGATGCGCTGTTAGGTTCGAGTCTCGCGTCCCGAAATTAGTATTTTAAAACCCACTGCTGGCCCGCGCCGTACGTATGCCGTATCCGGGGCCCGGGCGGTATCTGTTATAGGGGGGAGAGAACTGCGCGTTCGCTCTTTAGGTCAGAAAGACACAGGAGGGGTAACCCCCATTGGCACACGTGACCTTGTGTGCAAGGGTAGTAAACTTTATAATAACCCTTTTTGTGTGTATACATCGTGTGTCTAGTAGCAGACTTTGATACCACCACCACCGCTCATTATAGCGGCCCAAATTTTATGATGAACTGACGTTTTTTATTCAAAAAAGTGACCGATTATATATTAACATAGTTTGCCCCCGATATGAAATTTTACAATACTATAGGTATTTTATGTTTTAAAAATGTATATATGGGGTCAATGAAAACAATAAACACATCACATTTAAACAGGAACATGAAAGGCTCTATAAAACCAATAAAAAATAAAGTATGTGATACAATTTTTAATTTATTGTTTGTTGACGTTTGCCCCTTCAAATTTCACTCCCTTAGGGAGTTAAGGTGCTCCCCCACCAAACCCTTGCCTCGCGGTCCCGTAGCAAATGAAAAAATGGTTTGAGCATCTCCCCTTTGAGGCGCTACGAGGGAAAAGCCCCTTTGGGGATACTTAGGGCCCGTAAAATCTTTCGAGCATTCTGCCCCGGCCTGGAAAAAAGGGGGACCTGTAACATCAAGATCAAGATCAAGGGTCAGGGGAAAAACATCAAAATATTTTAACGCCATCAACAAGTTTTTGAAAAGGTTTGCCCCCCTGCTACTAGTCCCGAGCCACTTTAAAAAAAATACAGAGGTATGAAAAATATATAAATAATGAACATTAATAAAAAAAAGTTATAATAGTTTAGGGTATAACCACACGTTTTTTCTTGTGGAGCAGTGTGGAAGGGAGAATGTAGTTTGTAGGGAGGACTGCTACAAACTCCCCTCCTAGCGGTTTGTAGGGGGGATACCGCTATACCACTATGAGTGGATCACGGAAACGCTGGCCGAGGGGAAAAATGCCGACGTAATCTTCTTGATTTTGCCAAGGCATTTGACAAGGTGGACCACAGCATCCTCCTTTACAAGATCAAGTCCCTTGGCATAGCAGGAAATCTATGGAAGTGGCTTCACAGTTTCCTTATAGGAAGGACTCAGAGAGTGGTCGTGGGAGGACAGCACTCGGCACAAACTGCCGTGATCAGCGGAGTACCAATAACTCCTAAACCCTACAAGTAAGTGAAACCATACAGTCCTACTCTCTCTCTCTCATCTGTATATTTAGGCCTCAGATAAAACTCATCTCTCATTTTGACATTTATATAATTGACTGAATATTAAGAAAATTCAAATTTAATTATTTAATTATGCCTGTAGAATTTTTTTCATTAATAATTTGTGATTCTTAGTATGCCTAGAAACAGCTAGTGTGTGTGTGTGCGTTGTGTGTGTGTGTGTGTGTGTGTGTGTGTGTGTGTGTGTGTGTGTGGTTACTAGCAATTATAAGCTATCATAGGAAACTCGTCGCCTCCGGGTGTAGTGGTTAGCGCGCCTACCTATGAATCCACGGGCCCTGGTTGGAATCCCGGGCTGGCAGTGGGGTGAGCCCTGAAATGTTCACCCTTCCTTAATAAGGGATAAATATGGGTCCCTGGGGAAACCGGGGGAAGGAAAACTGTGGCAACCCGGATGTACATGCCCTGTTCCCGGGGTACCACGGTAAAGGGTTTAATGACGGAGATGAGCCCCGAGGCCACCCGTATTTTTTTGTACAACTCTTTTTTGTGTTATTTAATTTAGTTTGATTTCAGGGCAACTTTGTTTAGCAGTAAAAAGGGGTTTTATGGGATGGGGGGTGATGGTGATGATGGGGTGGTGATGGTCCCGGTGGTTGTGGTGAGGGTGTGGGGTGAGGTGGTGGGGGTGGTGGTGGTGGTGAGAGGTGGTGGTGAGGTGGTGGGGTGTGGTGATGGTAGGGTGATGGGGGAGGGGGTGGTGATCATGTGATGGGGGGTTGATGGTGATGGTGGTGGTGAGGGGTGATGGTGGGGGTGATGGTGATGGTGGTGGTGAGGGGTGGTGGTGGTGATTGGTGGTGGGGGTGGTGGTGATGAGATGGTGGTGGTGGGATGGTGTGGTGGGGGGGTGAGGTGGGGTGGGAGGTGAGGGTAGGGGTGGTGGGGATGTGGAAAGTGGTGGGATCATGGATGGTAGGGGTGGTGGTGATGGTGGATGGGGGTGATCAGTGAGGGCGGGATGGTGATGGTGATTGTAGTATTAATATTTTTGGGTGTTAAAACTAGTGTTCAACCGTGTTCTGTGTTCTGTTTTTCTGTGTTCTGTAACTTGATGTTGGTCCGGGAACCCCCTGGAAATTTACCCGTCAGGCACGCCTCTCTTTAATCCCTTCCCTGTTCGCCCCCCATTTTTCTGGCGCATCACCTATATCTCGCCGACTGCCCCATTAGGGTTTTGGGTGTAGGTCGTCAGATCTCAGGTTTTAGGTAGTCAGATCGTCAGGTTGTCAGATCATCAGGTGTCAGGTTTTGAGTATTTTGGGCTTTTTAAAAAGGATGTCTTTTGTAGAGACAAGACACTTGGACACAGACCCCCGTCAGCAACTCACAAGCCTTCAAGTCACAACCCATCCAAACCCACGGCAGGAGAAACTCACCAGTCCGGAGTCCCCTTTACCCAACCTTACCTGTGTTATTTTTTACCAAGTTAAAAAACTACTATCAAAGAGATTTCCCTTTTTCTGCTCCCCCTAAAAGTGACATACCAAAAGCCCTTTTACACAGGTGACAGCAGTGGGATAGGGTAACGGGTTTTAATATTCTTGACGCCCAGCCCCCCCAATCGCCTCCCCCTACGCCGTCCGGACTTCCACGCCACGCCCCCACTCGCCTCCACCTACGCCCCCCGGGATTCCACCCCACGCCGCCACATCGCCCCCACCTACCCCGCCCGGACTTCCACTCCCGTGACGCTCCAGCCTGCCGTCCACCCCCACATCCACGTGACGCTCCACGCCTGCCTTCCACTCCCATCCACGTGGCGCCCCACGCCTCCCGTCCCCTCCACCCCACGTGACGCTCCACCCCCTGCCGTCCACCTCCACACCACGTGACGCCCCACCCCGCAGCCACCTCGTCTTGTTTTTTCCACCCCGGGCCCGCCGCTTCGATTATCTCCTCCAATCTCCTTCCACACATCCTCCCCAAGTCTTCAAAAAATTGTTAAGTACACCATATCTTTTTTAAATTTTTTTTTCCCCAAGTGTTTTAAATTTACCCTAAGTTGTGTCTACATTCATTTTCTGGTTTTCAATTTTTTGGTAGTCCATCTTTTTTGTGTTTCCCCTTGTTTTTTTTTTTCTTTTTAGGATTGTTGCTGAAAGAACTTGCCCTCCTAGGTACCTGACCTATCATACCCGCAACGCTGTGTGACTGTTACAGCGTCCCCCACAGTTCGTCCGTGTCTGTACTCCGGGCCCTTTGGACTTTTGGGTTTCCCTGTTTTTAGGGTTTTTTGTACTTGTGAGCGAACGGCTCTTTTATTTAGTCCTTTGGTTTTTTCTTTTTTCTTTTTTACATAAGTGATACACTGAACTCCCCTCACTATGCTTTGTTCCAAAGTGATAATAACACCTCCAACGTACACTGTGTTATTTCCACTTTTATTCACGTTCTCTCGGGGTTTTTTCCATATTAGACTCTTATCTGGGATATTACATTATTATTATTTTTCATTTTTTGCCAAATTGTTACTCGGATATTTTTATTCCTTTCTTCTTCACAATTCACCTGTCATCATGCCCCACCGCCCCAACTTCAGTCACTCTGGTACCGAGGTTCCTTCCCCCCCCCCAATTCAAGGCAACAATATTCCTGTACACATATTACTAAAAAGATTTTTGACGATGAGATCGCGGGTCGTAACATCACTGAAGATACAATCAAAATCGCTAACAAAAGTCCCGAGTGACTGTCTAACCCCTTGCAGGACAATACCCGAGTGTTTTTTCCCAATTAAGACATATGACAATTTTAAAGACCAATTCAAAAAATATTTCAGGGGCAGTCAGAAATCCGTATCCTTGCTCCACTCTTTAGACTTGCAGCCCCTCACAAAAGGCAAAAAACCCTACCCCATTTATGTGGCCTTAAAAAAATTTTAAGTAAATTTGACTTAAAAGAAGTAGAATTTTCAAAAGGGGTTGACAAAGATGGGAAAATGAGTTACAAGCTGCGCTAACCTTTTTGGATTACACATATTTTCCTCATACCCCTTCCCAGCTAAACAGCGTTTGAAAAACATTTTCATTTTTGCTCCAACAGACACCTTAACTGCATTTACTTCCAAATTTTTGGGACTTTTTCGCACTAGGGTTTTCAAACAATCCATTTTCTATGTTGCGCTGTATCTAACAACACCAACCCCAACACCACCAACCACGAAGATTTCTCGTCCCCCTTTTAAACTCAAACACTCTTTCCCCTCAAACAATCGCCAAAGAAACGTCATCTTCAATTCCGACAGTCCCGTGCTAATCACTCCCCTGCCTCAATTGCTATTACGAAAAAAACAAGGGAACACTACGAGCTTGTTTCATCGACAACGTCATTTTCCAAACCCGGCAGTATTTTCCCGTTTTTGTGATCCCCATGGCAAGTGCTCACGACACTTCTGAATGTCGCGTAGGAAAAAACGCTCCTCATATTACAGCAACAGGGACACCTCTGACGGTCGTGAAGGACACAACTCCTCGCCTTTCAAACAGTATAACTCTCAATGATACCCACGACGTGACCCTCCAAGCAACACGAACCAGATCCCAACGAACTTCACCCCCTTTTGTATCCATTTCTAATACATTTGGGGGCCCCAAGTTTTTTAAAAGCTGAAGTCAACCAGCATACTTCCCTTTTTTTATTGATACGGTTTTCAAAATATCATGACTAAAGAGTGCTTTGAAACATCAATCGTGCGTCATCGAAAATTTAATTCATTTTGAACCTTTGACCTGCAATTTTGTGGAATCGATGGAACCCCCTCATACTTAGGTAAAGTTATTTTAAAACAATACCTATGTCCTGATTTGCCCCCTGTCAGCCTGACTTACTATATAGCAGCGGCAAACCTTTCCCAGCTGACGCTCTCATTGCCGCCCTGCTCAAACCCCAAACAACAGATAGACCAAAACCCACGCTTACATGGAATCTAGGGCGTGAACGTTCATTCCAGAGGTCTTGAAAAAATCTAAGCTTTTTGATTTGTTCAACTACATTGTCTCCTCCACTGCTGCGACTCCCCCGTGTTTCACAAGCTCTTGATTCCACATGCACTCCTACTAAAAAATTCTGATACAAGTGTTCTCCCTTCCTAGTTCTCCACTTGCAATGCCTAAAACTTCACCCCCAGCCCTGTCGTCGTTCCGTGGGCGCCTTTCTCGCTCCAAAGAAAACGTAAACCTTCGTCGGATGTAGCCACGCGCTTCACGTCTAATAACACCCTCCATTCCCAAAGTCTCATTTAAAGGTTCTTAGAAGACCAAATAAGCCTGTACGCTGTCATCTCGTCCAATTTGAGCTTCTCCACACACCTGCACCCTGGTAGACGTTCGGGTAAAAGGCGTTTCGAACGTCGATGCTATGTCTCCCCTGAGACGGTCACCATTTGCTTAGCTTTCCTGCAGCGCTGTGCAGACTCAAAAAACATGGCAGTCAAACCTTTTTGGGTTAACGTCACCACATTCCTCATCTCACTTTTGGTACACGTCTTTGCATTTTACGTCTACCCAGCTGACGTTCGTGTCGACGAAGTCCCCAAGAGTCACGGTTCAGTTAAATCCATTTCAGTTCAGGCGCCTTCAAATTTTTCTGACCTTCAAGCTCATGTGCAAACCACAGACCATCAGAAACAGGATGGTTATTCAAATCTTGACCGTTCGGAGTATTTTGGGCTCCCCCGGTGAACCAGGTAAAACCAAACATCGTACCATAGATAACTTATAAAGCGCCCAACCTCCTACATACCCAAATATCGCAGGCCACAGTAAAACCTTGTCGATGCATGGTCTCCCAAATGCTAACTGATGGAATCATTTAAGACTCGAGCAGTCCATTTAAACCCAAGTTTGTTCCAAAAAGCTCAGGCGAAAAAGGGGTCCTGTAGCGATTTTAGAGCCTTAACAAATGATGTCCTTCTCGGGATCCCATGCCGTCCTCGAGGAATTTTGCAGAATTTTGGTGATCATAAACGTTTTTTTCCACCTTTGGGTTTGTGTCCGGGTTCTGGCAAGTCGAACTTTAGCAGAAAGCCGTGAAAACAGCTTTTTCTACACCCCCCAGGACATTACCGTACTTCGTATTTCCTAGGGTCTTTCTGATCACCGCGCTTCCAACGCTTTATCAATTCCATATTCATGGTTAAGGGTAATACACTTTTTTATACCTTTACGACTTGATCGTTTTCTTAAACAGTCCCGAACATCTCCCGAAACTCAAAAAGTTTTCCCCGTCTTCGGACGCGGCTTGAAACTTAAACTCTCCCAAATGCGCTTCCCCACGCAAAGAAAAACCTTTTTTGGCCCTCTTATTAACGCTGAGTATTTAAACGTCAAATGACAAAGTCAGGCTGTAACTAATATCCTACTCCACAATTTAATCAAGTCGTAGTTTCATGGGGGTTGCTCCCATTACCGCGTTTTCAAAAGGATTTTTCCGCCATGGCTTCTCCCCTCACTTCACTCTTCAAAAAAGGTGCCCCTTTCCCAATGGTTTTACAGTCAGGAAAAAGCTTTCGGGGGCTCTTAAGCACGCTCTCACTTCGCGCCTGTCTTGCGTACCCCGCACACTAAAACCCTTTTATTTTCAAAACTGCGCTAGTACATGGTCTCGGTCTGTACTCATGCAAGACCACGATGGTAAACAACGCCCCAAACGGTATGCCTCTCGTTACTTAACAAGGCAGAGAAGAAAACGCGTGACAGAGACGAAAACCCTTTCAGCATTTGGTCCCTTTAAAAAAGTTTCGTTACCCATTTATGGCTATCCTACAAGGGCCTTTCGGATCATAAACCCTTACACCCCTTCAAGGCCAAGGGCCAGTCAGGACGCATGGCTCTGGTTTCTTTCAATTCAAGATTTCATGCCTGAGTTTTCGTACATTCAAGGCAAAGCTAACGTTTCAGCTGAAAGCCTTTCCGAAAATGGCAATTACATGTCCTGTCACCACGCAAACATCCCCATTTGACACCTTTCCACGATGACTTACATCTCAAAAGCAATGACCCCCCATGGTCAAAGTCATCATTTTCCTTGAAACAGGGGATGACTCTGACATTCCCAAAGGGTTCCCTTTTCTTTTACATTACCTCCTTCAGGAACAGTTGCTGTACAAAGCAAAACCAACTTTTAAAGGGAAGCATGAAACCCTCTCGTCCATCCACAAATTGCATTCCTCCCAAATCATGTCCATTGGGGCCTTAAACAATTCATGACACACCAAACTTCACATCCTGGCAAGGAAAAATCACTTTCACAAGCTAGACTTAAATTCTTCGGCTCACCATGAGAAAGGGTACAAGACTACATTGAAGTATGTATAGGGTGCAAGAAATAAAGGTATATAATGCTCATTTCCATTCTCAGTTTTCCCGTGCTTCACACCCTGGGAAGTTCTTGGCATTTATTTTTGAAAAAACCCCCTTTCGAACGTGGAAATCAATATTTAATGGTTGGTTTATCATTTTTTTACGTTTTTCCATTATTGCTCCCCCTCTAACAAAACAGACAAAAAAGTGGACGGGCATTTCTTTTAAAGTCAAATTTTTCTTTCATATCCCCAAGGGTTTTGTTTTCTGATAAAAGGGACTGAGTTTGTTTTAACAAATTTTTGATTCTTGTGCCCAAAAGTTCAAATCAGGAAATGAATGTTCTTGTTACCGCCCAGGAACGGTTTGGTAAAGTGCAAAACCCTAAAATCCCAAAACTTTTCGCTCTTTTTTCCGACATGACACCCTTTTTGGGGCCCCATGCTCCCCAGGTGATGGCTTCTCTCATTCCCCCATCAAAAAGTCTTTTTGAGACACACATTACATTTTTTGCCAGACAAATGTCCTCCCTTTGATCTTTTTTCCAAAACCTTCTAAGCCTATATACAAAACTATGTGACTTGTCAAGACTAAAGGTTTCCACGTTCCCCCAAAACCCAACTTTCCAAAAAATCACTTGCCTTCTAAAGCTGATATGCTCTATATACAATAAAAACGTTTCCCCATTTACACTTTACTAGGGACATTGTGTATTCCTTGTTAATCAAACACTCCAAAATTTGACCCAATTTTACGGCCCCTTTGGGCATAGCTCAGGAACATGGGGGAAAAGGTTCAGTTGTTCACTTAATACGGACAGGAAAGTTGCCACCTTGATTCTCTTAAGAAAGTTTCCAGGCCTTAACTGTGAGGACCCTAACCCCGTTCCCGTGACTCACCCCCCCAATCACGCCCCAACCAGCTACTTTATATCCTTCACCATCCCCCAATCCCCTTTGCCACCGTTATTTCCCCGTAGTAGTGAGAAGTAACTCCTTTGTTTCTTCCCCTTTTTCCATGTCCTTATGATGTAATTTGTAATAGGGGTTTGTTGTCTCAATATTTTTTTTTCGTATCTTATGCTGTTTTAGATTAGTTTAGTTATATGTATTATTTTGTACCATGCCGGGGACCTTCCCCGATTTTTGTTTTCCCCCATTATATTTTTCGAGTAAGTATCCTTTTCCCGTGTCCCTTTTCCCCATTTTTTATTCTAATATATATAGATAGGTATGTTTGGGGTCCATTTTATTTTTGTCCACTACTTTGTCGTTTTAGATTATTCCTTTACGAGATGAGGACATCTCGGGGGAGCGTCACCCAGCATATGTAGATTAGTTTATTGGGGTTAACTATGTGTTCAAAATGTTTGTGTTCTGTGTTCTGTGTTTGTAACTTTATGTTGGTCCTGGAAAACCTGGTTAATTTCCCTCAGGGCACCCTCTCTCTTTTAAAGCCTTCCCCTCGTACTCGCCTCCCCCTTTTCATGGCGACATCACCCATGATCTCGCCGACTCCCCTTTTAAAGGGGTAGGGGTCAGGTCGTCAACATCAGGGGTCAGGGAGTCAACGTAGGTGTCAATCATCAGGGTCAGTCGAGTATCTTGGCTCTTTTTAAAGGATGTTCCCTTTTAGGACAAAACATTGGACACAGGGCCTCCGTCCAGCAACTCAAAGCCTTTAAGTCAAAGCCATCCAAATCCACGGGAGGAGCAATCACCCGTCCGCGAGTCACTTACACCAACCCTTTCCTGGTTAATTTTACCCCAAATTAAAAACTACTATCAAAACAGAGTTACCCGTTTCGCCACCCTAAAAGTGAATACCAAAAAATCACTCTACAGATGGGGGTGGTGGTATGGTGGGGGGGGTGTGGTGGTGGTGGTGGTGATGGGGAAGGTTAAAGGGCATTTAAAAAATCAATAAGAAATCTGGTATGTCTCCCCTTCTCTCTCTCGCGCTCCCCTCTCTTATTTTTTTTTATATATATTATATATATAATTTAAAAATCTGTGTTTTGTCGGTGATTTTTATGTTGAAGAAAATTTCGTCAGTTAAAGACGAGCTGAGAGGATCTCCATGTAATCGACGCTCTCTCACAGACTTCCCTAGAGAGTGCTGATAGGTATAGTGTTGGGGGGAGCCAGCCCCAAACTCCCCCCCAGGATC
>JACEEZ010025542.1:0-7500 GCA_016584305.1 Chionoecetes opilio
GGGGGGTGAAAAAAAAAATTGCAATTGGAAAAAGGAAAGGAAAAAATGAAAAAAAAAGGAAAGATGACTGCAAACAGGAAATAAAATACATTTAAAAATTAATAAATAGAAAATTAGATGGGAAAGAGATGACGAGAAAAATAATATGATAGGGCAACAAGGTAAAGGTTCAAGCAGGAACTTTGGCAATACAAAAAAGACTACTGTGGGAGACTTTATTTTGTCTCTCCATGCAACCAGAATCAGTAAAATGCTCACGACTAAATCCTATTCCTGAGCGCCTTACCTGAATTTACCTGGACAGCCGCAATGACAGGTAGTAAATTACAATTGAGACAACCTAAATTCTACAGAAGAAGGAGGGAGGGAGAGAGGGGGGGGGGACAGGCGGGGGCACAAACGGAGTGATTGAAGAGAGAGGAGGAAGGAGAAAAATGTGTATAATGGGTGTTATTTCTTTTGACCTTTGTATCTCACATTAGACGACCTTTCTCAAGATTACTAATTCTACATTTTCCTACGTTTTTTCAAATATACATAAAGAAGAGAAAGAAAAGTATAGCGCAGTCTGAATAAGAGAAAACCTCGATGACAAAGTGATAGATGCGTTGCGATGCGTTGAAATAATCTGGACGTCACAATATAAAATGGACAAGACGTAACGCCCCCTCTCCCTCCCGAAAAAAAACCAGGGAGATGCAAACCAATGAATTATGAACAAATTTCGCGTCCTATAAATATCAAAATGGAGAAAATAGGTAGGTTTCTTACAGATGAAGGAGAGAGAGAGAGAGAGAGAGAGAGAGAGAGAGAGAGAGAGAGAGAGGAGAGAGAGAGAGAGAGAGAGAGAGAGAACCTACTCCCTCTCCCAGACCCAGGAAGGCGTGAAGGGCGGTCTGCAGCGTGGGAGGAAAGTGCAGGTTAAGCAAATGCAAGGAAGGTAAAGGTGAGGAGCCACGGGAGGGAGCCACGGGAGGGAGCCACGGGAGGGAGCCACGGGAGGGAGCCACGGGAGGGAGCCACGGGAAGGAGCCACGGGAGGGAGCCACGGGAAGGAGCCACGGGAGGGAGCCACGGGAGGGAGCCAAGGAGTGAAAAAAGGAAGGAGTGACGGAGTGAAAAAGTAAGAAAAGTAGTAAATTAATAGTCAAAGTAGAGAAAAATAAGAAAGAATAGAGAAAAATACAACAGATAATAGGGAGAAAAAAGGAAGGAATATGTGAGTAAGTAAGAAAGAAAAGTAGGGAAGTAATAGTCAAAGTAGAGAAAAATAAGAGAGAAGAGAATAGAGAAAAAGACAAATAGAGAAATGTAGTAAAGTAACCGTAAGAAATAATATCGAGCAGTAAGACTAATCAACTAATGAAAAAGATTAAGCGAGTAAACAAAAGCAAATAGTAAATATACGATGTTATATATATACCGCATCATCATCATCATCATCAGCACCATCACCACTACAGGGTTTCTTTTTCGGGATTTGTGTTTTCTGAAAGCTAGGGATAAAAAAAAGTTTTCTCCCGGAATAAAGAGATATGAAAAACAACCCATAATTGAAACCTTAGTTCTTGGTGCATTTAAGACGTTCTTTATTAGTTCTTAAGTCGATAATTATCCATTCCTTAGTCGACCAAGCCTTAGTTGAAAGGGCTTACGTTGACGACAAAATGTAGAAGAAAATACAATTCAGATGACAAATTAGTACTGATTACCGATATATTCTAGTAAAAGACATGACTGAAAATGTTGAAGGTACAATAGATGAAAGAAAACGAGGAAATGACGGACTCTTTTCATGCTTGTAATGCTTGTGGCGGAAAAACTGGAGGTAACTGCAGCTTTTTTCCCCTTTTCGAGTAGGAACAAGTTTATCGTGTTTCTATGTTATAAAATTAGACGGCTGACGTGCAAAAGTAATAAATTAAAACTATTATATCCTTTTTCGTATTTTTCACGAAATTTCAAAGGACATATGATATCGTTTGTTTATGCAACTCAAAGAAGAATTACTGAATTTTGAAAGTATAACAATGATGAATGACGCAAAAGTAATTCACAAAATAGTGGCGAATACGTGTCTGTCGCAGCATACCAGGTAACAAGGCAAGGAAGATGGAGCTTGAGTGACAAAAATAGATACACAATGTCAATAGAGATGAAATACATATAAAAAAAAGTAAAAACAAGAGAAGGCAAGCAGTGCAGACGACGGCAACGTGACACTGGCAACGTTCAAAGGAGTGTTGATATTCTCTCCGATTCTTTCTTTATCCCCCGTGCCTTGATTGCCTACCAGGTATGCTTCATTCATGCATTCATTCATGCATTCATTCGTCCAGGTTTTTCTATATTTTTACAAAGGGAAGCTGACCAGTGGCGGGGAAAGAAAAACACGAGCCACTGCCACTGCCGCCGCCACACTCCTACAAAGTGAAGGAAAGACAAAAGAAAGGCTCAAATTCAATTTCGGAAGTGTCCTGCTCCTCCCCTGTTATGGGTGTCCGAGAGGAGGAGGAAGAGGAAGAGGAGGCGGGAGAAAGGGAAGAGAAAGAGGAAAAGGAAGAGGAAACCGATAAAAATAAGGAAGTGAGGCAGTGAGTAGTTACTAGGGTTTCCTGTTTTGGGGTTTCTTAGCATCAAGGGATTCTGGGACAAACCAAGATATTTCCCGGGATCCCGGGATTTCCCGCATCAGGTAATATTTGTACTAACTAATGCTGTGCGAAGTGCGAACCCCATATATTTCATTAGTGTTTTATCTATATATTTTTTGAAAGACAATTGAATTGATAAATGTTATGACACTGAATCAATGTTCTCTTTATTAACTTGCATACTGGTGCAGAAATAGTTACATAATCTGACTATATAAGCAAAATTTTGATTACTTAAACTCATTCCGTTAGCCATAAAAGAAACTCATACATTTGGAATTGCAGTCAAAGTTAGCTATTATAAAAAAATAAGAATTTTATATATAATGCCATTTGGAAGCTACATTTTACAAAAACCTAAAGAAACCTGGAATTGCCAGTGGAGAAAAATAAAGATATTAGCATGAAATCATTTGTGCACGGTGCACACAAGACACACAGTCACGCACACATCAAAAGTTGTTCATGAAATGGCTTTACAAGAAGCAATCTCCTTCTGTTAGCCACAAAAGAAATCCAATGATATAGAATAGAATGACTATGATTAAAAGATAGCCATTGTAAATAAAAAGAAGAATTATCCTATGCCATTTTGAAGCCCTACAAAAAAAGTGTTCTGTCTAGAACAGTTTCCCTCTCTCTTTCATGCGCTTTGTATTTTACATAGTGCAAATCTGAGATAAGGAACAACAATAAGAATCCCGGGATTTAAAATAATTTCCCCGGAAAAAAACCACAACTATATTTGCTTTTTTTTTTCTTTGTTACATCACAAAGGACTGGCCAAGGGCACAAAAAAAGAGGTAACAAAAAGCCCGCTTAGTTGCCAGTCCCTATAAAGACAGTAAGAGAATAAAGAAATAGGGGGGGGGGCATATTTCGTTCGGTAAATAACACTATATGAATGATGAGGCGATTATGACTGTTGATTATGATGATAATGATGATGATGATGATTATCTGCTGCAGCTAATTACGATACAAACAATTTTAATCATTACTTCTACTGCCTTCGTGGTGTAGTGGCTAGCGCGCCTATGCTACGAATCTGTGGGCCCTGGTTTGAATCCCGGCCAGGGCAAGTCGGCGGCCAGCCCAAAAGCTGTTCATCCTCCCTTTCGGGGTCGATAACTGTGTATCTGGGGAAACCTGGGGAAGGTAACTGTGGTAACCCGGATGTCACACTAGCCCTGTGTCCCGGAGTAACGGGATCTCACCCACCACAGGCTCAAAAGCTATTGCGACGGATATGAGCACCGAGGCCACGCGCAGCATAACGTATGCCCCAATCTTTACCTTTATTAACAACAACTACTTCAACTACCCTTAACACTCTACTACTACTAACCACTACTACTCTTACTACTGCTGGTAATTCCACTACAACTAAAACCACTATCACAAACAACAACAAAACTCACCACAACTTTCAATTAACTGTTTATAGCGTGTTAGGAGTGTGTTCTCTCGCTCACATTTCCTTGCCCTACAACTTTCGAGTATAAATGAAAGAATCCAATATATAATATTGCAAGAAAAAAGGGGAACTTTGTTACTTAACGGCACCAAGACAAATAGAGGAAGTGCCTTTGTGTTGCAGAAAGGGGAAGTCGTAAGATAAGAAAGGTAAATTTTAGAGTAGCGTTGCGTAGGGGATTTATCTGTGTAGTAAAAGGTTGCGAGTATGGGTAAGAAAAACGATAGTAACTAAAATTGAGTGAAACGAAAATGAGTTACGTTGCGCGGCGGAACAAAAATTAAAAGTGTGTTACAGAAATAGTACAAGGTCTCTCTCTCTCTCTCTCTCCTCCTTTTCTTTTCCCCCTTCTCTCTCTCTCTCTCCCCCTCCCCCCTCCCCTCTCTTTTCTCTTCTCTCTCTCTCTCTCTCTCTCTCTCTCTCTCTCTCTCTCTCTCTCTCTCTCTCTCTGTGTGTGTGTGAGTGTTTAACATTCATTACCCTTTGTTGATCCCGTTACTCCCTGTGTGCTTTCAATCTCTTCTTGTCAAGCTCTTACCAAAACGTATCCCATACCTGACATATATTCAATCACTCTCTCTCTCTCTCTCTCTCTCTCTCTCTCTCTCTCTTCCTCTCTCTCTCTCTCTCTCTCTCTCTTTTTCTCTCTCTTCTCTCTCTCTTCTCTCCTCTCCCCTCTCTCTCCCACATTTATTTCAACCTAATCACTCTCCTTTCCTTCTTTCCCATCTTCTCTCCTCTCATCATACATTATCTCCTATCCTCTTCCCTATCCCTCCACCCATTCCCCTCTCTGCCCTTCCCTCCCTATCCCTCCATCACCCTTCTCTCGCTCCATCTGCGCCACAAACCACCCTTGACGGCCAGGTGACAATGCGTGAATGTCTTAATTAGCAACACGCGTGCAAAGCCTATTATGTGCTGGTAAAAATTCAGGGGTCGGACAGGTAAGGGGAGAAGGGATGAGGGGGATGAGGTTAGGTTGCACGTTTTCTCTTCCTCTCTCTCTCTCTCCTCTCTCCTTTCCTCCTCTCTCTCCTCTCTTCTCTCCCCTCTCTTCTCATCTCTCTCTCCTCTCGAAAGCTAAAGGGGGCAAGAAAAAATACATAACAAAAATTTTTCCCCCATTTTATATTTTTCCCCCTCTTTCCTTCCCCCTCCTCCTTCTCTTCTCTCTCTCTCTCTCTCCCCCTTCTCTCTCTTCTCTCTCCTCTCTCTCTCTCTCTCTTCTCTATCTCTTTTCTCTCTTTCTTCTCTCTCTGTGCCCTCCTTCCTTCTCCTATCACCAGGTCTTTCATTCCCTCCGCCTTCCTCCCCTTCCCTGCAGCCCCGGCAATAATGTCTGCACTCAAAAATACCTTAATGGAAATCATTAGCCGCTATTCTCCTAACGTGCTCACAATTATAGCGTGTAATTGTGTGGGTGTGTGTGTGTGTGTATGTGTGTGTGTGTGTATATATATTTTTTTTTTTTTTTTTTGTGTGGTGTGTGTGTGTGTGTGGTGTTGTGTGTGTGTGTGTGTGTGGTGTGTGTGTGTGTGTGTGTTGTTGGTGGTTTTGGGGTTGGTGGTGTGTGTTTGTGTGTGTGTGTGTGTGTTGTGTGTGTTGTGTGTGTGTGGTGTGGGGTGTTGTGTGTGTGTGTGTTTGTTTTGGTGTGTGTGTGTGGTTTGTTGTTTGGGTTATGTGGTGAGAGAGAGAGCGAGAGATAGAGGAGAGAAAAAAATAGAGAGAGAGTTAATAATTTCAAATAAACCTCCTAAACACACATACACACACGCGCACACACACACCCACACACCAACACACACACACACAAAACACCACACACAACACACACCCCACAAAACACACATAAGTAAAACATGAATACAAAACTAAACATTTAGGGAGAAACCAAACATGATATCAATAAAAAAATACAAAGATAAGATAGAAGCATTATAGATATCACATGATTACACAGACAAGTAACTTACTGATCCTGAAGACTACAGACAAAATTGACAAAAAGCAGAGAGTGTAAATGAAAATATAACAGTGAAAGATATTTGATAATGGAAAAGGGAAGGAAGGGAAAGGAGGGAGAGATAGGAAAAGATAGGAAGATATATAGGAGATAGGAAAAGGATGGGAGAGACGTTTGATGAACACCTTTGATCGTTAAAGGTAAGAAATGGGACAGTAAAGGAGGAAAAGGAAGAGGGGTAGAGGGAGAGGAGAAAGGGAGAGAGGGTAAAAATGGTGAGCACAAGGGAATGGCTACAGGGGAAAGGTTAAGGGGAACATGTAAACCCTGTACATGCCCCAACATAGTAGTAGTAATAGTAGTAGTAGTAGTAGTAGTAGTAGTAGTAGTAGTAGTAGTAGTAGTAGTAGTAGTAGTAGTAGTAGTAGTAGTAGTAGTAGTAGTATAGTAGTAGTAGTAGTAGTAGTAGTAGTAGTAATAGTAGTAGTAGTAGTAGTAGTAGTAGTAGTAGTAGTAGTAGTAGTAGTAGTAGTAGTAATAGTAGTAGTAGTAGTAGTAGTAGTAGTAGTAGTAGTAGTAGTAGTAGTAATAGTAGTAGTAGTAATAGTAGTAGTAGTAATAGTAGTAGTAGTAATAATAGTAGTAGTAGTAGTAGTAGTAGTAGTAGTAGTAAATCGTAGTAGTAGTAGTAGTATGTAGTAGTTCAAACCTCAAAAACAGAATTTGTCGATGCCGTTGCTCTGAGGTACGGCTGGCCAGTGGAAGGACTCCCCAACACCTGTGTGTGTGGATCCCCAACAACGTAGACCACACCATGACGTGCAAAAAGGGGGGATTCGTGTGTATCAGGCACGACGAGGTGAGGACCTGACAGCCAGCATGCTCAGGGAGGTATGCCACGACGTCTCCACCGAGCCAACCCTTCTGCCTCTAGATGGGGAACTCCTGCGGTACAGGACAGCCAATACCGCCCCTGAGGCTCGCGTGGACATCTGTGCTCGGGGATTCTGGACCAGAGGGCAGCGGACCTTTTTGGACATCCGGATCTTCGACCCGATGGCCGCCTCCCATCGTGAGCTCTCCCTCGAGGCTGTCCACCACAGGAACGAGCTGGAGAAGATAAGGGCCTATGGCGATAGGATCCTGCAAGTCGACCATGGTACCTTCACGCCCCTGGTCTTCACCCAAATCTGGCGGCATGGCCCCAAGGCTAGGAGCTTTTACTCAAGACTAGCTGACTTGATGTCAGTAAAGAAGCACCAGCCAAGGAGCTCCGTCGCCGCCTGGATGAGGTGTCGCCTCTCCTTCTCCCTGCTCCGGTCTGCCCTCCTGTGTCTCAGGGGTACGAGATACTCCACTCCCTCTAACACGGACATAAGTGACCTCGATTGCGAGGCCACATT
>JACEEZ010025542.1:12500-22500 GCA_016584305.1 Chionoecetes opilio
AGCCAAACTCGTGTAATGACTGTGTTTTGGTTTTCTATCTAAAACATGAAACAAAAACTCATACCAACAGACAATGACGAAGATTACACAGATGCAAATTTACATATTACGAAGTTTTGATGAATATATTTTCTTCCCACCACAATACATGTCTTCCTCTTTTCATTAACTTTCTTCATTCCATCACATCATTCCCTATTACCTCTCTCTCTTTCACCCCTTATTCTTCCATTACTCCCTATACACTCCCTATTCCCCTCCATACTACCCTACATACCTGCCTATCATATCATACCTAAATATCTACTTACCTACATACCTCCTATCATATCTACCTAAATATCTACCTACCTACATACCTGGTATCATATCTACCTAATATCTAACCTACCTACATACCTACCTATCATATCAAAACTAAATCCACCTACTACTACCTATCATATCACCCCAAATCTACTACCTACTACCTGGCTATCATATCATACCTAAATATCTACCTACCTAATACCTGGCTATCATATCAAAACCTAAATATCTACCTACCTACATACCCCTATCATATCATACCTAAATTCTCCCTCCCTAATACCTCCTATCATATCATACCTAAATATACTACCCTATCTACATACCTGTTATTCATATTCATTTACCTTAATAATTCTACCTACCTACATACCTACCTATCATATCATACCTAAATATCTACCTACTTACATACCTGGTTATCATATCATACCTAAATATCTACCTACCTACATACCTGCCTATCATATCATACCTAAATATCTACCTACTTACATACCTGGCTATCATATCATACCTAAATATCTACCTACCTACATACCTGCCTATCATATCATACCTAAATATCTACCTATCTACATACTACTACCTCCATATTACCCTCCATACACTCCCTATTCCTCCCCCATCCCATTCTCAAAGTACGACCCTTCCTTCCTCCTACTCCAGTTCCCTCTTCCCCTTTCACCTGCACATGTATCATCCTCTCCCCACCCTCCTCGCCTCCCCTACAATACATAACCCTTCACAGCAGCTCCCAAACAAAGCAAACAAACCCTGACACAGCCACAGCGACAGAGCTTGGGCAAGGGAGGGAAGGGAAAGGGGGAGAGGGAGGGAGGGGGAGGGTGGGGGAGGGGGAAGTACTGAAAGGGGTTCCGTACTAGGGGTCGAAGCGTTCCATCCGTCAGTTTGTGGGTCGGCGATCAATCTCTACACATTTTTTTTGACTCAGTAAGTGTTCTCTCGCTGTGATAGATGCAATTATAGTGAAATATAGCAGTGGCGCCGGTGACTCGTTCTGACCGGGTGTGTGTGTGTGTGTGTGTGTGAGTGTGTGTGTGTGTGTGTGTATGTGTGTGTGTGTGTGGGTGGTGGGTTGTGTGTGTGTTGGGGGTGTGGGGTGTGTGTTGTGTGTGTGTGTGTGTGTTTGTGTGTGGGGTGTGTCATTCACCCCTGGCTTTGTTTCCAAAGCGAGCTGGCTCGCGATCCGCCAAGTTTCACCCTCCCAGTGCGAGCTTGGAGCTCATTATTACCGATCCTTTGGGCAAGCTGGGAACCTCACACACCAAACACCCCCACCCCCAACCCTTGCTCAAGGGGGACAGTAACCGCCCGAATTGTTTAATGAAAATCCCCAGGAGCGCGAGGATTCGAACCGCCTACCCACAGAGTGAGAGACCAGAACGTTATCAAACCTGACCCATCGCGCAGTGTGTGTGTGTGTGTTTGTGGGGTGTGTTTGTTGTGTGTGTTTGGTGTGGTGTTGTGTGGTGGGGGGGGGGGGGGAATCAAATCACGCGTACATTATACCTGGATTTTACACCTGGGGCACGAATTAAAAAAATGGTGAGTGGGTGTGGTGTGTGGGGTGTGTGTGTGTGTGGGGTGTGGTGGTGTGTGTGTGTGTTGGTGTGTGTTGTGTGTGCGGTGTGTTGTGTGTGTGGTGGTGTGTGGTACGCCCGCCTCCTAATTTTATACGTAATGGGAAAATTATTCGAATCTAGTGACTATATCCCTACTGGGCTAACGGGAATTAGTCGTTATCACCAGTGAGGAGAGAGAGGGGAGAGAGAAAAGAGAGAGAAAGAAAGGAGAAAGAGAGAGAGAAGAAGAGCAGAGGAGAGGAGAGAGAGAGAGAGAGAGGAGAGAGAGGAGAGAGAGAGAGAGAGGGGGAGGGGAGAGAGAGAGAGAGAGAGAGAGAGAGAGAAAAGAGAGAGAGAGAGAGAGAGAGAAAAAAAAAAGTAAGTACATCCAGTGAAGAGATGTAATTGCAATGAACCACTTAATTGTGTCGACTGAAATCACGTCCCCAAACAACCTGGCAATCACCCAGGCGTCGATCAGGCACCGCGAGGATTGGATTAACACACTAATAAGTCGACGCTACTGAAATACACATTATTATAAGCGGACAAAGCCTCACCAATAGCCCGTGCCAATCAATCCTACAACATAATAAAATACTAAAACCTAACTACCCGTTTAGGTTGCATTCAGGGTTAACAAAAAGAGATTCCCAAAAAAATTGATAAAAAAAGCTGAAATAAAACCCCTTTTTAAATTTCATGGTGATATTAAAACTATACGTGAGTGCGGAATAAAAATATGTTTGGCGTGATTAGTATATTTGTATGGAGGTATATGGTTAGTATCTGTGTGTGTGTGTGTGTGTGTGTGTGTGTGTGTGTGCGTATGTGTGTGCGTGTGTGTGTGTGTGTGTGTGTGTGCCATCTCGATAAAACAAAGCAAAAAAAAAAAACAATCACTGTTCACCCAAAAGTAGCGAAACCTTATATTGAAACCTAATATATTTACTTTATCATTCAAGTTACGAGTATAATAAAAGAAAATAAGCAAAATATACAAACTTTCACGAGAGAAGAAAACCCTTTTTCCCAATACCTACCAAATAACAAAATAAATTCTCACTCCAGGAAATTATATAAATGAAAAAGACCCAATGGCCAACCAATGTACCTCCCTCCCCCCCTTACCCTCCTCTTCCCCTTCCCCCCTCACCACCTCTCCCTTCCCCCTCAAACCAATGTACCTCTCTCCCCTCCTCTTCCCCCTACCTCCCTCTCCTCCTCCCCCCTTTCCCCTCCCCTCCCCCTCAAACCAATGTACCTGCCTCCCCCCGTTACACCCCTTCCTCTTTCCTCTTCTCCCATTACCCCCCCTCCTCACCTTCCCCCTTAAAACAATGTACCTTTCTCCCTCCGTAACCCCCCTTTCCCCCCCCTCCCCCCTCAAACCAACGTACCCCCTCCCCTCCCCCTCTTCCCCCCTTCTCTCCCCCCTCCCCCCCCCTCAAACACCCAGCAGTCGTTCCGAAGGCCGTATCGTCGCGTCCATACCCGCCAAGCCGAACCAATAAGCATTAGGGCGGCGGCGACGCGGCTCCGGCTTATTGCATGGAGATCACCGCAGTGCAACTCCGAGATAGCAGCGCGAGGACGGAGCCGCCGTAATGCAACCCGGAACCACCAACACCAACACCACCACCACCACCAAAAGTAAAGATGACAGTGGTAATGATACGACCACCATCACCACCACCTCTACCTCTACCTCCTCCACCACCACCACCACCACCACCTCTACCACCAACACCACCACCACCTCTACCACCACCACCACCACCACCTCTACCACCACCACCACCACCACCTCTACTACCACACCCTCTACCACCACCACCTCTACCACCACCACCACCACCACCTCTACCACCACCACCACCACCACCTCTACCATCACCACCACCACCTCTATCGCCACCTCTACCACCACCTCTACTACCACACCCTCTACCACCATCATCACCACCTCTACCCCCACCACTATCTCTACCACTACCACCACCAGCACTACCACCATCACCACCACTACCATCACCACCACCTTCACCACTGTCGCCGTAACACAAACCACGGGCATAGATACGAAAATAACGATAACAATAATGATGATAGTAACTAACAATAATATAAGTGCTACTAATAATAATAAAACAAATAATAATGATAATAATAATAACAATAATAAAGACACAATAATTAAAACCTATATTTACATTATTAGCCAGGGAGAGAGAGAGAGAGAAGAGAGAGACGAGAGGAAGAGAGAGAGAGAGAAGAGAGAGAGAGAGAGAGAGAGAGAGAGAGAGAGAGAGAGAGAGAGAGAGAGAGAGTGTGTGTGTGTGTGAGTAAGAGATATATTGACAAGGGGTAAATAAAAGAGTGAGAAGGAGGTAGAAATAGAGGAGGGAGGAGGAATAAGAGGGGGAAGGGGGAAATAGGAGAAGGAGGAGAGAGGGGAGGAGGAGGAGGAGGAGGGAAGGAGGAAGGAGGAGGAGGAGGAGGGGGAAAAAGAACATTGTATAAGACGTAAAGGAACAAGAAGAGGGAGCCGGAGACAAAGGAAACACACAGAATGGCAGAGATGAATGGGTGATAAGAAAGAAGGAAGAGAGAGAGAGAGAGAGAGAGGAGAAGGAGAGCAGGAGGAGAGAGGAGAGAGAAGAGAGAGAGAAGAAAAGAAAGCGAGAGAGAGGAGAGAGAGAGAGAAGAGAGAGAGAAGAAGAGAGAGAGAATGAAAGAGAGAGAGAGAGAGAGAGGGGAAGGGAAGAGAGAGAGAGGAGAGAGATTCCTGCAACAAAAAAGTTTATCAGTTAAAAACATATATCAACGTCAAAATTCAATTAAAAAGAACAATGATAACAATAACATATGGTATTTTTGTTGATAATTTACAGAAAGAGAAATGATAGAAGGATAGAGAGCGGGCTGGGAAAAGGGGTTTACGAGGGGGGAAGGGGAAGGAGGAGGAGGGGAGGAGGAGGGGGGGGAGGAGGAGGAGGAGGAAGGAGGAGGAGGGGGAAAGGAGGAGGAGGAGGGGGGAGGAGGAGGAGGAGGTGTATATAGAAGGAGGAAGAGGAAGGAGTGTAAAGGAAGACGTCATGTTTACACAGTGTTGCAGCAAATCAGGACTCGAAGCCGTGACTGAAAAGCCGAGAAAAAAGAAGAGGAGGAAAAGGGGAAAAGGGGGGTAAACGGTTTATGAAAGGAAAAAGGAGAAGGAGAGAGAGAGAGGAAGAGAGAGAGGAGAGAAGAGAGAGAGAGAGGGGGAGAGAGAGAGAGGGAGAGGAGAGGGGGGGGAGAGAAGAGGAGAGAGGAAGAGAGAAAAAGGAGAGTCAGATTCTCGGTTTAGGGTTTTAAAAAGGCTCAGAAAAAAAGCTCCAAAACCCCCCCATAAACTTTCTCGGATTTTTTACTACACTCTCTGTCTTCCTCTCCCACTCCCTCCTCTCCCCCCCTCTCCTTTCCTCTCTCATTTCCTTTTTTCCCCTTTCCCCTTTTCCTTTCCTTTCCCAAATCCCCCCCTCACCCCCTCCAAAACCTCCTTATTTCCTACCCCCCCAAACATCTTCCCAATTTCTCTCTCTCTCCCCTCTCCTCTCTCTCTCTCTCTCTCTCTCTTATCCTCTCTTTTTCCTCTCTCTCTCTTCTCTTTTCCCCTTCGTTGGTTGGGTTTCTCCTTCCTCTTTTCTTTTTTAATTTAAGCCATTTTGTGAGAGGGTTGACGCCCCCCAAAAAAGTTTTTTTTGGGGATTTTTGAAATTTAAAAAAAAATTGAAAAAAAAAAACTTTTTAAAATAAAAAATAATCCCCTTTTACGGCAACAAAAAAGTTTTTATTCTAGGGGTTTTAAATGAAAACCATTTTAAAGGACAAGAAGAAATAAAATTAATTTTTAAAAAAAATTTTTTAAAAAATTTTTAAAAACCATTTTTTAAACCCCGAAAAAATTTTTTGTTTTAAAAAAGTGGAAAAGGAATTTTTTAAAAAGTTTTAGGACTTGTTCCCCCTAAGGAACTTTTTTAATTTAAAAACAATTTGGCCAAGTTTTTGCGAAACGATTTTACTTGGGGGGAAAAAAGTGTCCTGAAAGTCCTTTTACAAAAAAAAAAATTAAAAAAGATGTTTTTTGTTTCCCCTTTTTTAAAAAATTCTTTTGCGTTTCCCCGTAAATTAATTTCTTTTTCAATTTTTTAAGAAAATTTTTTAGAATTTTAAAAAGGGAACCCCCAAAAAAAAAAAAAAAAAAAAAAAAAACCCAAAAAAAAAAACAAAATTTCCCAAAAAAAAAAAAAAAAAGCTAAAAAAAGGGGCAACTATAAAAAAACCCCAAAAAAAGAAGTAAAACCCACCATCGGGAAAATAAAAAAATCAAAACATTTCCCCTTTTAACCCCCCTTTTTGACTCAAGAGGAAAATCTTCGCCACTTGGAAAAAATTATGGGGGAAAATTGGGTTCCTAAAAAAAAAAAGCGAAAATAAAAACATTTCCCAATTTCGATAATCTGGGTTTGGAAAAAGCTGGGGATTTTCAAAACTTTTCTTTTCTAAAGTCGGACAAAATACATACACACGTTCCCCAGGAACCCAAATTTGAAGATAAAGAAATCTATTCCCTCAGCAGAAAATATTCTAAATTTGTGACGCCGGGGGTTTAGCCCTTTAGGCCTAAGCCAGTAGATATTTAAAAGTGTTGGTTTTTAAATATTAAATTCTTTAAACATTTCTAGTTCTACGGGGGCTGATGAAATCTGTTACGTTTCTTAGAGACGGCCTTTTCGTAATTATTTCTCATTTTCACCTGTATTTTCCCAATTTCGGAAATTTAAAAAAACCGGTAAATTTCCGGCGGCCCGGGGAAAAAAAGCATTGGTTTGTTCTCTCTTTAAAAAAAGGTGACCCTAACTGGTAAAATAATTTTTAAAAACCTATATCGCTTTTACCAATCCGTTCTAAAATACTTGAAAAAATTTTTGCAACCAAACTTTTACATTCCTTTGAACTAATAAAATTTCTCTCTGGCAGTCAACGGATTTCGACCCAAAAAATTTTCTACGAAACAGGTTCACCCTTTTAAATTTCAGACAAAATGTATACCAAAAAAAAAAAAACAAAAAAAAAAAAAAATATCCCCCTGTTAAAACCCTTTTGGATCTTTTAAAAGCGTTTGTAGTGTTTGGCCAAAAAGTTCTCTTTAAAATAAATTTTGGGTAAAAATTAAATTGATGAATTTTGGTTCCCGAAGTTAATTAAACAAAAAAACTATATTGTTGTTTTGGAAAGTAAAAGTGTTTTACTATGCAAAAAAATTAAATATGGGGTTTCCCCAAAGGGTTTAAACTTGGTCCCCCTTTAATTTTTTGGAATATTGTTTTAAGATTTTTCGGAAAATTGTAAACCCCGCCCCTTTTTAGTTTTTCAATATTTTGACCATTTCCCCCCCTTTTTTTAATTTCAAGGGACACCCTTTACAAAATTTTATAAAACTTTTTCAAAGACATTGAGGACCCCTCTGATCAAATGCAGACATAATTTTCTTTAAAATAAACGGCCCCAAAGTTTTAAAAATTCCCGCTTTAAAAAACAATGATTTTATTAAGGGAACCTTTTAAACCCCTTGCCGAAATTCCCCCCCCCAAAACTTTCCCCCAAACTTTTAATTTGGGGGACTAATTCATCCAAGAATTATGTAAAAAATCTGGGAGGTTTTCATGGACCCGAACATGATATTTGATTGTACATGTCAGTGAG
Source organism: Chionoecetes opilio (assembly GCA_016584305.1). Taxonomy (NCBI): domain Eukaryota; kingdom Metazoa; phylum Arthropoda; class Malacostraca; order Decapoda; family Majidae; genus Chionoecetes; species Chionoecetes opilio. The sequence continues at coordinate 20,144 of JACEEZ010025542.1, forward strand.
TTTAAAATAAAAAAGGTAAATGGCATTTTTAAAGTATATTAAAAGGAAAATTGGAGATCTTTTTTATAAGCAGAATGGATTTTTTCGTCACCCAATCACTTGTTTAACCTTAATTGAATATTGCATAAGGAAAAGGGGCACCACTAATGAAAAAACTTTTATCAAATGTTTCAAAAAATACCCGAAATTTTCAGCCAAAGTTTGCCCTGGAGGAGCCAGAAAATTTTTTGATCACGTTTTCTCCTATTTTCAGGAAAAAAAAATGGCTGAAAAAAAAAAAAAAACACGAGTTTGACGTTTTTCACAAAAAAATGTATAAGATTTTAGAGAATTTTTTCCCCGACGGCCTTTTTTTCTGGTACTTTTTTAATTTCTGTAAGACGTCACAAAAAAATGGTTTCCAGACAGAATAACCCCAAACTGTTTTTGCCCCGCTCCAGGAACATAGTGGTGAGCGGCGGTTGCCTTCCCGGGGGGCCAAGTGGGGAATTTTAAAATTTCCCCCCCCCCTTTACGCAAGTATTTTCCTGAAATTCCTTCAAGGTTGCCCCTCCCAAAAATCCTTTTTTGCAAAAATGTTTAGTTTTATAAACTTATATGGCCTACTCCATTTTAATGAATGTTGGGAAATTTTTTTTTTATTTTTATTTCTTTGTGCGTGGTACAAATTTTTTTCTTTTACGCACTGTCTTTTAATATATTTTTTGCTTTGTTTACGAGTGGGCATACACAATACGGGTTCTAAGTTGAGTTTGGGTTTTTTTTAGTTTTACTTGGGTAATTAAATTTTATTTTATTCTTTAATTTTTTGCCTTACAAAATTTTCAGTAATTTTTTTTTTAGTTTTTTGTATCTATTCATATCTGTAAAGATGTAATAATGTGCTTAATAACCACCATTGGTGGAATAAAGAAATCTGAATCTGAATCTGAATCTCTCTCTCTCTCCATAAGCAATCTTCACGGAGTTAATGACTGAATAATAATAATAATAATAATAACAACAATAATAATAACAATAATAATAATAATAAGAAGAAGAAGAAGAAGAAACACAATAACAATAATAATAATAGTAGTAACATGGTCTCATCTTTTCTCTCCCATGAGTAATATAAAATGAGTAACTTATGTTAAAAAAATCGTCCACCCTAATTGAGTTACCTGTGATAATTAAGGTGTTTTATTAGGGCTGAATGTTTCCCGGCCGTGTTTTCGAGAGACAGGTTAAAAATAGAAAGAATAGAAAAGAAAGAAAAGAAAGAATATAATAGAAAGAAATGGAAAGAAAATAAACTTCATAAGACGATCAGATATGAAAAAATAATCGGTCTTCTCCAATATTTTCTTCCTAGTTTTCCTTCATTGTTTTTCATCTTTTGAGTTTTAAAATTAAGAAAGTTTGATGGTTTTATTTTACGTTTAATCCCAATCGTTTAATTAAATCGTCTTTTTTTCATTAAAGAATAGTTTATGGTGTGTTTTTTATTTTATTATTATTATTTGCATGCATTATTTACTACTTATTCCTCGTCCACTAATTTTCCCTATCGTACAAACTACCATAGTAAATAAACAACATATAGAGAATCATTTGTAGCATTTAAAAGAAATGATCTTATTTATAGTATTTGCATCATTTCCTATCCCTCGCTTTTTTCTCCTATCCTATAAACTAACTGGGGGTGGGGGGGGGGCACTCAGTAGAGCGCATACCTCCGCCCGAATATTTCATAAATTGGTTGCCATGGCAACAGTTGTGATTCGATTTCTTCCAAAATTAATTCAGTTCTTCCTTATACCAAATAGACTTCGTATACCAAGTTTGGTCCAAATATATTCGTAATTTTTCGAGAAATCCTGTACACTAACAAACAAACAAACAAACAAACAAACAAACAAACAAACAAACAAACAAACAAACTGACAGATCGGGGTGAAAACATAACCTCCCTCCAACCTCATTGGCGGAGGTAAATATATATAAGGCTAGGTTAAGTGTTGTTACCTCCGCCAACGAAGTTGGAGGGAGGTTATGATTTCACCCCGATCTGTCTGTTTGTTTGTTTGTTTGTTTGTTTGTTTGTTTGTTAGTGTACAGGATTTCTCGAAAAGTTACGAATATATTTGGACCAAACTTGGTATACCAAGTCTATTTGGTATAAGGAAGAACTGATTTAATTTTGGATGAAATCGAATCACAACTATTGCCATGGCAACCAATTCATGAAATATTCGGGCGGAGGCATGCGCTCTACTGTGTGCTCCCCCATAGTTTGTAATAATTTCTTCCTCCCTATTTACACTTCTACACCGACTACATCTCTCTCTCTCTCTCTCTCTCTCTCTCTCTCTCTC
>JACEEZ010025542.1:27500-42500 GCA_016584305.1 Chionoecetes opilio
GGGCCCGGTGAAGGTCAGGACGTATCACTTAACCCCAAGTATGGAGAGGGAAACGTTGCAGGGGCCCCGGGCCCTCCCCCCCAGTAAGATGGTGGGGAAGGGGAGTATCGGGGAGGACGTGGTCGGGAGATGAGCATCCCCGGGGGTTTTTGGGGGCCCGAGTCCCTTGCCATCGACCCCCCCCATGAGATGACGTTTTGGAGGACCTGTTTTATGTGAGGGGACTTCGTGGGGTTGACCCACCAAGTCGCGGGGGGAATGAAAGGGGTTTGCAGTCATCGGATATGCATGGGGCCTTTGGGATGGGGGAGCAATTTCTTTGAAGAATCATTCCAGAGGAGGGGGCCGAGCAAAATTTCCCCTGGGGGAAAGGCTGGAAAAAGATCGGGTGTTCCTCTGGGGTTTTTGACCGTCCCCCCAACCACTCTTAAGAAATCGGGTCCCGCAGGAAAGCCCTTGTAGAGGGGGCGGGATGACCCGGATCCCCAAAAACTGTTCATTTTGGTGATGAGGCCGTGATGCCACCCCCTGTAAAAATTTTTTTTCCCCTTTCAATGTCAAGGGCAAACGTAGGGTGCCCTTTTCTTTGGTAAAGACGCTTATGCCATTGGTGGACAGGGGAAAGAAAAGGGGGTCGGCCGCTGACCTGTTTGCTGGGAAAGCCAAATTGCTTGATTTTAAAGGGAAGGGGGTGTGATGGAAGAAAGAAATATCTTGTGGGGCCAATTTTTAGTTTCCCAAAGGGGTTTTGCCAAGAACTGATAAAAGGGAGATGGGCCTATAGTTCTTGGGGTCAGTTCTTTTTCCTTTCTTATGTATTGCCACACTCTGGGCCTTCAACAGGGTGGGCCACCTTCCAGTAGTGAGGCAGGCTGAAAGTTTAGTAGCAAGGGGCGTTTCTCTCTCTCTCTCTCTCTTCCTCTCCCCTCTCTCGTCTCTTCTCTCTTCTCTCTCTCTCTCTCTCTCTCTCTCTCTCTCTCTCTCTCTCCTCTCTCTCTCCTAACACCATCTTTATAACTTGCAGTGTTGCCGTGAAGACTGACGTTCTTCACTCTCTTTCCCCACTCCGAGACACACAGACAATTTTTATCCCATTGTTAGTAGTGTCTGTCTCACTCCTCAAGGGCTGGGGGAGGAATATATTTTTTGTTTTTCATTCTTACACACACAAAGAGAGGAAAAAAAAAAAAAAGAGAGAGAGAGAGAGAAGAGAGAGAGAGAGCGAGAGAGAGAGAGAGGGGAAAGACGGGGAGAGAGAGAGAGAGAGGGGAGAGAGAAAAGAGGGGGGAAGAGAGAGGGGAGAGAGAGAGAGAAGAGAGAGAGAGAGAGAGAGAGACGTACCCCATCCTATTGTTTGCCTCTCTCTCTCTCTCTCTCTTCTCTCTCTCTCTCTCTCTCTCTCTTCTCTCTCTCTCTGTATGTATTCAAAGCGAACACAGGTTTTTGTTAGCCAAAGGAATCTCAATGGTTGACGGACTTGTGTTTTACTTGGTCCCTTTTTTAGTACATGTTTTTAATGTGTGTGGCCGTGACACAGTTTCCCAGTGTGTGTGTGTGTGTGTGTGTGTGTGTGTGTGTGTGTGTGTGTGTGTGTGTGTGTCTGCGTGCGTGCGTGCGTGCGTGCGTGCGTGCGTGCGTGCGTGCGTGCGTGCGTGCGTGCGTGCGTGCGTGCGTGCGTGCGTGCGTGCGTGTGTCTGTGTGTGTGTGTGTGTGTGTGTGTGTATGTGTGTGTGTGTGTCAATGCTCCGGTAATTGATTGGCTTCCATATTAACATATATTAGACACTGAGGTTACAATTATCATCAACATTTGTACAATTATTCACATTTTTTTTCATCATATAATTTAAATTTAATATTATCTTACATACTTCCTTTTCCTAGATCATTACCGAAATTAAAAACTATTCTTCTACATTTGGCCAGACAATTCCCATTATACTTTAAATCACATACAAAAACACTTACAAGTATATGATTGTACTTTCTATATAAAAAACGCAACATGTAATTAAAAGAAAGCCAATTTTAATACCACATTAATTCCACGCGTTATTATGTTCCTTTCTCCTTTCACTCTCTCATCGAAGCAGAGAGGGAGTCACCCCGTTTAGGGTTCATTGAATATGTAATGAAAACCTGGTCGTGATTGGCATTTCAGGAGACGAACCAAGAGCCAATGAGAGGAGAGACAGTGAACCCACAGACCAGCCACCCTGAACATGTCAATAACACACTTAAAATAGACGACTCCTGCCTCCCCTTCACCTTGTGGGTTGCTAAAAGCCATAAAGATTAAAACAGTTCGCTTCTGACACCGCTTTTTTTGTTCTCTTCTCCCTTCCCCTTTCTCTCCCCTTCTGCTCACACTCTCCTTTCCCCTTCCTCTCCCATCCTTCTCACACTATCCATTACCCTTCCTCTCCCCTCCTCCTTGTTCTTCTCTCCTAGACTACCACCTTACATCACTCCCTCTCCTCTTTCTCTCTCTCTCTCTCTTCTCTCTCCTCTCTCTCTCTCTCTCTCTCTCTCTCTCTCTCCTCTCCTCCCCTCTCTCTCTCTCTCTCTCTCTCTCTCTCTCTCTCTGCGCTTCTTTAGGTCCGACATGGAGACACAAATTATGCGTGTACAGGTCTATTCCAGGTAAGTCCTTCACTGAACTCGTATTTTTCGCTCAAGCCGTCGTCAACAGGATTTCATTTTGGATAGAATATTATTTACGTTCTGTCGCTTTGATAACCGTAATTCAGTTTCTGCGTTCAATTTTCGTGGTTATGAAGTGTTTTTTTCTCTTATTACTGAAATTTTCTTTATACAAGCGGTTTTTTTTTTTTTTTTTTTTTCCCCTCTCTCCCCTCTCTTCTCTCCTCTCTTTTTCTCTCTCTCTTTTCTCTTCTCTCTCTTTCTTCTTCTCCCCCGGCCTTTTTTCTATGTGCATCTATTCCAAACTTTAGTTGCTGCAGGGAGAAACACAAGATTGAAACGCTATATTTTTCACTCCTAATGTACATATAGACCTTTCCTTCCCTTCTTTCCCTTCTTCTCCCCTCACCACTCCCTCCTGGCCCTGTCCCCTCTTCCTGTCCCCTCTCGTCTGCCGTCCCACCCAGTTCGGTTTGGGGGAAGAGGACACGTTAGGAAACAATTCCATTCGGTCCTTTTAATCTAACTTGGTATAAAAAGTAGCCCAAAGTTTTAATAGGTTGGTGTACATGACGTGAATGGGTGAGTGGAGGGATTCTGTGATGATGAGAGGAGGGAAGAGGGGAAAGGGGGGAGAGATGTGAGAGAGAAAGGGGAAATAGAGAGAGAGAGAGAGAGGGGAGGGGAGAGAGAGAGGAGAGAAAAGAGAGAAGAGGAGAGAGAGAGAGAAGAGAAAAGAGAGAGAGAGAGAGAGAGGGAGAGAGGAGGAGGAAAGAGAAAAAAATGACAGAAAGAATGATGATGATGAGTTAATGTGTATGCGGGAATGAGGAAGGGGGAAAGGGGGATATGAGAGAGAGAGAAGGAAGAGGGAGGGGAGGAGAGAGAGAGAGAAGAGAGAGAGAGAGAGAGGGGAGAAAGGGGAGAGAGAGAGAGAGGGAAGGGAAGAGGAGAGAGAGAAGAGAGGAGAAGAAGGAAAAGAGAGAGAGGGGGGGGAAAATTAAAAAAAGTGGAGGACAGAAAACAATCGAAAAAAAATAATTTTATAAAAAAAAAAGTAAGAAATAGAGACGTAGAAATTGGGAATAGAAAGTTAACAAGAAGCCATGTGATAAAGATTAGTAATAGAGAGAGAGTGGATGGGCATATAGAGAAAAGAACTGAGGAAGAGAAAAAAAACAGCCTGGTAACGCTATAAAATACTAAAGAAGAAAAATATAATACAATATTATATAGTTTTCAAGAAATGGTTAAAATACTAGGTAGAAACAGCCACATACATCTACATACTGTGGCGGGTATAAATTTACGTGTGTTTGTGGGTCCGTCTGTCTGTCTGTTTGTTTGACAAGTTCGCTGGAGGGGAAAAAAGAGCGGGGATCCGTGGGGAGAAAAAAAAACTGATTACACGCATGAAATTCAGAGTGGTGGCGAGAACAGGAGAGGCAAGGAGGGAAAAAAGATAAAGAAGATGTTGGGAGCGTTAAATGAGAGTGAAGAGAAGAGGAAGAGAAGAGGAGATTACAAAGAAGGTGCAAATGGTGAGATAATAAGAGGTGAGAATGGGAGGTAAGAAGAGATTATCTGATGACATTAAAGAAAAGAATGATGATAAGAAGGAGATAAGAGATAGAAGACGGGGTGAACAGAATGTAGGAAGATGGTAAGTGCCAAGATTATGGCAGAGAGCAGGGTGGAGATAAGAGATTAGAGATAAGAGATAACGTATTATGATGCATTAATAAGAGTGGTAAGGAGGTACATAAAATGATAAAATAAGTAATACGATGGGAAAGAGTGAGGCTAACCCCTTCACGCCCGGATCTTTCCTTTGCTATGAAAAATTGTATGTTGTCGAGCCATAAAATTACGAGAAGTAACTGAATATACCAAATTAGTTAGTCGACAAGGATACTAAACAGGTCATATCTATAAAATATTGCTGATATTAACTAAAAATCATCTAATAGTAGCCACATTACAATGGAAATTACGTTCTGGGTCTGAAGGGGTTAAGGGGTCAAGTTAGGTGATAATTAAGTGAAGTCATAAATGCAGGTGGCCAATGGAATCTAGTTTAGTGTCATTATCATTATTTCATTTAAGGTCATTACAATTAACTCAGAAAAAGGTAAAATCACATGTGTATATCTGAGCAGCAAAGTGAATAAGCGGCAGTAATACCAATGCAGGTGTTGATAGAGACACATTCAATTCAGGATAAACTTGCAGTGTAGTAATGGAAGGGATAAATGTGTACCTAGCTTAGTCTGAATATGACGCGTGATTGTGACATGCTTTCTACGTGCTGTCAAACGTTGCCGTAATCCAGAATGCGGCCTTTCGTTCCACCAGCTGGTAAAGATCACTAAACGTACACTCACTCACACGCGGTAGAAAATAGAACTACACAAAAGAGTTATGTTGGGTAAAGATATATCCATAAACTGTGATTTCATTTTCATAGCGGATACTGATTTTGTTTTTCTCTCTCTTATTCCTTTTTTCTCTCTTTTCTCTCTCTCTCACACACACACACACACACACACACACACACACACACACACACACACACACACACACACACACACACACACACACACACACAGTTGCACGGAGGAGGTCAAAACGGTAAACATTTAGCGTCCATAACAAGACAATTCGCATAGGCTCATTTCATATGCAAATCCCAGCAATTCATGAACCACCAGTAGCTTCCATAACTCACTCGTTATAGACAATATATTAATTAGCCGGCCATAGTAACCATTATAATATATATTCATTCCGTAATGAATAAAATCTAACATCAGAGTGAAGAGAGGTGGCAGAGGGTTGGCATTTAGGAGAACGATCTAGCAGCTTTATTAGTCTACGAAAGTTATGTCAAAAGTGTGACCTAGAAAATATTTTGCATATATAGATCTAGATGTCTAAAAGTGCATCATTGCAATACGTAATTACATAAGAAATAAATCAATTATTTTGAGGAAGGTCTCTCTCTCTCTCTCTCTCTCTCTCTCTCTCTCTCTCTCTCTCTCTCTCTATCTCTCTCTCTCTCTCTCTCTCCTCTCTCTCTCTCTCTCTCTCTCTCCTCTCTCTCTCTCTCTCTCTCCTCTCTCTCTCTCTCTCTCTCTCTCTCTCTCTCTCTCTTCTCCTCATCTTCAACAAAAACTGTTCACTATCCTACAACAATAAATTCGTCGTTAAATGTGTAAGTATATTCCTGACTTTTTACCAACAAAGACACAAAACCTGTTAATTCACCTCCATCCCGGCTAGACAGATGCAGACAGACGAACATACAGACAGAAGACAGACGCAGCTCCCACTAAAGACTGAATAAAACATTGCCTTGCTCTGACTAATGGAGTGTCACTTAACGTAAACAATTGCCAAAGTAAATTCTTCTCAACCGCACACCGAAAAAAAAAGAACGTCGGCCAAAAAACAAAAGATTAAATGCCGTAACTCCTTAGAAATATGTCAGCTATTACAACGAGATAAATAAATACATCAAAAGGTTCAAGGAATATGTAGTCTTATCAATTCAAATCCACTTGAAGAATACACAATACATCACCTTTGCAGTTCATTACAGAAACACATGTTAGTTTTCACCAACCTTGGAGAGAATGAGAAATTACAAACTCTTCAGGGAACGTCGACAACCTGATTAATTCTTCGCACAACAAGTCAACAATTACAACAAAAAAATGTTACCAGAATAAAACTTACTGGGTGGAAAATTCACTCACCGTGTACCTTGTTCCTGAATACATAAAAAGTCTAAATAGATTACCGCTGCCCAAGTAACTCATTTATTTTGCCTTGATCTCAATTCGTGGCAGAAGAGTAACACCGCGAGACTCAGACAAACACTTTACATTCTATCAAGTATTTCCTCACCAGCAAGGTCATGAGTGTTGCAACAAACTTACAACACCAACAGAGAGGCGGTATTGCGACAGACTAAAGTAGAATAAAAGAATGAATGCAAGAATACCTGACACTCTTATGACACCTGAATATCGTCCTCGTGACATCAATTATCACCTTTAAGTTATGTTATGTTATGTTATGTTAGGTTAGGTTAGGTTAGGTTAGGTTTAATTGACCTCTGTGTGGATGGTAAGGTCCTTATGGTCTCTCTCTCTCTTTCTCTCTCTCTCTCTCTCCTTCATTCTCTCTCTCTTCTCTCTCTCTCTCTCTCCTCCTCATCTCTCTCTCTCTCTCTCTCTCTCTTCTCCTCTCTCTCTCTCTCTCTCTCTCTCTCTCTCTCTCTCTCTCTCTCTCTCTCGCACACACAGCACACACACACACACACACACAGTCAGCATTAAACTCTATTTATTTGTATTTATATTAGTGGCTCATTTTCCTTCATTAATAATAACTCGGCGGTGTTGGTGGCTACGATTTCTATTAATTTATTCTATGCAGAAGGACAGGTGGGCAGGCAGGGCAGGGTAAGGGAGGGGAGGGGGGAAGGTAAGGGGGGAGGGGGGTACTGAGGAGGAGGGGAGGGGAAGGGGTAAGGTAGCGTGGTGGATTATTTCAATAAACCTCAAAAGGGGGGAAAAATAAATAAATATATATATATATACGTATATATCCAGCGACAAGCTAAAATAAATCTGGGTAGCGCACGTATATCGGGAATGGGAATTACGTAGATTCCCGAATTCCAGATCAGAGCAGCGGACGGTGCGATATTTACGAGGAGTGAAATTTATGCACATGGAAAACTATTGCGTATATTTCCCCGTGTAACATCTAGCGTGATTTGATACTTTCCTTCCCAGTCATGCAGGAGGAGGATGAAGAAGAGGAGAAGGAGGAGGATGAAGAGGAGGAGGACGAAGACGAGTAGGAGGAGGTAATAGTTCCTTCTTCCCATCCCCATCACTCTCTCTCTCTCTCTCTCTCTCTCTCTCTCTCTCCTCTCTCTCCTCCTCTCTCTCTCTCTCTCTCTCTCTCTCTCTTCTCCTCTCTCTCTCTCTCTCTCCTCTCCCCTCTCTCTCCCTCCTCTCTCTCTCTCTCCTCTTCCTCTCCTCACTCTCTCTCTCTCTCCCTCTCTCTCTCTCCCAATCTATATGTAGAATTATGATATAATATACTTGGACTTTAGTAAAGTATTTGACAAAGTACCACACGAGCGACTCTTAATTAAATAGGTTAAGGCTCATGGAATAGATGGGAAGGTTCTTCGTTGGATCAGAGCTTGACTAAGTAATAGGCAACAAAGGGTTACAATTAATGGTTCTAAATCTGAATGGGGACAGGTGACAAGTGGAGTTCCACAAGGGTCTGTTTTGGGTCCATTACTATTTTTGATTTACATCAACGACTTGGATAGTGGGATTAGCAGTGATATCAGCAAGTTTGCTGATGATACTAAGGTAGGTAGGATTATTGGATTACAGTCTGATGTAAACATATTGCAGGGAGACTTAGATACACTTAATGAGTGGGTAGTCACATGGCAGATGGAATTTAATATTGATAAGTGCAGCTTTATGAATGTTGGTAGAAAGAACCCTGGTAATAGATACACCATACGCAATGTATCGCTGAAAAGATCAGAAGATCGCTGAAAAGATCAGAAGGTGAAAAAGATCTTGGAGTGAGGGTGAGCCCAGACCTCCAACCTAGGAACAATGTATTGAAGCTAGAAATAGAGCTAATAGAGTGTTAGGATTAATTACCAGAAGTGTTAAAAGTAGAAGTGCGGAAGTTATTCTATAGCTTTATCTGGCTCTAGTCAGACCTCACCTAGACTATGCGGTTCAGGTTTGTTCTCCATATTACAGGATGGATATAGCCTTGTTAGAATCAGTGCAGAGAAGGATGACCAAAATGATACAAGGGATGCGTAACTTTAGTTATGAGAAGAGATTAAAGTTATTAAAGTTACACTCACTCGAGAGACGCAGAGTAAGGGGCGATCTGAAGTTTTTAAGTGGATAAAGGGATTTAATAAAGGAGAGGTAGGAAAAGTTCTTACGGCTTTTAACCAGGGTAGAACAAAAAGTAATGGATTCAAGCTGGAAGGGCGTAAGTTTAAAAAGGAAATATTGAAAAACTGGTTCACAAATAGGGTGGTGAATGATTGGAATGGACTCAGTAGATAGGTAGTTAGTTCGGAGTCATTGGGGAGCTTTAAAGAGGGGCTGGACAAGTTCATGGATGGGGATAAGACCATAAGAAAATAAGGAAGCTACAAGAGGCAGCGAGGCCTACACGTGGTAGTTCCTGAGACAGAGAGAGAGAGAGAGAGAGAGAGAGAGAGAGAGAGAGAGAGGAGAAGAGAGAGAAGAGAGGGGAGAGAGAGTGAGAGAGAGAAGAGAGAGAGAGGGAGAGAGAGAGAGAGATGAGAGAGAGAGAGAGAGAGAAGAGAGAGAGAGAGAGAGAGGGAGAGAGAGGGGAGAGAGAGAGAGAGAGAGAGAGAGAGAGAGAGGGGCGAGAGGGGAGAGAGATGACGAGAAGATATATTAAGAGAATAGAGACATTGAGACATTTTATTAAAATACATTAATATTGTAATATAGTATAGTAATATGAGGATTCAAAAGAAATAGTTGACACAGACATTTGAAATGTAAAGATGTGATGCACTGGATGTGAAGTGGCGGGTCACGAAAGCCTGTGGGCAAACACTTCAGCGGCCCAGAGTGATTGAAGAGAGTGTTGCTGTTGTTGAAGGCAGTATGTGTTGCGTGTGGCCTCACTCTGGTGCACAACCGCGCCTGGCCACCAATGCGTCCAGCTCCTGCCGCCACGCCTCCCTGTCGTTACTGAGGTCGTGCAAACGGTTGCCCCACTGCAGCAGGAGGCCCTCGTTGTTGTGGCAGTAGTCCTCGTAGCGCAGCTCGCGCTCCTTGACGGGCTGCGGCACGTCGGCCGTATTGAAGCAAATCTTCCTGCCCCGGCCAGTGGCAGTGACCGGCACGTGCTCGCCCTCGCCGCTGAGCTTCGCTCTGTACTTGTTTCGCACCGCCTGCCGCAGGTCGGCGTCCAACTCGTCGTTGAGCTGCATCACCCTGTCCCGCCGGGCCTCCAGACGCTCGCGGTGCTGCCGCTCAAACGCGCGACACTACCGCCGCAGCTCTGCGACACTCGTCGTCTTGCTGCATTCCTCGCAGTCAAACACCAGCAGGCAGTGGTCACACTTGAGGCTGCACGCTGCGTCACCCTGCTGCGGTGGGCCGGCATCTTTACTGGCAGGGGCACGCCGCGCCTCGCTCCCGTCGGGCACGCTCGTCTTCGCGGCCTGGCTCTCGACCTGAGCGGCCGTCATGTTCTCGGGAACATCTCCGTCACTTGACGGCCTTGGCGCCTGAGAGGCACATGCACGCGCGTGCGCGCGTCCCTTCCTGGCAGCGTCGCTCCTCGCTGCGGCCACCCGGTGCGCCTCAGGGGTCGGGGCGGCCCTGCCGAACACCTAGGTGGCGGTGTTGTCGGGGCGTCGGCGGCCGGTACTGGCAGCCTCCCTAGCCAGGTGGCGTTGCCTTGTCGCCGCCTGCTATCTGGCCGCAGCCACTCGCTGATGGCGTGTCAGTGCCGAGGCGGCGGTGGTGGTGGTGGTGGTGGTCATGGTGTGTGGGGTGCAATCACTCATGGATGAGGACCCTTGCATTGTTCCTTGAATGAAAGTGTCTGGGCGGCGCCAGCAGGCAAGGATAAAGTGGGATACAGAGCTTGGATCTAATCGTCCCCCACCTCCAAGCCTACCTTGGATCTACGGAGGTACTCCAAGCACCTCCAACCCCTACTTGGATCTTGGCATACCTACCCCCTACTTGGAGCTTGGATCTAATCGGTGCCCGGGGATTCCAATCTGTGTATTAGATCCAACCTACCGCAGAGTAGTGAAGTATTACTATACGCTGTCCTGATTGGCTGAGCCCTGAGCCACGGCGCTATGTGATTGGCTGCGAGGGTAAGCATTTTTATCTACTCTCTTTTTCCCTCTCTCCTTAATGTTACCTCCTCTCACTCAAAATCTCTCTCTCTCTCTCTCTCCATCCCTCAAATCATTCTCCTCTCGTCACTCAGCTGTCAACCTCTCTCTCATCTCTTTTTCTCCATCACTCGACGTCGACCAAACCCACCCCGCCCACTTATATATAATACTAATGAAGGTGCTACTGTCGAGTGTTGAGTCATTCACACACCCTTTCGACACCTCCCCACCACCACTGTTACTCTTTTTCACTTCACGCCAATCAACTATAGAAAAACTATTTGCCGCTCTGTCGCTTCGGTAACTAATCGGGTGCGACCTTGAATGTCTCCCGGTGTCCAAGGCATGATACGGCGATTCCCAGCTGGAGCATCTTTGGGTATCCTGTTTGTAATGCTAAAAGCGGTAGGACGGAGCTGAACGGGATGGAAGGTGGATGTAGGTAGTGTTAGGTGACAGGAACTACCACGTGTAGGCCTCGCGGCCTCTTGTAGCTTCCTTATTTTCTTATGTTCTTCTCTCTCTCTCTCTCTCTCTCTCTTCTCTCTCTCTCTCTCTCTCTCTCTCTCTCTCTCTCTCTCTCTCTCTCTCTCTCTCTCTCTCTCTCTCTCTCTCTCTTTCCTTTTTTTTTTAATACTGAGTTACAAAGCATCTTACATAGTATGTTAAGTTACTATTTACATTGCATAAAAGATTGTGACATTTTACAGGCTAAAGGAGACATAGTTACTATAGTCTATTCACTTATGCTGGATTCCTGGGCTGGGAGCTGCTCGATGCCTACCCGAGTTTGTAAGGACGTCGCTGATTGGCTGATAGACTCGGGCTGGGTGGTGATGGTGGTGGTATTTGCCTTGCTGCTCCCAAAACCCTTGCGTTGCCTCAGAAAAATATTCATATTTCTTTGCTTTACTCATCTCTTACACAAGATAGGCCTATTTTGTTTGCACCAGTGAATCAGGCAGTGATTGGTCAACAATAACACGCCATTCATAACTCAATAGGGTAAAAAATAAAGTCATGACTGAGTATCACAAGAGTAGGCAGATTTTTAGGTTTTCACTGCACTGAAATGTTGTACTCCTACCCTATATTACCAAGCTACCAGATGATATTTATGAAATCTACGCCTACCATCGTGCTCATAATACATTGTTGCATATCTTGAGCATAAAAAAATTACAGTAAGACTACACTAATATTAAGATAATTGAAGGAAAGTAAAATAGTGTATAAACATTTTTTCTAGCTTATTTTGCTTCAACTCGCTGTAACTGCATCAGTTTTGGTCGCATTAAATTTTCAAGCACTGTTTCAAAAGCCCCCATACTTTTCCACTTCCTTTGATATGTAGCACGTACGAATAAGAAAAAGAGTAGGTGGTCAAAATGGTTAATAAAGTAAAACTGTTTCAAACTGGTGCCGTGACAGGTGGAGCCTCTGATAGCTCTCCCGAGAACTCATCTCTCCTGTATAGGGAGCAATGCTCACCCGTCACTGTGCCAGTTTGCAGTAGTAGTCTAACTTTCTTAGCCATTTTGACTACCTACTCTTTTCCTTATTGGTACGTGCTACATACCAAAGGAAGCGGAAAAGTATAAAGATTTTGAAACAGTGCTTGAACATTGAATGCGACCAAAACTGATGGAGTTACAGTGAGTTAAGCAAAATAAGCAAGAAAATTTTTTTTATACATTATTTTACTTTCCTTCAATTATCTTAATATTAGTTTAGTCTTACTGTAATTTTTGTATGCTCATGATATGCAGCAATGTATTATGAACACGATGGTAGGCTCAGTTTAACCTAAATATTAACTGGTAGCTTGGTAATATCGGGTAGGAGTACAACATTTCAATGCATTGAAACCTGAAAATCCGCCTACTCTTGTGATACTCAGTCATGACTTTATTTTTTACCCTATTGAGTTACGAATAGCGTGTTATTGTTGACCAATCACTGCCTGATTCACTGATGCAAACAAAATAGGCCTATCTTGTGTAAGAAATGAGTTAAGCAAAGAAATATGAATATTTTTCTGAGGCAACGCAAGGGTTTTGGGTTGCGGGGAGGCAAGTACCACCACCATCACCACCCAGCCCGAGTCTATCAGCCAATCAGCGACGTCCTTACAAACTCGGCTAGGCAGCGAGCAGCTCCCAAGAATCCAGCTTAAGTGAATAGACTATAGTGTTCCCTATTTTAAAGCCCAACTCTTGATAATTGTGATCTCCTTGCCTTCACTTCAGCAGCCACGTGTTAACAAGTTCCTTGAACACTTGAACAGTTGCACCGACAAAGCGTGGCTGCGAGGCAAGGAGAACATTCCACCAGCCGATGCGGACGTAGACGAACTGGCTCTGGTGGTGCCAAATCTGGCAGCGGGGCTGTAGTAGCTCCGCGGAGGCTAGGGCGACGGCCCTTGTAGTAACCTGGACCCGCCGAAGAGGCTGCCGGATCGTTTGCAGTTGAGGCACCCGATGATGATGCACCGCTACGTCTCGGCGGTGCTGAAGGCTGTGGAGTCGTGGTTCCTGCCCGGCACCGCTGTCCCTGATGAGCCTCACCGCGCGACCCTGTACCTTGTCAAGGAGAGCCAGGTGCTTGTTGGCCGCGCCGTCCCCACCCAAGGCACGCGTACTCCATGGAAGAGCAAACATGCGCCTTGTAGAGGGTTTCCAACCCCTTGCTGTCAAGGAGCCATGACATCCTCCTCAGGGATGCCAGCTTCCCCGAAGCCTTTCTGGCGAGCCGCTCGATGTGGGCTCTGAAGATCAGCCTGCAGTCGCAGGTGACCACCAGCACCTTCACCTCGTCCTCGGGCACCAGGACGAGGTATAGGTCTCTCTCTCTCTCTCTCTCTCTCTCTCTCTCTCTCTCTCTCTCTCTCTCTCTCTCTCTCTCTCTCTCTCTCTCTCTCTCTCTCTCTCTCTCTCTCTCTCTCTCTCTCTCTCTCTCTCTCTCTCTCTCTCTCTCTCTCTCCATAGGCTTTTCTTCCTCTTCAGTTACTTCCTTAACTCTCCTCCACTTACCTCCGCCGCATCTCTATTCTCTCCGCCTCTCTCCTCAATCTCTCCTATACACTTTACACGACGGGGAAAAAATCTGGGAGGCTTATTCTATTTACAGTGCGTGTTCTTCACCTCTATTGGTTTATCTTCCTTTTTATCAAGTTTTTCTGTCTATCTAGTATCTGTATTATCTGGTTTATTGTTATTTATATATGTATGTATCTATTGATTGAGAAATTAATAGATTTTTCTTTTTTTCTTCGTTAATTCAATTCGTTCTTTATTCATACTTTCTTTCTGGTTATCAGTTATCAGTATTTGCCTCTGCTGATTTATCTTCATTTTCATGTTTACTACTTTGACTCCATTCCTCCTCCTCCTCCCTCTTGCGTCCTCATTTTGAATATTACGTTCAATTCTGGTTACCCCACTCTGAATAGATATATTCAAGCTGGGAAGAGTACAAAGAAAAGTTACTAAAAATTATTCCGCGCTTGGGAAACAACCCATAGAAAGAGCGATTGATGGAACTTAACTTGTTTAGTTTGTTAAACTGTTTATTTTGTCAGTTTTGTTTAAAATGTTCCATGGCTTCGATAATGTAAACATAAACGACTATTTCAATATTGATTGGACAAGCAATACTCGTAGTAATGGATACAAGATCATTGGTAAGCGATTTCGGTCACATGAAGCGAAGCACTTTTTCTGTAATAGAGTTGTTAATATTTGGAACTCTCTTCCAGCACAATTAGTTAATAGTAACACGGTTGAGGCGTTTAAGAACAAACTAGATAAATACTTAGCATCAACTACCCAACTTGATTACTTCGGCCCTACGTTTTTTTCTTCTTCTTTTTTTTGCTTAGCTTTAGTTTAGAGTCTGTCTCTCCTTCAATCTTTCCTATCAAATTCCATGGCGGTTTTTTAATACTGTAGGGTGTTTTCTTTTTACTTTTTTCCTGCCGGCCTCGGCTGGAGGGAGAGGTAGGTGGGGAGGAGCCTTCAACTTTGCTATTATTTTACCTCTAACACGGAGAAACTATAGTGGTAGAAAGTAGCCACACAGGCAGCCTCGTTTGGCCCAGTAGGGCTGTTGCTGTCTTTTCTTCCTTTGTATTCATTTGTATTCTTCACTCTTCCTTCCCTCACTAATTATAACCCGTCTCTCCGTCCTCTCTTCCTCCACCACCGCCGCAACCTCCTCCTCTCCTCCTCCTCCTCCTCCTCCTCCTCCTCCTCGCAACCTTCCTCCAATTACGAAGACGGAGAATTACAATAGAACAAAATTGCATTATCCCGGAATTAAGTTCATTTCCATAATTTCCATTGCAGATCCAGCCGCCGACTCCCTTCCTCCTTCCCCCCCAACACCTCCCC
>JACEEZ010025542.1:45000-60000 GCA_016584305.1 Chionoecetes opilio
GTGTTGTGTGTGTGTGTGTGTGTGTGTGTGTGTGTGTGTGTGTGTGTGCGTGCGTGCGTGTGTGTGTGTGTTACTTCTGAATGGTGTGTCAATGCTGTGTATGTAGGGTAATGACGTGTGTGCGTGCGTGCGTGCGTGCGTGCGTGCGTGCGTGCGTGCGTGCGTGCGTGCGTGCGTGCGTGCGTGCGTGCGTGCGTGCGTGCGTGCGTGCGTGCGTGCGTGCGTGCGTGCGTGCGTGCGTGCGTGCGTGCGTGCGTGCGTGCGTGCGTGCGTGCGTGCGTGCGTGCGTGCGTGCGTGCGTGCGTGCGTGCGTGCGTGCGTGCGTGCGTGTGTGTGCGTGTGTGTGTGTGTGTGTGTGTGTGTGTGTGTGTGTGTGTGTGTGTGTGTGTGTGTGTGAGTGTTTGAAGCGTTCTGATGTGAGTCAATGTAGTTACAGTCTGTCTTATCTCGAAGATAATTATGCATAACTGATTATTCATTCTCTCTCTCTCTCTCTCTCCCTCTCCTCTTCTCTACTCTCTCATCTCTCTCTCTTCTCTCTCTCTCTCTCTCTCTCTCTCTCTCTCTCTCTCTCTCTCTCTCTCTCTCTCTCGCTCTCTCGCTCTCTCTCTTACACACACACACACGCACAACCACACACAAATCATCTCAAATCAACCTAAAAAAAATACAAGACAAAATCCACCGCGACCCACCTCCTCGTAAAACATGAAGCCGTAGAATCAGTGTGGCACATAAACCCTTTTACACGCCTCGTCACCCCCCTTGTCCCTGTCACATCACGCCTAGACGACCGACCATCACTCCCCATCCCTCCGTAACCCTCTACCCTCCATCCCACTCCCCTACTCATGCCGGCATCCTACACACAGATGGTGGAACATTTTTAATTAAAGTCCCCACAGCCAGCTTTCGGGACCGTCCGGCGAAGGGAGATGAGATAGCGGTAGCGGCGGTGTGGACGGTGGCGGTATGTTTGGTGGGCCGCCAGATGTTGCCTCGGCGCACTATGTATTATCAAGAGTGTCACCAGATGCCGGCTGGGTGTGTCATCTGTTACCTCGCAGGTCAAGATTGTGGGCGAGGCAATATCGGGGCGGCATGACGCGAGAGAAGAGGAGTGAAAGGACACCCAACACACACATACATACACACAGGGGGGAGAGAGAGAGAGAGAGGAGAGAGAGAGAGTAGAGAGAGAGAGAGAGGAGAGAGAGAGAGAGAGAGAGGAGAGAGAGGATAGAGAGAGAGAGAAGAGAGAGAGAGAGAGAGAGAAGAGAGAAAGAGAAGAGAGGAATAAGAGGACATGTTTTAGTGGAAGAAGAGAGTCAGAAAGGAAGAGACAAACAATCTAAGACTTCTGGTTGGTGTGGTTCAGTGAGTAATGTTGTGTAAGAGACTGTTATGTAAGAGGCACAGAAAGTCTTACACGTCACAGGCGAGATAAAGAGTTCCTCGTTTATCTTTTATGGTCCATTTATTTCTAGCACCATACTTCAAGGTGCATTGGCATAGAGTTAACTTAGAGGGCGCGATTTCTTATTCATTCTTATTACGTTCATCTTTCCATACTACTTTTGGGTTCTATGTATATGATGTTTTATATTTCTTGTTCACCTCTACACAAAGTGGTTTTAATGTTATGAAAGTTCTGTCTGTATTACATTTCTATGTAAACTTCCGCCTAAATACAAAGATCAATTTAGCCTAATGTGGGTGTTTAACATAACAACACTTTACTGATTAACTCCAAGATTAGCTATAATACAAAAAAATATATGACTCGTCTTAAACCAACTCTAAAAATGGTTAGCTCAATCCTCTTCTCAAACTTTTATATCACACTAAGACTCACACTACAAACAACACACTAACAACACACTCACTCACACTAACAACAACGACACACTCACTCACACTAACAACAACGACACACTCACTCACACTAACAACAACGACACACTCACTCACACTAACAACAACGACACACTCACTCACACTAACAACAACAACACACTCACTCACACTAACAACAACGACACACTCACTCACAACACACTCACTCACACTAACAACAACGACACACTCACTCACACTAACAACAACCACACACTCACTCACAACACACTCACTCAAACTAACAACAACATACTAACAACACACTCACTCACAATCACTCACACTAACAACAACGACACACTCACTCAAACTAACAACACACTCACTCACATTAACAACAACAACACACTCACTCACAACACACTCACTCGCACTCACTCAAACTAACAACAACATACTAACAACACACTCACTCACACTAACAACAACGACACACTCACTCACAACACACTCACTCAAACTAACACAACATACTAACAACACACTCACTCACACTCACTCACACTAACAACAACGACACACTCACTCACACTAACAACATCTTCTCGGCTTCAACCCCCACACACAAACGCACACTAAAAAAACCTGCAACACATTTTTTCTACCACCTACAACACCCTTTCGAGCACCACAAAGCACCTCAAAAAATCAACAAACAAACAAGTAACTTCACGTGCGAACTCGACACAAGGAGGAAGCAAGCTCGGTCCGTCGCCTCGTTTTCTTTTAACTTCTGTGTGCGTGTGGAGGACATGGAGGGGGACCAGAAGAGAGGGGAAAGAGGGGAGAGAGGGGAAAAGGGGAGATGGGGGAAGGGGGAATATGTGAATGGGTGGGGGGAAAGGGAGGAGATTACAACACCTGTCATTTTGTCTTTTGTCCATTTTCCATTTTTTGCTTGTCGTTCTCTTCCTTAACTACTTGTTCTAGTGGCTAGTCCGCTACTCTCTCTCTCTCTCTCTCTCTCTCTCTCTCTCTCTCTCTCTCTCTCTCTCTCTCTCTCTCTCTCTCTCTCTCTCTCTCTCTCTCTCTCTCTCTCTTTTATACGTAGTTCTCACGCCTAGCTTTTATTACTACAATCGCTGTTGTTGTTGTTACTGCTACATCTGTTCTCTATTCTATTCCAAACACATCCTCTTCAAACTTTTCCCCTCTCCTTCCTCACTACCAACCACAACCACCATTACCACCACTTTCTCTCTCTCTCTCTCTCTCTCTCTCTCTCTCTCTCTCTCTCTCTCTCTCTCTCTCTCTCTCTCTCTCTCTCTCTCTCTCTCTCTCTCTCTCTCTCTCTCTCTCTCTCTCTCTCAAACTCCTTCTCCATCCCTCATTCCTCTTCTTCCTCCTTCTTCTCCCCTTACTTTCCTCCCTGCTTCACCCTCCCCTCCTCTACTAATCCAAGTAAAAAGGATGTCGCCATTATTCTCCTCACGGGTGGCCGCGTTATTTGTACAAAAAGGGAGCGAAGTACCACCTGAATGGGGCGAGAGGGTTCCGTGAATCACATTACCACAAACACGCGTCTCTGCCCGATTTCCTCAGTGTCCCCAGGCGCATGATAAGAAAAAACCCGGACAAGGGGACACACAGAGAGAAAGAGAGAGAGAGAGAGAGAGAGAGAGAGAGAGAGAGAGAGAGAGAGAGAGAGAGAGAGAGAGAGAGAGAGAGAGAGAGAGAGAGAGAGAGAGAGAGAGTGAGACAGACAGATAGAGAGAGAGACACAGATAGACAGATAGACAGAGAGAGAAAAAACAGATAGAGACAGACAGACAGAGAGAAATAGACATACAGGCTAGAGAGGAGACATACATACAGACAGACAGACAGAAAGAAACAGACAGACAGACATACAGACAGAGAGAGAGAGAGAAAGAGAAACATACAGAGGGAGACAGAGAGAGAAAGGCAGTGAGAGATACAGAGAGAACAAGAGCAGAGAGAGAGAGAGAGAGAGAGAGAGAGAGAGAGAGAGAGAGAGAGAGAGAGAGAGAGAGAGAGAGAGAGAGAGAGAGAGAGAGAGAGAGAGAGAGAGAGAGAGAGAGAGAGAGAGAGAGAGAGAGAGAACGTTAAAATGTCAAAAGAAAATGAAGTAGTAACATATAGATAAGACGTTTGAGCTGGTACAATGACCTGAAATATACATCGTTGGGGAGAATAAAGTAGTGGTATGCATAGTCATATTATCATGATTCCTTCTACCATTACTATTCATCAGTAGTAGAGGTCGCAGGAACCACGTAAGGGAAAAAAAGCAGAAATAATTTGAATTTTGAGCATAGATGTATTCTTACCTCCTCCTCCTTCTCCTCCTCCTCCTCCTCCTTCTCCTCTTCCTCTTCCTCCTCCTCCTCCTCCTCCTCCTCCTCCTCCTCCTCCCACAAATGATCAAATGCGGACTGCGATTATAGAGATTACAATGACGTAAAGCGTCGTTGCAAAGGATTAATTAAGACTAAAAAGCGCGAGTATGAAGAAAAAATTGCAAAGGAATCCAAATCAAACCCGAAAAGGTTCTTTCAATACGTTCGAAGTAAGAAAAATGTCAAAACAAGTATTGGGCCACTGAAAGACAAGAACAACATCTTGGTAAATGATAATAAGAGTATGGCGTCCGTACTCAATGATTACTTTAATGCAGTTTTTATTAAAGAAGACGAAGCTCCATTACCAGAACCAGTAAACATGTATGCGGGACTCACAAGTGATAGATTGGAAATAGGAGAGATAACAGTAGACGAAATATCAAAGTATTTGCAGAAACTTGACCCAGCAAAATCCGTGGGGGTGGACGAAATCTCGCCGCGATTATTTCGCAAATGTCATAGACAACTTTCGCTCCCATTAAAGACTATTTTCAACAAATCGCTAATGGACAAAAATGTTCCTAATATGTGGAAATTAGCAATTTTACACCGATATTCAAGAAAGGGAGTAAGAGCCTCGCAAGTAATTATCGCCCAATTAGTCTAACGTCCGTGATTGTTAAACTATTTGAGAAAATATTGCGGGATAAAATTGTGTCTTTTCTCGATGAAAGTAACTCAATATTAAACTCCCAGCATGGATTTCGTAATAAGAGATTCTGCTTAACAAACCTACTCGATTTTTTCAATGTCATTTATTCAAACTGGGACGCTAAAATTCCCTCGGATATAATATACCTTGATTTTCAGAAAGCCTTCGATACAGTTCCCCATAAGCGACTTTTGACCAAGCTAAGGGCACATGGCTTAGGAGAGCAGTAATGTACATGGATTGGCGATTGGCTTTCAAATCGTAAACAACGGGTAGTAATAAATGGCGAGGCATCTGATTGGTTAGATGTTACTGTGGGGTGCCTCAGGGCTCGGTCCTGGGTCCTACTCTTTTTCTGATATATATCAATGATCTGGACTGCGGACTTGTCTCTAAAATATCGAAATTTGCAGATGACTCCAAATTAGGCGGTAAAGCATATACTAGGGAAAACTGCGAACTCTTACAACGTGATCTCGACAAATTATCAGATTGTAGCGACAAATGGCTATTAAAATTCACTTCCGATAGATGTAAAGTAATGCATATAGGCAACGATAACCTCAAATATAACTATCAAATGCAAAATAAATCGTTAACTGAGGTACAGCAGGAAAAGGATTTAGGTGTCATCATCAGTAATGATCTGAAAACCAGTCCGCATTGCCTAGCTGCCAGTAAAAAGGCGAACATGATGTTTGGCTTCATTAAACGCAACTTTGAACATAAAACTCCAAAAGTAATGACACGATTATACACGTCTTTGGTTAGGCCGCACTTAGAATATGCCGTACAATTCTGGTCGCCTTGTTTCGTAAGAGATCAAGCCAAATTGGAATCAGTGCAAAGAAGAGCAACCAAACAAATTCCATCTCTGCGAAACTCATCTTATGAAGAGAGACTGAAAACTTAATATGTTTTCCTTAAAGGATCGTAGAATCCGTGGGGACTTGATAGAAACCTTTAAGATCCTAAAAGGATTTGATGTCGTTAATCAAGAGAACCTATTCGAACTTACTCCTCAAGTGATAGCAAGAAATAACGGTTTAAAACTAAACGGCCATCGTTGCATCACAGATCTCCGTAAATATTATTTCAATGTTAGAGTTGTTGATCGATGGAACAAGTTACCAGCAAATGTTGTCGAAGCCATCACAAAAACTACATTTAAAAACAGACTTGACGCGCACTGTAAAGTAAATGGGTATTGATAGTGCCCTGCGAATGCATATTATAGTCCCCCGGATCGAGTAGTGATAGTGATAGTTGTAGTTAGTATATTTCATATCCTATCATTCCTCACTACAAAATTTCCATGTTGCTATCTTCTTTAGGGACATGGTATCATTTTCCAACTGTTCCTCCTACATGTAGTTGATAGTTAGCAGTATGTAGTACAACAGATACCCTAGCTATGGACCAATAGGTTTCCTGGTGTCTGTTACTCCTATGTATTCCTATGTATTCCTCCTCCTTCTCCTCCTCCTCCTCCTCCTCCCTCCTCCTCCTCCTCTTCCTCCTCCTCCTCTCTTGGCCGCGTGCGAGGCAACACACCAAATAAACACTAAAACAAAAATATTGGCTCAGTGTCCCGTCGACCAGGCTGCCTCATTTTCAAGGACGGACACACATACACACACACATACACACACACCACACACACACACACACACACACACGCACACACACGCACACACACAACACACACACACACACACGCACACACACAAGCGCACACACACGGTATCGCGGGTCTCAAAACATCTTCAACTTTCACTTCCACACGTTGCTATTTTTCCACCTCATTCCGTTTTCTTTGCTTCTTCCTTATGTCTGTCTTTCTGTGTTCTGTTAACTTCTGTATATTGCTTTTTCTCTTTTTTTTATACTTTCCTTTGCAGAGTTGGTCCACAGTAGATTGTTTTATGTAAATCTTTCGTCATATTTTCGTAATTTCGTTTCTTGGTTGTTCTTCGTTGCCGTTTTTCTCATTATTTTTGCCTTTTCTCACAAAACTCCATGACTTGCTACACCTACGTCGCTTCCCAAAATTAGCCATGATCACCCAACCCAAAAATTGGCCCCAAATTCACCTCAAATCATCACTTTTTTTCTCTTTCTCTCCCAACCTTTTCAAAACCTGACGCAGACTTGGCCCAACCTAATCTTCTGGACGCTATTTTCCCCTTCTTCCCAAGCCTCACTACCCCTTTCTGTTCCCTTCCCTTCCTGTCTTACTAAAATAACACATACAATTCACTATTTCTCCAACCTTCTCCCTTTCTCCACCGCAACACCCTTCCATTCATAAAACTTCTACAAATAACTAAATCAACCACTCACTACCAACTTCAATTTAAACTCGACATCCACATTAACTCTCTCTGTATAAAATATCACTCATCTCCTCTGCTCCATCATTCAATCCACTTCACCGTCCCCTCAACCTTCCTTAATTTCCCTAACTTTACAGCCAGGAATTTCAAGCCTCACAGATATTACCTCCACTCTAACCTCTCCCTGTCCTACCTCCACTTTCTCCACCTCACTAGTCTTTCACCATCATCACACTAACCCCTGCCAACCTCTCCCTGTCCTTATTTTCCCTGTTTTCCTTTAAAAAACCTCTTCCAGCTCATTGAATTTATCTTCCCTAACATCCTAACTTTTTCCAAATCTTCCAACATATTTTATTGTGCATGAGAACCCAACCTTACCTATCCTATGCGATGTCCCACCCTATCCACCCTCCCTTTCTCCCTCTATACCCATCCCAACCCCCTCCCTTCTATCTCTCCGTCTCCAAGCTTCAAACTCATTACATCTACCTTCCTAACACCCTAATCTTTTCCAAACCTTCCTACATACTTTATTTTGCATGAGAACCCAACCTTATCTTTCCTATGCGATATCTCTCCCTATCCACCCTCCCTTTCTCCCTCTGTATACGTTCCTCCCACCTTCCTACCTTCCTTCTCCCTCTCCCTCCCTCCCTATCCACTCTCCCTATCTCCCTCTGTACCCATCCCACCTTCCTCCCATCCTTCCTTCTCTCTCTCCCTCCCTCCTTATCCACCCTCCCTATCTCCCTCTGTACCCAACCCACCTTCCTTCCTACCTTCCTTCTCCCCCTCCCAGCCTCCCAGCATCGGACCCGTTACAACAACACCGTCATCAGCAATCTCAGGACGAGTGACACAGAATAATTCCCTGGCCGGCCGCTCTTCCTTCCTTCCTGCCTCCATTTTCCGCGATAGGCAAGGCTGCTCGGGCTTCCAGTCGCCATATGCCGGCTCTCGGGTGCCATCCGCTCACATGTAAATTGCCAATCGTCAAATTTAATGGCAAAACAACAACAACACCCCCACAACAACACACACACACAAAAAACACACCACCACCAAACACACCACACAACACACACAACACACCACACCACACACACCAAAAAAACAAAAAAAAAGAGAGAAAAGAAAGAGACAGACAGAAGAGAGAAAAAAAAGAGGGGAAAAAGAGAGAGAGGGGAGGGGGAGAGAGAGAAAGAAGGAGGGGAGGGGAAAAGAAAAGAGAGGGAGAGGGAGAGAGAGAGAGAGAGAGAGAGAAAAGAGAGAGAATGAGAAAAAGGGGAGGGGAGGAGGAGGAGAAAAAAAGAAGGAAAAAAAAGAAAAATGAGGGAAAGGGGGAGAAAGAGGGGAGAGAGGAGGGGGAGGGGGGGAAGGGGAAAGAGAGAAGAGAGAGAGAGAAGAGAGAGAGAGGGAGAGAGGGGGAAGAGGGGAGAGGGGAGAGAGAGGTGGAGAGAGATGAGAGAGAGAAGAGGAAAGAAAGAGAAAGAGGAAAAAACGGAATGAGTCGTTCGTCGTTTTTGGCGCTAAAAAGATTGCGGACTCGAGTTTTGAGAGGCAAGGGGGGCGACAAAAGAGCAATGTTCCTGTTTTGTTGTTATCTCCATGTGGTAACCCCTTATCTTCTGGTGTTAGATGACTCGGGTTTTTTTCTCTAATTCTCTTTATCTCTCTTTATCTCTTCCCTCTCTACATCTGGTGAGGGAAGGTTTAAAAGGAGAGGTGGAGGAAGGGATGGGAGGATGAAATATCAGAAAATGATGGAGTTTAAGATGGGAGTTGGTTTGAGTAAAAAATTTTCCTTTCCATGTTTCTTTTAGCTTCGTTCTGGGGTAGATGAAAGTCGTGTCTGTCTGCTGTCTGTTTTCTGTGCTGTTGTGTTGTGTGTGGGGGTGTGTGGGGTTGTGTGTGTTTTGTGGGGGGTGGGGGTGTGTGGGGTGGTGTTGTGGTGTGTGTTGTGTGTTTGGGGTATTGTGGTGGTGTGTGTTTCAAACAGATCATATTAGGTACTATTGTCTATTTTTTTTCTCTCTCTTCTCTCTCTCCTTCTCTCTTTTCTCCCTCTCTCTCTCTCCTCCTCTCTTCTCTCTCTCTCTCCTCTCTCTCTCTCCTCCCCTCTTCCCCCTCTCTCTCTCTCTCTCTCTCTTCTCTCTCTCTCTCTCTGCAAACTACGTACTACTTTCAATCATACATCGGATTGACACCGTAATCGCGCAGTTTATATTTCCTTATCTTTCTAATTAGTTCCCAGGAGAAAAGTAATAACTTAACTTTGCTTACTTGTTATTTATATTACTTCTTTGTTGTCGTTTCTTTTTTTACGCCAACTTCTCTTGCTTTCCCTTCCTCCTCCCCTGAAGACACAACATAATGAGCAAAGTTGTGGGGGAGAGATAGATCATCCAGCCCTTATAAGCAAGCCTTCTTTATCTCCTCTTCCCTTCTCTCTCTCTCTCTCTCTCTCTCCCCTTTTCTCTCTCTCTCTTCTTTTCTCTCTCTCTCTCTCTCTCTCTTTTCGCTCTCGCTCTGGCTCGCTCTTTCTCTCTCTCTCTCTCTCTCTTCTCTATCTCTTCCTCTCTCTCTCTCTTCTCTCTCTCTCTTTTCTCTCTCTCTTCTCTCTCTCTCTCCTCTCTCTCTCTCTCTTCTCTCTCTCTCTCTCTCTCTCATAAGTAAACCTTCCTTTTATCTCTTCTCTTTCCCTTTCCTCAATACCACCTCTCTCTCTTCTTCTTTTTTTTTTTTTTCTCTTCTCTCTCTCTCTTCTCCCCTCTCTCTCTCTTCTCTCTCTCTCTCTCTCCTCTCTCTCTCTCTCTCTCTCTCTCTCTCTTCTCTCTCTCTCTCTCATAAGTAAACCTTTCTTTAATCTCTCCTCCCCCCCTTTCCCCCAATACCCACCCTCTCTCTCTCTCTCCTCTCTCTCCCCTCTCTCTCTCTCTCTCCCCCTCTCTCTCTCTCTCTCTCTCTCTCTCTCTCTCTCTCTCTCTCTCTCCAAAAGTAAACCTTTCTTTAATCTCCCCTCCTCCCCTTTCCTCAATACCACTCCCCTCTCTCTCTCTCTCGCTCTCTCTCTCTCTCTCTCTCTCTCTCTCTCCTCTCTCTCTCTCTCCTCTCTCTCTCTCTCTCTCTCTCATAAGTAAACCTTTCTTTAATCTCTCCTCCTCCCCTTTCTTAAATACCACCTCTCTCTCTCTCCTCTCTCTCTCTCTCTCTCTCTCTCTCTCTCTCTCTCTCTCTCTCTCTCTCTCTCTCTCTCTCTCTCTCTCTCTCTCTCTCTCTCTCTCCTCTCTCTTTCTCTCTCTCCCCCTCACCCCGTTGGCCATCAGGTTAATCACATGTCGTAGATCTAATATTTCAATTCACGTTCTTTAAAAAAAATAGCAAGGGTGCGTGAGGGGATGAGAGTAAGTGGAGGGGAAAATTTGGAAGGGGAAGGGTGGAAGAGAAGGGTAGAGGGGGAAGAGGGAAGGGGATGGGTGGAGGGGGAGGGTGGAAGGGGAAGGGTGGAGGGAGAAGAGTGGAAGGGGAAGGGTGGAAGGGGGAAGAAGGAAGGGGGAAGAGGGAAGGGAGAGGATGGAAAGGGAAAGGTGGAAGGGAAGGGTGATGGGTGGAAGGGCTATGGGTGGAGGGGGACGGGGGAAGGAGTAAAGGGGGAAGGGTGGAAGGGTACCGTTATGCATTATATAAAATGTCCCATAAGAGGTGAGTGCAAGGCCTTGTAATATTTTTTAACGCCGCTTCAATATTCCATTTGCGGTGATAATTTCAGACTGAGCAAAGCGAAGGAAGAAAAAAAAAAGCCCACCTTCACCCTGTCTCCCTTTTCCCCTTTTTCCTCGGCGACCACCACCATCACCACCACTGTATTTTTTTTACTCGCTCTATTCTTGACAACTTTGGAACCTCAAGATTATTTTTATCATTTTTACGACCACTCGCCTTGAAAATGGAGCTCTCATGCGATACCCATTTTCGATCACAACCTCTCATTCCCGCCCCCCGTCATTCTTTTTTAGGAGGCAACCACGGGGGGGGGGGGAAGGAGGGAAGGGTATGGAGGGAGGGAGAGAAGGGAGGGAGAAGGGAGGGAGAAGGGTGTGGAGAGAGGGAGAGAAGGGAGGGATTTTAATCGGTGGGCTCAGTCGCTCCCTTCAAAATGCAACAACCAGTATAAGCAAAAAAAAAAAAGCTACTTCCCTCCCTTCCCCCTTCCTCTCCTCCCTGTCAACCCTCCACTCCCTTTCCCTATCCTATTCATGTAGCCAATGAGTGTATTTCATCCTCTTATCCCGCCCTCCCTAACCAAAAACTCCTATTTTCTTGCGACCTCCCTCTACTCCTCCACTCCCTACTCCCCTCCTAAGTACTTACTCCCTCCGCGCTCTTTCTAACTCCCTTTCCTTCCCGCCCTTTTCCCGTTCCTTACCATCTCCCAAATTTATTATATCGGTGTCTCCTTCACTTCCTTTCTTCCTTTCTCTTCAAAAACCCTTTATTCATTTGCCCTTCCTTCCTTCCTTCCTTCCTTCCTTTCTCCCTTCCTTCCTTTTCGTATTAAGAATCTTCCATACTCGTTCTCCTCCTTCCTATCTCCAGAAACCCTTAATTCATACACCTCTCTCTCTCTCCCTTCCCTTCCCTCCCTTCCTTCCCTTCCTCCTCCCTCCCTCGTACCATCTTCTATCATATCATCGCGGCCTCCCATCTTTCGTGGCCATTACCCAGCGGCCCCTTGTTATCTTACTAAAAGAAAATTCTGTTGCCATAATTATCTGGTCGGGCAGGTCGACGGCCTTTGTGGAGGGAGGAAAATTCGTGCGACTTATAGATCACAGAGAGAGTCGACCATTTTAGGCAGCGGCGAGGACGTTACGATGAGACGCCCAGAGTGTTACGGAGGAGGAGGAGGAGGAGGAGGAGGAGGAGGAGGAGGAGGAGGAGAAGGAGGAGGAGGAGGAGGAGGAAGAGGAGGAGGAGGAGGAGGAGGAGGAGGAGGAGGAGGAGGAGGAATAGGAGGAGGAGGAGGCGGAGGAGGAGGAGGAGGAGGAGGAGGGGAGGATTGAGGAGGAGGAGGAGGGGGAAGAGGAGGAGGAGGAGGAAGGAAGAAGAAGAAGGGGGGAGGGGGAGGAGGAGGAGGAGGAGGAGGAGGAGGAGGAGGAGGAGGAGGAGGAGGAGGAGGAGGAGGAGGAGGAGGAGGAGGAGGAGGAGGAGGAGAGAGGAGGAGGAGGAGGGAGGAGGAGGAGGGAGGAGGAGGAGGAGGAGGAGGGGGAAGAGGAGGAGGGGGAGGAGAGGAGGAGGAGGAGGAGGAGGAGGAGGAGGAGGAGGAGGAGGAGGATAAGGCGGGTGACATAGAGTGGGGCGTGAAATCTGTGGGGGGGAGGAGGGGTGGCCGTCTCGGAGGAAATGAAGGTGAATGAACCCACGTTGAGAGAGAGAGAGAGAGAGGAGGAGGAGGAGAGAGGAGAGGAAAGAAGAGAGGAGGAGAGAGAGAGAGAGGAGGAGGAGGAGAGAGAGAGAGAGAGAGAGAGAGAGAGAGAGAGGAGAGGAGAGAGAGAGAGAGAGGAGAGGGAGAGGAAGAGGAGAGAGAGAAGAGAGAGATGAGAGAGAGAGAGAGAGAGAGAGAGAGGAGAGAGGAGAGAGAGGAGACGAGAGAGAGAGAGAGAGAGGAGAGGAGAGAGAGAGAGAGAGAGGAGAAGAGAGGAGAGAGAGAGAGAGAGGAGAGAGAGAAGAGAGAGAGAGAGATGCGAGATGAGAGAGAGAGAGAGAGAGATGAGAGGAGAGAGAGAGAGAGAGAGAGAAAACTAATCTTTTATTACTTCATCTCTGATTTCTATCTCTCC
This sequence comes from Chionoecetes opilio, assembly GCA_016584305.1. Taxonomy (NCBI): domain Eukaryota; kingdom Metazoa; phylum Arthropoda; class Malacostraca; order Decapoda; family Majidae; genus Chionoecetes; species Chionoecetes opilio. The sequence continues at coordinate 58,094 of JACEEZ010025542.1, forward strand.
TCCTATTTGTTCTTTTATGTCAAGCTGCACTAATTCGATTAAATATTCTCATTTTCACTTTAAAGTCATTTGCTTTGTTACATAATATGAGTATCTATTCTCTATTGCCCTTTATATAAACTCTCTCTCTCTCTCTCTCTCTCTCTCTCTCTCTCTCTCTCTCTCTCTCTCTCTCTCTCTCTCTCTCTCTCTCTCTCTCTCTCTCTCTCTCTCTCTCTCTCTCTCTCTCTCTCTTCTCTCTCAAAAAAAGAAAAAAAAAAAAAAAAAAAAAAAAAAATCTGCTCTAAAATACCATCGTCCATTCACACCACAACAAAAAAATCTCACTTCCATTACCAATATATACACCAGTTTCCTCATCCAGTTGCTCCATCCAACACACATCCACATCCACGCGTTTATACATAGACTACTAATACATGAATCATCCCATACACCTATCCATACCTTATTACACTGTCATTCTAAGCCCATTCCACCGTCCCTTCCGTGTTCCTTCCGTATAATCTACACAGTCATTCCAACCCTAATACCTATCCCATGCACCTTCCCTTCCGTGTCAGACAAAGGGAGATAACAACACGATCACCTAATTGGCAGGGCGAGCGTGCAGGACCCGTAAAAGTGTCCCCAGGAAAGCGGTGACACAGGTGTTCTTTTGCCGTGTTGGTGAAGAGGGAAAATCCGGGCGGTGAGGGAGGAGCAAGACAAAGGGCGCGTCATTACTTAGCGTGCCACTACTGACCTAACGAGGCACCCGCTGATGCATTACAGGTCAAATTAGGCTCGTTTGGGGTGTGCAGACGAAAATAAAACAAGGGTCAGGGGTAAAGGAAGGGAGGGTGGTGAGGGGATAGCGCGGCGAGGCAGGTGGGAAGCGACTCGTCCGTACCTCGTTGCGCCTAAACTACACCGTTTGTTAAATCAGAATTAGAACGTAAAATGGATAAAAGTCGGTGATTTACGTGAATTTATCTTTTTCTTCTCCGTCTCGTTTCCATCAACAAATCCCGGCCGTTCGTTAACTCAGAATTAAAGTGTTTGAAAACGCGACGTGTATAAATTCTCCTCCAGGGAGGTTTAATGCCAACGAAAATACACAAAATCTGGAATAAACACACAAGGAAAATACCGTGACAAGTAACACACACACACACACACACACACACACACACACACACACACACACACACACACACACCACACACACACACACCACACACACACACACACACACACACACACACACACACACACACATCCCTTCAACACGGAGGAGGTGGCCGAGTGGTTAGCGCCTAGAAGTGGTATGCTAGGGACCCAAGTTCGAGTCCAACCGCGACCAATCTAACTGCAATCGTCGAGTTGCAGAAAACTACCCATATAATCAACACATCTTCGACAGCGAGTGCATCGGTGGACACGGGAGGGGGAGGGAGGTGGGGGACTGGAGCTTCTAATCATCACAATCACTATATAAATCAAGCCTAATCAGCCAAGGGTGAGGGCTAACCATCATAGAGCTATTGTTAAAACATCTACAGGCTAAAACTTTATTAAAAAAAAAGGTTATATGGGAATTAGTAAGAAAAGTTTATATGGGGGATTTAGAGTTAGAAAATGTATATGGGAAATATTGAGAAAAGTTTATATGGGAGATTTAGAGATAGAAAGTTTATATGGGAGTTAGTGAGAAAGGTTTATATGGGAGATTTAGAGTTAGAAAGTTTATATGGGAGTTAGTGAGAAAGGTTTATATGGGAGATTTAGAGTTAAAGTTTATATGGGAATTAGTAAGAAAAGTTTATATGGGGGATTTAGAGTTAGAAAGTGTATATGGAAATTAGTAAGAAAAGCATATATAAATAGCAGCAAGCACACAGTCATCAGCACAAGAAGGAGTCTTC
>JACEEZ010025542.1:65000-90000 GCA_016584305.1 Chionoecetes opilio
TGAAGAAAGAGGAAAAAAGAAAAAAAAAAGACACATACATATAAGATTGTCTACCAGAAGGAAAAGGGAAGTAGTAAGAAAAGAATGGATATAGAAAAGAGGAATAAACAAAATTTTCCAAAAGATAGAAGAAGTAAATCTGAAAAGCCTACTACATACAGAAGCAAAGGAAGAAGGAAAAGTGAAGAGTGAAAGCATAGATGGAGAAGAAAGATAAAACTAGAAGCTGAATACATAACGTGCAGAAGCAAAGGAGAAGAAAGGAAAGGAAATAAAAACGGAGAAAAGAGCATAACTGTAAAGAGGACGAAGAAAGACTGAAAAACAAACCACAAGAGATAAGGAATACAAATAAAAACTAAACATGAACAAAAAGGAGGAAATAGAAATGGCGAGGCAAAATATTAAAGACAAAAAAACGGTGCATGAAAAAAGTAAAAAGAGATAGCGAAGGAAAGAAAGAGAAAATGACGAATCAAGGAACGCATCATACGCCTTGAAAATTAAGCGAAACTTTTAATAAGATAGAAGAAACGCAAGGCAAAACAATTTCTGATATGCTGGGTGAGAATACTTGAAAAAAGGAGAAATGTAGATTGAAAATAAGATAGAGATAAAGAAAAACACGGCACGATAACATTATTGAGAAAACAATAAGCTATTAATAAGCTATGAGATGAGATGCTATAGGCTATAAAATGAGAGATAACTATGAGCGCACGGAGAAAAAAGACGGTACGGACAAATTTTCTATACAAAGAGATAAGAAAGCAAATAAGACAAGAGGAAAAATGGTATACAAAACGTTTACTGAAAGACAGATAACAAAAGTCTTTTCTCTCTATTATTCCAAAGATAAACAACCACTAAGAGAGGAGGAGGAGGAGGAGGAGAGGAGGAGGAGGAGGAGGAGGGAGGAGGAGGGAGGAGGAGGAGGAGGAGGAGGAGGAGGAGGAGGAGGAGGAGGAGGAGGAGGAGGAGGAGGAGGAGGAGGAGGAGGAAGGAGGAGGAGGAGGAGGGAGGAGGAGGAGGAGGAGGAGGAGGAGGAGGAGGAGGAGGAGGAGGAGGAGTAGAGGAGAGGAATACAAAGGAAACACAAACAGCAACAGACCGATAGGTCCTTACAAGGCTGTTTGCTTTAACTACACTACACTAACTAGATAATAAGAGAGAAAGGATAGGAAGTAGAAGGCTCCTCCCCACCCACCCATCCTCCAGCCGAAGCTGGCCGGAAAAAAGATGATACCATGCAATATAGAAAAACTGCATGGAATTTGTGAGGAAAGTTGAAAGCTGTAATCTATGGCTAACTACTACTAGTTTGTGGGGGTAGGTTTAGTGCTTGATAGATAGGTCATGTTATGTGTGTTTTGTAATGGTGTGAACACAATGTGGAGGTTCAAGGGTGGTGCGGCAGCCTTGCCTGGCACTTTCTTGGGAGGCAGCAGTCAATCAGGCCCCAGCTCCGTTCAATCCACTGCGGATTGTCTACTTTCCATGTAGGACGCCGTACACTTCAATGCCTCCTGCAGCAGTGACCCCTGGTACCTTAAGTCCCGATGGTGGTCACTAACTGTCAGGACCCTAACTGAACCACAGCCCGTCACAGGTCGAGAGTAGTAGTGGTAACCGTTAACTCGGGGCTATCTGTGTGTGTTATGAGGTCTAATGTAGTGTTGGTGTAGGCTCAGTGTGGAAGTTCAAGGGTGGTGCGGCAGCCTTGCCTGGCGCTTTCTTGGGAGGCAGCAGTCAATCAGGCCCCAGCTCCATTTCAATCCACTGCGGTAGTGCACTTTCCAAGTAGGACGCCGTGCACTTCAATGCCCGCTGCAGCAGTGACCCCTGGTATATAAATCCCGATGGTGGTCACTAACTGACAGGGCCCTTACTGAACCACAGCCCGTCAGGAGGAGGAGGAGGAGGAGGAGGAGGAGGAGGAGGAGGAGGAGGAGGAGGAGGAGGAGGAGGAGGAGGAGGAGGAGGACAGCAAGGAAGAGTAAGAACGAAGGCGACGACACAAACGAGAATTACGGAGGAAGCCAAGCAGGAAAAAGAATTGGAGGAAAAAGAAAAGATAATGTCCCAGTAGATGGAAGAATAACAAAAACGGAGATAATGTACCCAAAACATGATTACAGGGTACACAGAGAGAGGAGAGAGAGAGAGAGAGAGAGAGAGAGAGAGACGAGAGAGAGAGAGAGAGAGAGAGAGAGGAGGAGAGGAGAGGGAGAGAGAGAGAGAGAGAGAGAGAGAGAGAGGAGAGAGAGGAGGGGAGAGAGAGAGAGAGAGAGAAGAGAGAGAGAGAGAGAGAGGAGGAGAGAGAGAGAGAGAGAAGAGAGAGCGAGGAGAGGAGAGAGCGAGAGGAGAGAGAGAGGAGAGAGAGAGGAGAGAGAGAGAGAGAGAGATGGAGAGAGAGAGAGAGAGAGAGAGAGAGAGAGAGAGAAAGAGAGAGAGAGAGAGAGAAGGATCGTCAAATGAAGTGCGGTGGCAAGAGACAGTTGGTAATCTAAACAACCTTCAAGAAAAATTACACCATAAAGCGATGCGACGCGAAGGACGATGAGAACGAGAAAGAAAGATTCATCACCAAGGAGTCGGTGCTTTTCTGTATTGATTCCTCTCTCTCTCTCTCTCTCTCTCTCTCTCTCTCTCTCTCTCTCTCGTACACTAGAAGAGATACTGTGAACTCTAAGGAAACGTCTCTAATTTACTTAAAGTAGTCGTCCAGACCCAAAATTTTTTTGCCGAATTATGTTGAATGTACATTCAAAACACCTAATCCACCAAAAATAATTGATTTCCAGGCCATATTTCCGTAAAAACACGACTTTTGTAAAAAGCGCGCGAAAAAAAAAATCTTCCCTCCAACAGGGCTACGACTGTTATTGATGACGTCAGAACAGGGACGCCCGCAGACACTCTGTCTGACACCTGTCGGCAAATGTTATGATGAGCGATTGTACTTCGGTGTCAGACAGTGAATCTGTCGCTGTGACAGATCTAGAGTACGATGCTCAATCTGACACCGAAAGAAATGACGCTGGTCGAGTATACTATGAGGAAAACGAACCTCAGATTGTCATGGGATCCTATATGTTTGAGCCCGAGTACGAGGTGGATGAACAGGTGTTAGCAGAGCCTGAGGTTCAGCAGGAGGACCTGGCACTTCTCCAAAACATGGATTGGTAAATAAGGTTAGACCATGTGTGTGTGGGAATCACAATGAAGGTACTTTCGAGAAAATCCTATGGTTAGTTTTGGAGCTACAGTCAAACGTAATTCCTCGGAAACCACATACTAGCATTAACTACAGCAAAGAGTTGGAAAATATGCGGGCGGGAAGGCAGAAAGTGTGACAGCCACACCACCACAGGGCACGCCCACGCCCACTCCACAACTGGTTTACTTGGTTTACTTGGTCTTGTTAAGAGGCAAAGCCTCACAGTCGTGGTGGTCCATCGCTACCCTCACTACACACCGTTTCTCAACACAACTGTTCGCCCCAACACACTATAGGCGTGAATCACCACACGCCACTCCGCCACTCTACTCCTACACACGCCACTCCGCCACTCCACTCCTACACACGCCACTCCTTTCCGTGTGCAAACTTTTCTCGAAAGGCACAGCTGTCTTGCTGCACCCATAAAGGATGCATGCATGTGGCATATAGCAAAACAAATCTATCAGAAACACCCAAATATCTTCAAGTATTATATTTATCTCTGTGTTTACGTGCCTCTCTGATCAAGCGCGGGAAGATGAGCCTCCCTGATGCTGCGTCACCGAGCCTGAGCCTGAGCGTCTGCAAACCTTGATTGTGTTTTGAAAACTCGGGGAATTTGCAGATTTTGATTGCGGATTATTTAAAAACGGCTGACTGGATACAAAAAGTGACGACGTATTGTTGATATACTCGTTAATGGCTATGATTTGATTGCATTAAATCAGGAATGATGAAATGGTCTGGACGATTACTTTAAGAAAGAGTCACGCGTGGCCCAGAAGTGCCCGCCGTACCCAAGCCAACTCGCCCGCCGCAAGAGACTAGTTCAAGAATACTATTGGCGGACATTGGGGACGGCCGAACGTTTATGTCTCATGTACTGTGTGTGTTTAAGCTTCATTGAATAGCGCACACACACAAACACAAACACACACACACATACACACACACACACACACACACACACACACACAGTCGATATGGGAACATTTGTCGCCCTTATGACTGATGTCCCACACGGTAATGGGCTGGGGAAGAATAATTCATCCCTTATACTCGTGTCCCGTTTTGCCATATTTCATTCTGTATCGTTCCTAGCCCTCTCTTCTCTTTGTCTTTTTTTCATGTTTTCACTCCCTTCATCATATCCTTTGTCCTTACTTCAATATATTTTTTTCATCCTCCCTCCGTCGTATCTTAAAATCGATCTACGTTGCATTATTTTCACCAACTTCTACCCGAACCACCACACTATTGGCCTGTATCTCACCTATGGTCCTAGCTTCAGGAACAACACAATTGGTGGCAGTACAGGGATAAGTATAGCATACCTTCACGGCGCCTCAGCACTCGGGGTGGGAAATAGACAACAAACGTACCTAGAAGGAGGAAAAATAAACATCAGTTTTATACATATATTTTTTTTTCAGTCAGGTGGAGATCACTAGCATCAAATCAAGGCAGATAAAGCAAGGCTGATCGAACCCATGAATAATTAAGATCCAATGAATTCTTAAGTCTATCCATTAAAAGTAATATAAAAGCTCTCATTTACTTGATCCAGGCGTTTCAGCCCACCTTTAGAGTTCCATTCCTGTCTGTCTCTCTGTCTGATTTTACCAACAATAACATCCTATACTGCACACTACAAGAGAGAGAGAGAGAGAGAGGAGAGAGAGAGAGAGAGAGAGAGAGAGAGAGAGAGAGAGAGAGAGAGAGAGAGAGAGAGAGAGAGAGAGGAGAGAGAGGAGAGAGAGAGAGAGAGAGAGAGAGAGAGAGAGAGAGAGAGAGAAAAAAAAAAAAGAGAGAGAGAGAGAGAGAGAGAGAGAGAGAGAGAGAGAGAGAGAGAGAGAGAGAGAGAGAGAGAGAGAGAGAGAGAGAGAGAGAGAGAGAGAGAGAGAGAGAGAGAGAGAGAGAGAGAGAGGAGAGAGAGAGAGAGAGAAAAGGAGAGAGAGAGAGAGAGAGAGAGAGAGAGAGAGAGAGAGAGAGAGAGAGAGAGAGAGAGAGAGAGAAGAGAGAGAGAGAGAGAGAGAGAGAGAGAGAGAGAGAGAGAGAGAGAGAGAGAGAGAGAGAGAGAGAGAGAGAGAGAGAGAGAGAGAGAGAGAGAGAGAGAGAGAGAGAGAGAGAGAGAGAGAGAGAGAGAGAGAGAGAGAGAGAGAGAGAGAGGAGAGAGAGAGAGAGAGAGAGAGAGAGAGAGAGAGAGAGAGAGAGAGATTTGCAATGCATCAAACATGTGGTGATCATGTGCTACACTTGGGCGTGAACCCCCGGAGTAAATTGTCGAGGTGTACATTTTTGACAGCGCAATATATCTGCTGAGTGCACCATTTTTGCAATAGTATTACAAAAATTATTACTTTGGCAGTTCGACCAGTCCGCGAAGGGCTCATGTCATTGACCGAAACTCTCCATCCACTGCTATGCCTTTCTTTCACCTGACCCAACTCCACCTTTTTCTTCCACTTCTTCCTCCACCTATTTCTCAGAGCTGTAGTGCAAATTCAGTTGTTAATTCTTTCAACTATACACTATTCTCCTGATTTACTTGTCCTCATACAAGTCTGATACACGCAAAACCAATATACACAAGAATCTATACATCGAAACCAGCGCGAAAATCAACACCAAAATCCAAGGCAGTGGCATTTTGAGTGCAAACTTCTATTTAAAAAAAACCAGCAGGTAACAGCTCTCACCTTACCTATGCAGTACATCCCACCCCAGTCCAACCCACGAATAGTCTACTTGGGTGAGGGGGGCGAAGCGCGCTACCTGCCAGCCAATAAAGATCAAGTGCATTCTGGTCTAGAGCGAGATGAATGGACAGATACTAATGAGAAAATAAACCTTAATGGGCGTGGAGAATGATGTCATAATCCCTTGCCGCCCCGCCGAGGGAGACTGACAGATGCCGGGAATTACCTGGCGCTCTCTTGCCAGCGAATTTAGGCTTAAAAGGGCTTATCGTCACCTGTTATTGATTGAGGGATCGATCGGGCAGGCGTGGCGTTAAATCTTTCCGGGAGCGTCCAGCCGGGGGAGTAAGGGGGACGGAGGGAGTAAGAGGGTGAGGGAGGGAGTGAGGGAGAGAAGGAGGGAGGGAGAGAGGGAGAGAAGGAGGGAGGGAGAGAGGGAGAGAGGGAGGAAGGGAGGGAGAGAAAGGAGGAAAGTAGGTAGGTTGTGGAAGGAGAGACATGAAAGCAGAGGGACGTAGGAATGCAAAAAGAACAAGCATGTGAAGAAAAAATAAGGAAAATCTCTCTCTCTCTCTCTCTCTCTCTCTCTCTCTCTCTCTCTCTCTCTCTCTCTCTCTCTCTCTCTCTCTCTCTCTCTCTCTCTCTCTCTCTCTCTCTCTCTCTCTCTCTCTCTCTCTCTCTCTCTCTCTCTCTCTCTCTCTCTCTCTCTCTCTCTCAGAATCCATAGAGCGAAACAATGCACCTTCGTACCCCAGAACTCTTGTATTGTGTGTTACCAGCGTGTCACCGAATACAACGCCTGGGTGCCGGTGACAATGGGAATCACAGTAGAAACAAAAGAAGAAGAGGAGGAGGAGGCTAGAGCGGAGGAAAAATCATAAGGCATCTGGAGAGGCTAAGGTTGAAACAGCCATTGACATAGATCGGCATAGAGGAGAAAGGAGGTCACGAGTTTAGAGCACAGAGGGAAGACTATTGAAGAAGTAAAGGAGGTGCGAGTGTTGATGAGGGGACATGATATGAGGTCAGATCGGGTCAAGAAGAAAAAAAATAGGCAAAAAGAATGAAATCACTAGATATTATTATAAAAATACGTCCGCAGAATACACAGAAATACAAAAGAACTAAACACTAACTGCACAGTGTAATGGAATGTAAAGGCGACAAAAAATTTTAAATCTTGGAAAAGGAAAATCAAAAGGAAGCGACCACGAGAACAGGAAAAGGATTAACTACTAAAAAAATAGATATGAAAATAAAAAAAAATTGAATCTAACAAAAATATACTCATGAAAGAGCTGATATCAATGTGTACCCCGTAAGAGAGAGAGAGAGAGAGAGAGAGAGAGAGAGAGGAGAGAGAGAGAGAGAGAGAGAGAGAGAGAGAGAGAGAGAGGAGAGAGAGAGAGAGAGAGAGAGAGAGGAGAGAGAGAGAGAGAGAGAGAGAGAGAGAGAGAAGAGAGAGAGAGAGAGAGAGAGAGAGAGAGAGAGAGAGAGAGACGAGAGAGAGGAGAGAGAGAGAGAAGAGAGAGAGAGAGAGAGAGAGAGAGAGAGAGAGAGAGAGAGAGAGAGAGAGAGGAGAGGAGAGAGAGAGAGAGAGAGAGAGAGAGAGAGAGGAGAGAGAGAGAGAGAGAGGAGAGAGAGAGAGAGAGAGAGAGAGAGAGAGAGAGAGAGAGAGAGAGAGACAAAGAGAGAGGGAGAGAAAGAGAGACAGAGCGAGAGAGAGAGAGAGATAGAGAGAGAAAGAGAGATAAAAAAAGCGTGTCAAGCATAAAAGTTAGGAACTAGAAAAGAACTTAAGCTCACAGATATAAAGTAGTAAGGGACATCTGACTCTTGTACGAAGAGAAGCATAAGAAAAAGAAAAACAATAATGTGTTGAGTGTGGAGAGATTGACGTCTTTATAACACACTTGGCAATCACATACTACCACAGCCACCTAATGCCTACTTTAATAAGCCAGGAAATAATACTGTCTCTATCCTTTTACCAATAGCAATGCCTGAACGTTCTATCACTTCCTTAGCTAAAACAATCTTATCTATACTCTGGGGTTTTTTACGAGGTGAAAATTCCTGACCCCTTGCTGCTTACTGACTGATATTTGATGCCAAGAGATGGAAATACTACGGTTCTTCTAAATTTCAGTTGTATTTTATCATAGTAAACCATATTATCAGGTAAACATAGGCATAATTTTAAGCATGAGGCCTTAAGACAGAATGGAATTTTCGCCTCGTTAAAAAAAAGACTATAACTATTGATTTCTTATATAGCTTCTCTGTATTTTTCTCCCCCATCCAACCTCAGCCAAAAACCTCCTATTCAACTCTCTATACCTTAGCTTTTGCGTACTTTTCTTTTCTAAGGCTTAGATTTTCTATACCTTAGATTTTGCTTTCACAGCTGGGAAAAACACACTCTAGCCCATTACCAATAGCAAAGCCTAAACGTTATATCACTTCCTTAATTAAAACAACCCCATTTAACTCTCCATATCTTAGCTTTTGAGTATTTTTCTCTATTCTCTTTGTTTTATTTTGGGTATTTAACTCTCTTTACCTTAGCTCCTACGTAGTTTCTCCCATGCAACCTCAGCTCTAAGCACTTCTTGTACGAGGGCTGCTCCGTACCGTTAACGCTGCTGTGTAAATGGTCTTAAGGGCTAGGTACATATTCGAGGAAAAATAATCTCCCTTGCTTTGACTCTTTGATGGCTTACTAAGTCTTTTTTTGTTCATAATTACCTTGTTGGCTTATCGTTTAATGCATTTTCCTTCCAAGAATAAATGTGAAGTTCTTTGTCCGTCCGTCAGTCTCTCTCTCTCTCTCTCTCTCTCTCTCTCTCTCTCTCTCTCTCTCTCTCTCTCTCTCTCTCTCTCTCTCTCTCTCTCTCTCTCTCTTCTCTCTCTCTCTCTCTGCACCCAATGACGCAAAGGCCCGTCCTGAACTGGCAATGCTTTAGATATTTCAGGCAATCCCCTTGAACACTACGTATATATTATACTAACTGCGGTCTCTTATTTAGAAAACACGAGAGTAATTTTTACGTAATGACACATTAGTATTCATGCAACAAAAAAATGCATTACTATAATCACATCAACATAAACTAATTCCCTTAATATATGCGACAGAAAAAGAATAGTTTTCTGGAGCTGTGTGTAATGAAAAAGTGAACGTTATCATAATTTCAGAAAATTCTACATATTTTCCCTCCCAAATGGACGATATACTTTCTCTCCAACAAGACATATATTTTCCCTGAGGACTTAGACTACCAGGCAACACATGGAGGAGGGAGGGAGGGAGGGAGGGAAGGGATGGATGGAGGTAGTGATGGAGGGAGGTATGGAGGAAGGGAGGGAGGGAGGGAGGGAGGGAGGGAGGGAAGGAAGGGACGGGTAGGGAAGGATGAAGGGAGACGAGGGATGGAGGAAGGGAGGGGAGGGAGGGAGTGAAGGAGGGAGGGAAGGGAGGCATGGAGGGATAGATGGAGGAAGGTATGGAGGTAGGGAGGAAGGGAGGGAGGGAGAGGAGGGATGGATGGAGGTAGTGATGGAGGGAGTAGGGAGGGAGGGAGGGAGGGAGGGAGGGATGGAGGGAGGGAAGGAGGTATGAAGAAGGGAGGGAAGGAGGGAGGGAGATGAGGGATGGAGGGAGGGATGGAGGGAGGGAAGGAGGTATGAAGAAGGGAGGGAAGGAGGGAGGGAGATGAGGGATGGAGGGAGGTATGGAGGTTGGGAGGGAGAGATGGAAGGGAGGGAGTGAAGGAGGGAAGGGAGGGAAGGAGGGAGGGATAGAGGGATGAAGGAAGGTATGGAGGTAGGGAGGGAGGGAGGGAGGGAAGGGAGGTATGGAGGTAAGGAGGGAGGGAGGGAGGGAGGGAGGGAGGGAGGGAGGGAGGGAAAGGAGGGAGGGATGGAAGGGAAGGAGGGAGGGAAGGATGGATCAGCCGGGGAAATGACGGGGAGGCAGAAAAAGCTTTACCTGAAGACTGCCATAACAGGAAGTGAAAAAGACGAAATCCAAAAATCCAAATATGAAAAGAAATAGTCACAAATCGATATCTTCAGGTATCATCTCCGCGTGAAACGTATAAAACTTTAACATGTTGAAGAAAAACAACGATATATATAAATAGACGAAAAAATTAAGAATCTGGAAGGAACATTTCGCCAAGCCATGACTGAACATGCTCAATAAAAACTAGCAAGAGATTTTAACATTACAAACAAACACGATCAACGAAAATGTAAAAAAAATATCTGCCTGTTTTGTATGTTAATATGTTTAATGTAACCAAAGAAGCAGGAATGAATGTTGAAATTAGCAATGTAACTTTTTTAACCCACCCACTAACACACACACCAACACACACACCAACACACACACACACACACACACACACACACACACACACACACATACACACATACACATATACACACACACACACACACACACACACATACACACACACACACACACACACACACACACACACACACAGGCATCCAAACACATTGCACAAACATCAGACTATTATTTCTTCTCAACTTCGAGTATCTTCCTGTATTCCTTTTCTTCTTTCTTTACGTTGCAGACACCTATTAAGGGAAGAACAAGCATATATACTAATGAATCAAAGATAACGATGGAAGGCAGAGGAGGAGGAGGAGCAGGAAGAGGAAGAAGAAGAGGAGGAGGAGGAGGAGGAGGAGGAGCAGAAGGAAGAGGAAGAGGTGGTAGACAAAGAAAGAGGGAACAGAAAGAATAAAACGTCAGGAACGGTGAAAGGAAAACAGTTTGAGATAAGAAAGGATAAGTGGATGCATAGGAATGAAGGAAGGAAGAAGGAAGAAGGAGAGAGGATGGGAGGGGAGACGTGCCTGGGAGAGGAGAGAGGTGGTGAAGGTGGGGGTGGGGGTGGTTGGGGGGGATGGGATGATGTGGTGGTGGGGTGGTGGGCAAAAGTTAGGGAATTAGGGAAATCTTTCAGACGGATTCAAAAGGCTTTTCGTACAGTAAGAGAAAAGTTGTCTTACAGCTGATGTCTTTACTTTTATTCTGCTGTGTGTGTGTGTGTGTGTGTGTGTGTGTGTGTGTGTGTGTGGTGTGTGTGTGTGTGTGTGTGTGTGTGTGTGTGTGTGTGTGTGTGTGTGTGTGTGTGTGTGTGTGTGTGTGTGTGTGTGTGTGTGTGTGTGTGTGTGTGTGTGTGTGTGTGTGTGTGTGTGTGTGTGTGTGTGTGAACGGATCTAACTCATCTTTATGTATTCTTCGTGTATACTTTACCTTACAAATCTACATATTATCAATTTCTACTCTTAGTCTATCCTATCTACTACCCTATTACAGATGGATGCCTGTCTGATACGCATTTAAATATCCATATATGTATGTCTTTCATATCCCTTGAGCTTTACATACATTACGCTTTCTATAAGACTATAACTGAATCTATTATTTTGAGAGAGGGGAGAAGAGAGAAGGGAAAAGGAGCAGGAGGTTAGGGAGAAGGGAAAAGGGGCATCAATAAGATGAAAAATGTATACTGAAGAAAGAAAGGAGAAGAAAAAAAGAAAGGTAAGTGAAAGGAATAATGTGGAAGAAGAAAAGGAAGAAAGGAAGATTATGTCGAATTGGTTTAGAAGAATAGAAGGAATAGAGAAAGTGACATAAATAGCAGCGCAGAAAGGAAAGGATGGAGAATGAAAGATGAATGTGAGTAGAAAGATATGAATGGTAATAAAGAAAGAATGGATATAGGAAGAAAAAAGTGAAAGAAGAAAGAAGAAATAAGGAAATAAGGTATTTTTGGTTCAAGTCAATACAAAGCAAGTGACTGGCCCATCACGTGACTCGGCGCCACCACGTGACCACCAACGCCTCCAGTGTTGCCAAGGTCTCTCTTTTCTTCCTACTCTCTCGTTCAGCATAACACTACCACCCCATTACGGCAATATAAAAGATTCCGTCGTCAGTGTGGGTGTAACTGACACAAGTGTTGTGAATCAAGCGAACAAGCATGGTCATCGAGGAGCCCACGCACAGGCAGATCGCGAGGCCAAGTGGGATCCCTGGGTATAGGCCTGCCTACTGGTGCGCAGTATGTGGACGTAAGGCTGAGCTGAATAAGGACCTGCATTGCATCGAGCCAGAGTGCCCCAACCTGTGCCATTCGAGATGCCATGACGGGACAGCTGACTACAATTGTGACACCACAGGGCACCTTCGTTAGCGTGCGAGCATCAGCGACCACGTGACCTTCACCACGCAGGACCTGACACACGCCCCTCGCCCCGACCCCTCCGAGCCCCTCCATGATTCCACAGAGAGGGAAGATCTGGGCGACCTCTCCGGAGAGGAGTTGGTGGCGCAGGTGGTAATCCCCAGGCAGGAACTTGCCTCCAGCAAGTGCCAGATCAAGACTTACAGTGAAGTAATAGACGAGCTGCCGGAAAAGCGAAGAGTGTTGGTGGAAGCATTGTCTGTAGTGGACACATTGCTCGCTCTGAGAAACCTTGCAAGTGGTAACACAGAGCACAGAACTATTTCCTGCACAGCCAGACCGGACAAAATAGAAAAGGACTGGGACGATCACAGGGCAAACGGCAAACGCGGCAGCTAGCGAGTGGTGGGCCTCAGTGACAGACAGCGGAGGTGAGGACAGCAGAGGTGAGGACGAAATAGAGATTTGCGGCTCACTTGCTTACCCGCCCAACTGTCCAACTCGGTTCCCGCCACTTAGTCCCTCCACACCTAGTCCTCCCACCCCACGCAGCAATTCTCCACTCCCTCACCCGTCTCCGACACCAGGTAACATACCGCCACGCCCTCACCCTGCCAGCCCCCGTCGTCCTTCATCTGACCTTGAGGTGGCGCCCCTGCAACCCCAGGCAGTGCAACCCCAGGCAGTTCGTGAGAACACTACATTTCGCCCGCGACTCCGGCCTCAAGACGTGACCCAACAACCACCTCTGGGACGCTGGCAGCCGCCTCACAGTCAAGGGCGGAATCAAGGATGGATCAATCATCCCGGAAGGCCTAGGGACAGGCGTGCCAGTGAGAGGGACGGAAACAGAGACGTAACCAGAAAGTTCATCGCGAGGCCACGTCAGGTCAAGTGCTCTTGGTGCCATCGTCAGGGCCACTCTGAGGAGCGTTGCCCGAAGAGGCTTACTTGTGAGTACTGCCAGGGACGTTTCCATACGATACAAACCTGTCGGGAGCGGCTGGCGGACAAGAGACACCAGGACCTGATTGAGGCTGTCAGGGTAGGCAGCCAGGAAACACTAGCCGTCCTCAGAGGCGCTGCTACCTGGCGCCTCCCTTCACACAGCCACACCGCCACCTGGGGACCCCCAACAACCCTGTCCCAGGGACCCTACGCCCAACACCCCCAGGTGCCGAGCTTCCCGCCGCAACTTACGCCGCACGGATACGGCGATGCCTTCCTGCGACAGCATGATACAGCGCGGATGTTTTGAGAGGGAGCTTCGAAACGTGACCGTGGCACCTGCAGCCCTGACCATGCCGCGCAGAGGTCAACTACAGAGCCGTGACCATGGCACCTGCAGCCCTGGCCTCGCCGTGTAGAGGTCAACTACAGAGCCGTGACCATGGCACCTGCAGCCCTGACCACGCCGCGCAGAGGTCAACTACAGAGCCGTGACCATGGCACCTGCAGCCCTGGCCACGCCGTGTAGAGGTCAACTACAGAGCCGTGACCGTGGCACCTGCAGCCCTGGCCTCGCCGTGTAGAGGTCAACTACAGAGCCGTGACCGTGGCACCTGCAGCCCTGACCATGCCACGCAGAGGTCAACTACAGAGCCGTGACCATGGCACCTGCAGCCCTGACCACGCCACGCAGAGGTCAACTACAGAGCCGTAACCGTGGCACCTGCAGCCCTGACCACGCCACGCAGAGGTCAACTACAGAGCCGTAACCGTGGCACCTGCAGCCCTGACCATGCCACGCAGAGGTCAACTACAGAGCCGTAACCTTGGCACCTGCAGCCCTGACCATGCCACGCAGAGGTCAACTACAGAGCCGTAACCTTGGCACCTGCAGCCCTGACCATGCCACGCAGAGGTCAACTACAGAGCCGTAACCGTGGCACCTGCAGCCCTGACCATGCCACGCAGAGGTCAACTACAGAGCCGTAACCGTGGCACCTGCAGCCCTGACCATGCCACGCAGAGGTCAACTACAGAGCCGTAACCGTGGCACCTGCAGCCCTGACCACGCCATGCAGAGGTCAACTACAGAGCCGTAACCTTGGCACCTGCAGCCCTGACCATGCCACGCAGAGGTCAACTACAGAGCCGTAACCGTGGCACCTGCAGCCCTGACCATGCCACGCAGAGGTCAACTACAGAGCCGTAACCGTGGCACTGCAGCCCTGACCATGCCACGCAGAGGTCAACTACAGAGCCGTAACCTTGGCACCTGCAGCCCTGACCTCGCCGTGTAGAGGTCAACTACAGAGCCGTGACCGTGGCACCTGCAGCCCTGACCATGCCGCGCAGAGGTCAACTACAGAGCCGTGAACCGTGGCACCTGCAGCCCTGGCCTCGCCGTGTAGAGGTCAACTACAGAGCCGTGACCTTGGCACCTGCAGCCCTGGACCAGCCGTGTAGAGGTTAACCAACACGAGCCATGACCGTGGCACCTGCAGCCCTGGCCACCGCTTGAAGAACTTTAGTGTTGACCTGGCTGCGCCGGCGCAGAGCTTTTTAAAGTGAACTGTACATGTGTTGCTCAGTGATGTGCGTGGCAGAGCCACGAGTATCTAATTGTACATGTAATAGTTAGCATAAGTAATCTCAGGTATTTAAGTGGTTAAGGTTGGGTTTTAAGATAGTGGTACTCACAATACCCCTTTAACCTGTAAAATATTTTTCTTGTAATCATATTGTATGGTTAGGTTGTAAGAGGTATATGGACTCAAAAAGAATTAAAAAAGAAAAATGTAAAAAATGAAATGATGAGGAAATGAGTATCCAGGATGAATAAGGAATGAAGCAAAGGAACCATTTAGAAGAGAGAGATGAAATGAGAGAGAAGAGAGATGAGAGAGAGAGAAGGATGAGAAGAAGGAAGAGAGAGAAGAGAGGAGAGAGAGAGAGAGAGAGAGAGAGAGAGAGAGAGAGAGAGAGAGAGAGAGAGAGAGAGAGAGAGAGAGAGAGAGAGAGATAGAGAGAGAATGAGAGAGAGTTGTTCAGGTAGAGAGAAAGAGTGCGAGAAAGAGGGTTTAAGAGGAAGTATAAGAGGAAAGGGAGCTACATTACGGGAAATAGTTGGTGGTAAGAGGCCGATGGGGATTGAGAGACAGAGAAGGGGATGAGATTGAGAAATGAAGCAGAAGAGAGAAAAAAAAAGGCGGAAAGTAAAGAGTAGGGAGAGGAAGAAGGAAAAAATATAGGGAAGATGAGAAAAGAAAATTGGAGGAAGATTGGAGGCTACTTTAAAGGAGGGTGGGAAGTGAAAGAGGAGGAAAGTAAAGGTGGAAGGAATGTGGAAGAGGAAGTGGAAGTTAAAGAAAGAGTATAAAATAGATTAAAGTGAGGTGGAATGGGAAGGAAGAGTGGAATATCTCTCTCTCTCTCTCTCTCTCTCTCTCTCTCTCTCTCTCTCTCTCTCTCTCTCTCTCTCTCTCTCTCTCTCTCTCTCTCTCTCTCTCTCTCTCTCTCAATAGGCACAATTCTACGTCATAATTACATCTGTTACATCTGTTTAGGTTTTTGCCCTCTTATCTCGCTCCCATTCCCTTTTTACTGGTCATCCCTTTTCCCTCCCTCTCATTTATCCCTCTCATGCCTCCCCTCTCCCTATTTCTCTATTTTTTTCTCTATTTTATTTTTTTGTTTTTCCTCTATCTATTTTTTGTACAATCACATGCTACACAACAAATAATTCATGGCCAAACAAAAGACATTCCGAACATTCTGATGCACTAAAACAACCCACCCGCCTGATGGTCACATAAACATACACTAATTATTAAAACTATTACATACACAACTTTCTCCACAGTCCATATAATCGCTGGCTGATCATAAACAATTGTATATATTTTTGGATCTGTCAGCTGCTCGTTATGACATCATGTGGGGAAATTTTGTGGCACGAAAAACGTTTAGCCATATATTTAATGTATTTTATCTAGCCAATATAAACTCCATATAGGTTTGCGGGATAGACAGCCAATTAAACACATGTAACTCAAAAGTCATCGTACATGTGATTTCAATCATAAATACACACGATATGAACAAAAATTTGAAACATTTTTTCGGGATTAAAATTTTTACAACAATATTCTGGAACAGAATATATTTTGTAAAAACGGAAATATAGAAAAAAAATTGTTACCCCTTTCACGACCAGATCTTTCCTTTGCTATATAAAATCGTCCGTTCTTAGCTATAAGATTACGAATAGTAACTTAATATACCAAATTAGCTAGTGGAAAAGGATACAAAACAGGTCAAATCAATAAAATATTGCTTATATTCATTAAAAATTGTTTAATGGTAGTCAAATTACAATGAAAATTACGTTCTGGGCCTCAAGGGGATATTTCGGTTTCTAACAGGCAGATAACGACAACTTAAACGTCATCGCTCTCCAGTCTTTGTTCCTTCATGAAGGAAACGTGTGAATGGTAAAAGAGCAAAAAAATAGAATGGTAACAAAGCGAGAACTAAATAAGATTAGTGTTAAACATGTGCTCACATCGTACCAAAATCATTCACATTTTTTAATCAAATATTGTAAAATAAATGAAAAACGTATCACTCTGTGTTGAGAAAAATTCACCATTTTCTTTTCTCACTCCCTCTCTTTCTTTTTTTATTTTTATTTTTATTATTATTTATACAAATTAACAGTTTACAAAGAAGTTACATTCAACATTAAATTGTAGCATAGTAACTTACAGACTAAAGGTTACATTCTTCATGCTCCCTATCTTAAAGTCTTACTCTGGTCCTTATAATAGTCACTTTATCACTATCACTCAGCTCTGCCCAGCAACCAGTTGTTCACCATCACTTTGAATTCCTGGACACTCACTCCGTTAAATTTTGTTTGTGATATCAGCGTGTTCCACCAACTGATATGTGTGTTTGTGAACTGGCGCTGGTGGTGCCACGTACGGCAGCGGGGCTGTAATAGCTCACCAGGAGCCAGAGCGACAGCACTGGGGTGACCGGAGCCAGGCGGTATGGCTGCTACAACGCTTGAAGGTGACTCACACGCTTCACCTGCACCTTGAACACCACGGTGAGTCCCGCCACGTCACGTCGGTGCTGGAGGGTGGTGATATGTGGCTCCTGTCCGGCATTGTTGTTTTCGATGATCCTCACCGCTCGGGCCTGAACCTTGTCCAGGAGGGCGAGGTGTTTATTGGCCGCGCCGCCCCACGCGAGGCACGCGTACTCCAGGGAAGGAGCGAACCTGCGCCTTGTAGAGGATTTCTAGCCCCCTACCGTCGAGAAGCCACAACATCCTCCTTAGAGATGCCAGCTTCCCTGAGGCCACTCTAGCGAGCCGTTCGATGTGGGTTCTGAAAGTCAAACTATGGTCGTAGGTGACCCCCAGTACCTTCACCTCGTCCTGCTGTGCCTGTGTGTCCCCATTGAATTTGAGGCGCAGAGCTGCACCCGACCTGGAGACGTTGAGAAGCTGCTTTCTTTTTCTTCTTTTTAATCGTTTCTCCAGCAGGGGAGGACCACGGGCTAGTTTGAGCCCGTCAAAGAGATGCTTTGAAAAAAGAGAGAAGAGTATTCGTGCTCCTGGCGTGTGGCACGAGGACTGGCTTGTCCATCCTGACGAGGAGTGCGGGGCACTCAGCAGGATACACTCTCCGTGTAGGGGGGAGGGGCACTCATCAGGGGGGAGATGCTCGAAAGAGTTACGAGCCCGTAAGTATTACCCTAGGAGACTTTTACCTCGTAGCGCCTCTAAGGGAGATGTTCAAACCGTTTTCTCACTTGGTACGGGATCGCGAGGCTAAGGGTGGTCGGGAGCACCCTTAACTCCCTAAGGGAGTGAAATTTGAAGCAACAAGACATAAACAAACAATAAATTACAAGTTGTATCACTATATTTTATGTTTATTGTGTATTATAGAGCCATTTCATGCTTGCCTGTTTGAAATGTGATGTGTTTATTGCATCATTGACTCCATATATATCATATTTAACATACACTACCTATACTTGTAATACATTCATATTAGGGCAAACCTATATATTAAGTATATATATCGGTCGACTTCTTGAATCAAAACGTATAGTTCATCATACAAGTTTGGCCGCTATAATGATCCGGTGGTGGTGTCAAATGTCTTGACGTACACACGCACGTATACACACAAGCAAGGATATTATAAAGTTATACTATCCTTGCACACAAGTGTCACGTGTGTCACAGTGAGGTGTTAGCCCCCCAGTGTGTTGTCTGACCTAAAGAGCGAACGCGCAGTTCTCGTCCACTATAACAGAGTACCACCAGGGCCACGGATACGGCATACGTACGGCGCGGGCCAGCAGTGGTCTATAGATGCTAATTTCGGGCACGCGGGACTCGAACCTATGATCAGCGCATCAAGGTATACCCTGGGTACGTCTCTGTAGTAATCAGCGGGAGAATATTACGCTGAAAGGCTAATATGGCAGCTATGTCTTATCGTAACATTCTGGCGATAGTGAGCTAAAATCGGCCCTATTTTGGAAATCAGCCGATCTTAGCAACACCGGCAAACATAGTTTTTAGGTTTAGGTTAAGTTATGTTTAGGTCTGGTTTAGGTTAGGTAAGGTTTATGATAGGTTTGTGTTAAGTTTTGTAGAGTTATTTAGGTTAAATAAGCGTCCGCGGGACGATTTCCAAAAGGGGCCGATTTTAGCACAACAGCGGCATTTGAATTGTCTTTAAATTTATTTATCGGGCTCCCTGACAGCTGAGAGCATGATGATTGGCTAGATAAGGCGTGCGCACGCACGTCGATAAGGCGCTGCTCTGTGATTGGTCAGCAGAATTTCCCCACACATATCCCTAGAATATCCCTAATATTCCCCACCCAGAGGCCACCGATAACCGTACGGGAGTGACGGCTCGGTACGAGCATCTCCCTCAGCCCACCCTCGTAAGGTTATTGTAGCCATACACTCGTAAGTTGTCCCTTACGAGGGATTTTCGAACATCCCTGCCCAGGCTGCTACGCGTCGGGGATGAGGGGGAATAGAGGAGAGTGTTCGTGCTGCTGGCGTGCGGCACGAGGACTGGCTTGTCCATCCTGACGAGGAGTGCGGGGCACTCAGCAGGATACACTCTCCGTGTAGGGGGGAGGGGCACTCATCAGGGGGGAGATGCTCGAAAGAGTTACGAGCCCGTAAGTATTACCCTAGGGGACTTTTACCTCGTAGCGCCTCTAAGGGAAATGTTCAAACCGTTTTCTCACTTGGTACGGGATCGCGAGGCTAAGGGTGGTCGGGAGCACCCTTAACTCCCTAAGGGAGTGAAATTTGAAGCAACAAGACATAAACAAACAATAAATTACAAGTTGTATCACTATATTTTATGTTTATTGTGTATTATAGAGCCATTTCATGCTTGCCTGTTTGAAATGTGATGTGTTTATTGCATCATTGACTCCATATATATCATATTTAACATACACTACCTATACTTGTAATACATTCATATTAGGGCAAACCTATATATTAAGTATATATATCGGTCGACTTCTTGAATCAAAACGTATAGTTCATCATACAAGTTTGGCCGCTATAATGATCCGGTGGTGGTGGTGGTATCAAATGTCTTGACGTACACACGCACGTATACACACAAGCAAGGATATTATAAAGCTATACTATCCTTGCACACAAGCGTCACGTGTGTCACAGTGAGGTGTTAGCCCCCCAGTGTGTTGTCTGACCTAAAGAGCGAACGCGCAGTTCTCGTCCACTATAACAGAGTACCGCCAGGGCCACGGATACGGCATACGTACGGCGCGGGCCAGCAGTGGTCTATAGATGCTAATTTCGGGCACGCGGGACTCGAACCTATGATCAGCGCATCAAGGTATACCCTGGGTACGTCTCTGTAGTAATCAGCGGGAGAATATTACGCTGAAAGGCTAATATGGCAGCTATGTCTTATCGTAACATTCTGGCGATAGTGAGCTAAAATCGGCCCTATTTTGGAAATCAGCCGATCTTAGCTCAACACCGGCAAACATAGTTTTTAGGTTTAGGTTAAGTTATGTTTAGGTCTGGTTTAGGTTAGGTAAGGTTTATGATAGGTTTGTGTTAAGTTTTGTAGAGTTATTTAGGTTAAATAAGCGTCCGCGGGACGATTTCCAAAAGGGGCCGATTTTAGCACAACAGCGGCATTTGAATTGTCTTTAAATTTATTTATCGGGCTCCCTGACAGCTGAGAGCATGATGATTGGCTAGATAAGGCGTGCGCACGCACGTCGATAAGGCGCTGCTCTGTGATTGGTCAGCAGAATTTCCCCACACATATCCCTAGAATATCCCTAATATTCCCCACCCAGAGGCCACCGATAACCGTACGGGAGTGACGGCTCGGTACGAGCATCTCCCTCAGCCCACCCTCGTAAGGTTATTGTAGCCATACACTCGTAAGTTGTCCCTTACGAGGGATTTTCGAACATCCCTGCCCAGGCTGCTACGCGTCGGGGATGAGGGGGAATAGAGGAGAGTGTTCGTGCTGCTGGCGTGCGGCACGAGGACTGGCTTGTCCATCCTGACGAGGAGTGCGGGGCACTCAGCAGGATACACTCTCCGTACTATGCAATGTTTCTTTCGTTTTCCTGCGGCACACGGGCTTCCGGCAACATACGGCTCCGGGGACTACACCGGCGCCACCTTCACGGGAGCCCCGACCCGGGACACCCTCAGCACAGCCCCCGTGCCCGGGGTCTGTGCTGAGGGCGTCGTCGATCGGAGCTTCCGTGAAGGTGGCGCCGGGCATGTTGCCGAGGCCGCTCGCCTCCAAAAACCCGTGCGCCACAAGAACGAGAAGAAACATTGCTGGAAATATTTCTTCCAGCAATAAGCTGCGAAGCTGCGTTTTGTGAGAAGCAAACTTCACTTGCCACATGCTGCCCCAGGCTGCGTTGCGGCTGAGCGCATCGTTTAGCTGGGACGTGGTTGCAGCTTCCTCCTCTGAGCTGTAGCTCTGGGTCAGGGTGATGTCATCCGCAAAGGCCTTCGCCCTTGGGATGAGGTACAGCAAGTCATTAATGTAGATGTTCCAGAGCAGGGGGCCGAGGCAGCTTCCCTGAGGCACACCTGCTCTGATGGGCTGTACCTCGGACTCGTGACCACTGACAGTCACCCTCAGGTGTCTGTCCCTCAGATAGTCTCTGAAGAGAGGCAGAAGTGCCCCGTCTATGCCGGCGGCGCGGAGCTTTGTGACCAAAGCTTCATGCCATATTCGGTCAAAGGCGCCTTCGATGTCCAGCGCCACGACGGCAGTGGCCTTGCCTTGGTTCAGGGCTGCACTCAGGTCAGAAGCCAGCAGTAGGTGCAGGTCTGCCGCTGACCTCCCCTACCGAAACCCAAACTGCCTGGTGCAGAGCAGGTGGTGCCTCTCGAGGTGCTCCGTGATTCTCGAGGCCACGACGGTCTCCATCACTTTGCTGAGCACCGGCAGCAGGGACACAGGGCGGTCATTTTTTGCCTCAGTCTTTCCACCCTTCTTGTGAACTGGAACCACATTACTGGTTTTCCAGAACTTAGGCCAGGTGCTGGTCTGAAGGCAATGATTGAAAAGTGAGGCGAGTGGACGCGCCAGCTCATTGGCACACTGGCGAAGCAGACGGGGACTGATGTTGTCCGGCCCCACCGCTTTTTTTTCGTCCACTTTTAATAAAATATCTTTCACTTCACTTTCAATTGTTTTCACTGACACTCGTTTTTCACTGATTATGTTCGGCAGTGTCGGTGGTGACCTCTCAAGGTCAGCGATAAGCATATTTCCCACGAAGTGGCTGGCCAGGAGGTTCGCCTTGTCTTGAGCAGTGTGAGCCACGCTGCCATCCTCCCGTAGGAGAGAAGGGATAGTGTTTCCCTTTGACTCGCCCTGCTGCTCCTTAACAAGGCTCCACCAGCGCTTGGTCCCCACCTGGCCACCCCGCAGCTTTCCCCTGAGGTTTGCCTTCCAGTGCTCTGAGGCCCACTGTTGAGTGTCCCTCATTCGCTGGGCTGCCTCTCTGTGACTATGCCTGGTCCGTGTCGTTGGGTGCCTCTTGTAGGCACGCCAGGCGCGATACTTGGCGTCAGAGGCAGCGCGGCACTCAGGTCCAAACCAGGGCTGGTCCGATGGCTTGGTTTTGTGTGTGGCGTGTGGGACCCAGCGCACCTGTAGGGCGTGGAGCAGCTCAGTGAGCCGCCCCACCTGCTGGTCAGTGTTGCCACACAGCACGTCCTCCCAGTCCGTCCTCCTCAGTGTGGCTCTGAGTGCCTCCCAGTTTGCAGCCTCCCACTTCCAGAGCATGCGGGTGTAGCTCTCCTCACGTGGCCTCCTGAAGTGTATCTTGGTGAGGACCGCCACGTGGTCTGAGGTGCCCACAAAGTCTAGGGGTTGACACTGAACAGTGTGGGGAGGGAGGTCCGTCACCACAGGGTCCAGGGACGACCCGGAGATGTGAGTGGGGAAGGTGACGTGATTGTGGAGGTCATGCACAACCAGCAAGGTGCTAAAAGCATCCCGAACAATGTGCTGGTTCAGGTCGCCTATGATCAGCACCCTGTCGCACTGGTTGGCCGTCATCATAGAGTCAAGGTTCACTGTGAGGAAGTCCAGCAGTGTTCTGCCCTGCGAGGGAGGGCGATAGCACCCAACACACAATAAACCTTGACCATCACTGTCAATTATTTTCAGTGTCAGTATTTCCAGATCCCTGGGCACGGGCACGGGGGACTCCACCACCTGGACGTTGACCGTCTCCCGGTAGCAGAATGCCACGCCCCCTCCCTGTGTGGAGCGGTCCTTCCTCAGCCAGGCTGAGTAGCCACGGACGCGGGCATAACTGGGCGGCACTTTGTCGTCCAGGAAGGTTTCACATACAAACACTATGTCTGCCCGGTTCTTGATAGTTACGTTGTGAGTGAGTTCACCAATGTTAGTATGGAACCCTCTCACGTTAGCCGACACTATTGTTAACTCACTGTTGCCCGGCTTGTCGCAGCGCTGGGTGCTCTCTCTCTCTCTCTCTCTCTCTCTCTCTCTCTTCTCTCTAAAATAATGGAGTAGGAGGCGGGAAAGTATTGGTGACGTGATTTATGGTAAAATTTATGGTACCTTCTCATCCACCTCTCTCTCCTCTCTTTTCTCTCTCTCTCTCTCTCTCTCTCTCTCTCTCTCTCTCTCTCTCTCTCTCTCTCTCTCTCTCTCTCTCTCTCTCTCTCTCTCTCTCTCTCTCTTTCTCACATATCACTGCACACGAATGACATGGCTGCAGTTTGTTTTTCTGTGATGACCTATATGTGTACTCTCCGGGGTGTCGATAATTGTGTACATAAATATAAACATTCCATAGTTATCGACAGTATTAACTTTAAAGGCATATTTTTAATAAAGTAAAGCATATTTGAAATTATTTGTTCAATGTATAGTTACATTAGACTTTCTGTAATACCACTTGTAAATATCGACCTTGTACTTGCTCCCGTTTATACATATAGCAGCTAGCTGTTCAAATAAACCCTGTCATTACACACTCGTCCGTATCAGATCACATCTGTATACACACATGTGTATAATGTTTCATTATGGCTACAGTACTTTGTCGGCTTACTTCAATCTGTAAATGCTTAGACATACAATTAACCTTGCTGCCAGTTACGTTCTTGGTTCACTTTGTAGGATTTTGCTTGTAATAAAAACAAAATTGTAGGACTGTCGATGACTGTAGAACCCTGTCGATAATTGTGTAGGGAATTCCCTTTCTTTTATTTGTCATACCACGTGACATACACGTGACTTTGCCCCGTGATGCTTCGTTTTCTCCTTTGCATACAAACCATTTGTAAATCGTGTGTGTGTTGATACTGCTGAAAACATTTAAACCTCCCTAGGGTAAACTGACGTGGGTACAACTGCACGTCTACATCGACTTTACGTCTCCCGTGGCCGGCAGGCTGTGGGCTTCCCGGGAGTGGGAGATGACCGGCGCCCTGTGGTGGCTGGGACCATTCATGCCCCCGGGCGAGAGCAACGCGTACATGGCTTGCTCTGTGTCAGGGAATGCATGGTGGGCATGGGTGCCCTTCCTAGGGGCACAGGGGGCCATGAGGCACTTGGAGTGCCTCAGTGCGAGGGTCAACCACCTCCAGACACTGTATCAATACTTCACAGTCAGCTGTCTGGTGTGGTGGGCGGTGGTGAGCTACCTCACCGCCCTCGTCAACATTATACTCGTGTGGCGCAAAACCTTTAAGAAGCCCACGCCGCCTCCATCTCCTATCCGCCGGCCAAGGTCAATCCTCCATCCCTTCAACACCTGCTCCTTCCATCACGATCCGACCCCACGCACGTCAATCTCCAACAGGCCGGAGAGTCCCTTCCCCACCCTGGTGGACGTGATGCGCATCCTGTACAAGCCCAGACCAAAATTCAGACGCAGGCCGTACAGCCCATACATAAAGTAAGGCCTCATCGTCCCAGCCCAAGCCCCCTAACCTCAAAAGCTACGGCCCCCATCCCCCCTTTGAGAGCAAAGCACCCAATTCCCCCAGAACAAAAGCCCGAATCCCCCTAAAACTAAGTCCATAAATCCCCCAGAACCCAAGCCCGAATCCAATCCAAAAAACTAAGCCACCAAAACCTCTAGAACCCAAGCCTCAATCTCCCAAAACTAAAGTCCTCATTTCCCCCAGAGCCCAAACTTCAATCCCCCCCAAACTGAAATCCTCATTCCCCAAGAACCCCAGCGCAACTCCCCCCAAAACTGAAATCCCCATTCCCCCTAAACCCAAGCGCCAATCCCCCTAAAACTGAAATCCCCATTCCCCAAGAATCCAAGCGCCAATC
>JACEEZ010025542.1:100000-105000 GCA_016584305.1 Chionoecetes opilio
AAACAAACACAGGGAGACAGGCAAGCATGTAAACAAAAATAGTAGACAGTTACACAAAAAAAAAGCAGGGAAAAAGGGGCAGACAGTAGGGCAAAACAGGGGAGAAAAGAAATGGAAAAAAGCAAACACACTACAAACAAAAAAGGACAAACACAGGTGGAGAAGCAGGCATGTAAACAAAAATAATACAGTTACAAAATAAAGCAACAAAAAGGGGTGACAGGGCACACACGAAAAAGCCCAATTTAAAAAAGGGATAAAATAAACACACAAAAACAACAAAGGGAAAAAACAGGTGGACAAGCAGACATGTAAGCAAAAATAGTACAAAGTTACACAAAAAATAGCAGCAAAAAGAGTAGACAGACACACAGGGAGACAGTGGGCTTTCTGCTAAGTAGTGTGGGGACATAAAGTTACAACACGCAGTTTTAGTGTCGCCAGGAGGATAAGGGAAGGTACATGTGCGAGAGAGAATGTTGGGGAGGGGGGGAGAGGAGAGAGAGAGGAGAGAGAAGAGAGAGAGAGAGAGAGAGAGAAGAGGGGGAAGAGAGAGAAAAGGGGAAGAGAGAGAGGAAGAGCGGGGAGCGAAACGAGGAGAGAGAGAGAGAGAGAGAGAGAGGGGAGAGAGGGGAGAGGGAGGAGGGGAGAGAGAGAGAGAGAGAGGAGAGAGAGGAGAGAGAGAGAGGAGAGAGGAGGAGAGAGGGGAGAGAGAGAGAGAGAGAGAGAGAGAGAAGAGAGGAGAGGGGGAGAGAGAGAGGAGAAAAGAGAGGAGAGGGGAGAGGAGAGAGAGAGGGGAGTGGGGGGTGAGGAGAGAGAGAGGGGAGAGAGAAGGAGAGAGAGAGGGGAGAGAAGGGGAGAGAGAGGGGAGGGGAGAGGAGAGAGCGAGAGAGAGAGAGAGAGAGAGAGAGATGAGAGAGAGAGGGGAGGAGGAGAGGGGGGGGGAGAGAGAGAGAGAGAGAAGAGGAGAGAGAGAGAGAGGAGAGAGAGGGAGAGGGGAGGGGAAAAGAGGGGAGAGAGAAGAGAGGGGAGGAGAGAGACAGAGGGGAGAGGAGAGAGAAGAGAAGAGAGAGAGGGGAGAGGGGGGGAGAGGAGAGGAGGGGAGAGAGAGAAGAGTGTTTGTGTGTGTGAGAGAGAGAGAGAGACAGAGAGACAGAAAGAGAGAGTGTATGTGTATGTGTGAACGAATTATATTGAAATACATGAAATTTAAGTAACAAAAAAATACTTATTGTTAAAGACATTATTTCCTGCTTTAAACATCTTTCAAATTATCTATATCCTCGTTAACACCATCAATAGCCTTACCATACACCAAGGCACAACATTTTCAAACATTTTCTATTTCTATTTGCCTTAAAAAAATGAGAAATAAATAAAGATGTCCCCTTATCCTTCACTCCTTTTTTTTGTCGAGTATTCTGTTTCTTATTTCCTTTGTTTTTATCCTTTCCTCTATCTTATTTCCTTTCCTTAGTTCCTTTCTTATCGAGTATTCTGGGAGTTTCCACCATTTCCTCTCTTCGTTCTATCGCCCTTCTTTGTATCCCTCGCCCAGACACGCCTCCCTCCTCGGCCTCGTCTAGCTATCGAAACACCATATTAACTACCTGTCAGTAACAAGCTGTCGGAAAAGGCAAGAAGGAAATGAGTGGAGGAAAGGAGTCGACACGCATAATGACAGAGAGAGAGAGAAGAGAGATAGAGGAGGAGAGGAGAGAGATGAGAGAGAAGAGAGAGAGAGAGAGAGAGAGAGAGAGAGAGAGAGAGAGAGAGAGAGAGAGAGAGAGAGAGAGCGAGAGAGAAAGAGAGGGAGGGAGGAGATTAACTACAAACGGAATTCTAATATTGGCTAATTAAAACTTATGGCTCAGAAGTTGCGTCTCAGAAAACAATAACTCTCTCTCTCTCTCTCTCTCTCTCTCTCTCTCTCTCTCTCTCTCTCTCTTCTCTCTCTCTCTCTCTCTCTCTCTCTCTCTCTCTTCTCTCTCTCTCTCTCTCTCTCTCTCGAATATCGAATGGAAACTCACATAATTTCTTTCCTAATTTGTAAGAATCCTAATTTAGCTGTTTCAGTATCTACTTTTAATGGTTTGGGCTAAAAGGGAAACTATGCACGCACACACACACACACACACACACACACACACACACACACACACACACACACACACACACACACACACTCATACACACACACACACAAACACTCACACACACACACACACACACACACACATACTGGATCTGATGAAGAGGATTAAACACTTTTGAAGTTTATCAGTTGCCAAACTTATGAAAAATTACACTTTTTCCGAAGACAGTTGAATTTTCCTTAACCAGACAAATTGTAAAGAGAGAGAAGCAGTTAACTTTCGGAGTAAACCAATGATTCTCAATACGTAACAATAGAGGTTCAGAATACAACTATACAATACAATACTTTAAAACCGGAAACTGTCACACTGAAACAGAAGCCTCGGATATTTTTCCACGTGCATAAAGTAAAGAGGCTCGAAAGTCCACCTCATAACTAAATATTGATTCACATTTTGAGCTGTAAATGGGTTTTTTATTGTCACCTGAATAATCCTCTCTTTTCACCACTTAACTTGTTCCTTGCACTTTTTTTCCCTTTCTTCCCTTTCCCGACGCAATACTTTCCTTCTCCGCCCTGCTCCTCTACTCCATCCTACCTAGAACCTTCTCTCCCTCCTATTCATTATTCCATCGTGCACCTCATGTCCTGCCCGGCCAATCCTCCCACCATACCCTCCTTCACCTCTACCATCGTACTTCTCAACATTCCATGTCTCCCTTTTTTAATCCCTACTGCATACTGTTAATGCCTCACTCCACCTACGGATTTGCTGTAAAAGTACTGTTTCCCCCAACAAGTTCTGCAAATGACGTAAGAAAAAGCAAAAAGTTATCTTGATGCGCGTATCTTGGTACAGAAATAACGAACAGAATAAAACTAATGCTACAAAATAACATAGCTCAAAACTTTTCTTTTCATACAACTATTTCTTTGAGTTAAAAGAAACAAGTTCTAAAGAGCAAGAGAGAGAGAGAGAGAGAGAGAGAGAGAGAGAGAGAGAGAGAGAGAGAGAGAGAGAGAGAGAGAGAGAGAGAGAGAGAGAGAGAGAGAGAGAGAGAGAGAGAGAGAGAGAGAGAGAGAGGAGAGAGAGAGAGAGAGGAGAGAGAGAGAGAGAGAGATAATCAATTACCAAACAGACAGGCACATATACATCTGTAATATTGCTATGTGTATCACATCATAGCGCGCGCTCACGAACGCATATGAGCGTGTACACATGCACATCCTCGCACACGCAAACACACACACACACACACACACACACACACTCACACACACACACACACACACACACACACACATGCACACACACACACATGGAATCTGATTTCAGTATTCCAGCATCAGTCTCCGAGCAGTCATTAGTCTCATTAGTCTCTGTCTTCCTTTAGAGGAACAATGTAATCACACTAATTAACGTCATCCTGCCTAGTGCTCGTCTCTCAAGCCTCGTATCTATCCACCTTTCTCTAGATTCTAGAATAACAAAGAGTTCTAGAGAAAAATGGATATTAATTTCTAATAAAAAGAACTTTAGAAATGTAGATTTATTTGTAAGAGATTATCTAACAAGCAGTTTAAAACGAGTGCAACGCTGTAGCATTAACTCTTAAACCGATTTCATTTAGCTCATTCAAGTGTTTTCTTTTTACAAGAACAAAAGGGCGTATGGACTTTGGCTTCTCGCTTACTAATGTACAAAAAAGGCTTCATTGTCAGTAGCTATAATGAGATAGTTCCGCAAATGTATTAGTCTATATCATAATTATAGGGTTTTGGAAATTAACTCATGACTAACAAAAGTTTCGCAAAAGAGTTTCGTCTTTTTCGTAAAAGAGTTCGCAATCAGATCAAAGTTTCTTGATCTATGATTTCAAAGTTCATAAAACACTATTATAAATAAAACTCATAAATAGCAATTAATATTGAATATAAAGTTTATAAATAAAGTTTATAAATATCTATTTTACTATCCAATAATTTATTAAATCTAACTTTTTCAGGTGAGTGTGTCATTTACGTCATCACATTCACATTCAAGAGTCATCAAATATATATTAGTTATATTTGTTATTCAGTGTTTATGAAAGATTTGTAATGAGGACTATATGAGGACTATATGAGGACTAATGAGGACTAATGAGGACTATATGAGGATTAATGAGGACTAATGAGAACTATATGAGCATTAATGAGGACTAATGAGGACTATATGAGGATTAATGAGGACTAATGAGGACTATATGAGGATTAATGAGGACTAATGAGGACTATATGAGGATTAATGAGGACTAATGAGGAGCAATGAACCGAGTCTTTACCATATGTTTGGTTGCTTACACTCAAAGCATGTTCCCGCGAATCAATGAATGACTTCTACAACTTTCCCGTTCAGGTTACTACAACATGAATAATCTGAACCAATCATCCCCGTCGTCTGTAATCCATAGCTTTTCTTCCGTCATTTCATTCCATTAATGGGATAAAATCTGTATGGTAATATTCATATATTTTTCATTACAATGATAATATTTATGACTTTTATTTCGAAATGATACTAATTTGAAGTAAATTCCACTGAGTCATAGTTAAGCTCACACACACACACACACACACACACACACACACACATACACACACACACGCGCGCACACACGCACACACGCACACACACACACGCACACACGCATACACACAACACACACACACACACACATCATACACACATACATACACACACAACACACACACACACACACACACACACACACACACACACACACACACACACACACACACACACACACACACACACACACACACACACACACACACAGCATAAAGTACATAGAAGTTGCATTTTCCGGTTCATGACAGATGATTTGTTAATACATATTTG
>JACEEZ010025542.1:115000-117500 GCA_016584305.1 Chionoecetes opilio
GGCTCTTGTCGACCGCGTTAAAGAAGGAGGAAAGAGTTGCCCCCGACAGGATTCGAACTCGAGACATCGAGCTCATCACTCAAAGACGCTAACCATGCGGCCAACGCCGAGTGGCCGTGTCTGCTTGCGAGTAATGTGTATAATGTCGTAGAATGAAAGAAAATGAGGTACAGGATCGCAAAACAAGAGTAGAGGTGTGGGAATGCATGTGAAAGGTTACGAGGGGGGAGGATAACTAAGGTAAAGGATGCGGGGAGGGAGAGGGAGGATAACTAAGGTAAAGGATGTGGGGAGAGAGAGGGGGAGGATAACTAAGGTAAAGGATGTGGGGAGGGAGAGGGGGAGGATAACTAAGGTAAAGGATATGGGGAGAGAGAGGGGGAGGATAACTAAGGTAAAGGATGTGGGGAGAGAGAGAGGGAGGATACTTAAGGTAAAGGATGTGGGGAGGGAGAGGGGGAGGATGACTAAGGTAAAGGATGTGGGGAGGGAGAGGGGAAACACACCTTGAGGCTTAATCCTTTAGTTTTAATCCCAATCTTCTCACGTCCTTCTCATTCCCATCCACGAGCGGCAATTTCACTCTTTGAGAACCTGATTTTAATTTCCTCTCATTACGCGGTTCTCTATCTCTCTTCAAGGGGCGGAAAGGGATTTTTACGGTGTATTTTCCCTCGCTTTTGCATCTTCTTCCTCTTCCTTCTTTATCTATTTTTTTCTTCTCTTCCTCTTCCCAAAGGTGTAATATTCTCCAGCCTCAATGTTCCCGGAAATGAGATGGTTAAGACGCCGTTGTCACGATCTAAATCTTCCACTGATGAGAGAGAGAGAGAGAGAGAGAGAGGAGAGAGAGAGAGAGAGAGAGAGAGAGAGAGAGAGAGAGGAGAGAGAGAGAGAGAGAGAGAGAGAGAGAGAGAGAGAGAGAGAGAGAGAGAGAGAGAGAGTGAGAGAGAGAGAGAGAGAGAATAGATATAGAAGAATGATGATATATATAGAGAGAGAGAGAGAGAGAAAGAGAGACAGAGAGAGAGAGATACCAGAGAGAGAGAGAGAGAGAGAGAGAGAGAGAGCGAGAGAGAGAGAGAGAGAGAGAGGATACAGAGAGAGAGAGAGATACAGAGAGAGAGAGACAGAGAGAGAGAGAGAGAGAGAGAGAGAGAGAGAGGAGAGAGAGAGAGAGAGAGAGAGAGAGAGAGAGAGAGAGAGAGAGAGAGAGAGAGAGAGAGAGCGAGAGAGAGAGAGAGAGAATCAAGCTAGGAGATGGAGAGTAAAAGGCGAAAGTGTGTGTTATTCACCCATGGTCTTGTCCACGCGAGTTGGACTCGCAATCGCCAGTTTCACCCTGCCAGAATGAGCTTGGAGCTCATAATGACCGATCTCTGTATAAATATGGGACCTCATACACCACACACACCCATCCAATTGCTCAAGGGGAACAGTAACAGCCCGAATTTATCAGTGAAAAATCCCCAGAAACAGTGAGGATACGAACCGGCTACCACAGAATGATGCGCCATCGTTCTTATCCACTTGACCATCATGTGCGTGTGTGGGAGGGGGGGGGGTATTTACATAGTTGTATTTTACAGGGCCTGAGCTAAACTCATGTGGTCCCGTCTCCATATTTACATTTATACAGTCTTTCCTTCAACGGTGTGTGTGTGTGTGTGTGTGTGTGTGTGTGTGTGTGTGTGTGTGTGTGTGTGTGTGTGTGTGTGTGTGTGTGTGTGTGTGTGTGTGTGTGTGTGTGTGTGTGTGTGTGTGTGTGTGTGTGTGTGTGTGTGTGTGTGTGTGTGTGTGTGTGTGTATGTGTGTGTGTGTGTGTGTGTGTGTGTGTGTGTGTGTGGTGTGTGTGTGTGTGTGTGTGTGTGTGTGTGTGTGTGTGAATGGGGTTTCGTATCAATAACTATGAAAAAATACTACAAAAAAGGAATACACAAAACTATAGAAAGCTAAATACATAAACTTAATCTAAAAACAGTATATTTCACGGTCCCAACACTCGCAGAAAAATGGTAATCAAAATATACATACAGAAGAAAAAACCCAACGAGAGAGAGCGAGAGAGAGAGAGAGAGAGAGAGAGAGAGAGAGAGAGAGAGAGAGAGAGAGAGAGAGAGAGAGAGAGAGAGAGAGAGAGAGAGAGAAAGAAAGTTAGCAGAAAATCTCGCTAAGTTTACCAGAGTCAGCCTCCGCTAAAGAGCTGGGAGTGGGCACTGAGTTTAGCGATTAGCCGAGAGCAAGCGAAGTTATCATTTAGCGCAGAAGAGGAGAGGAGGAGCGAGGAGGGGGAGAGAAAGTCAAGAGAAGCGGAGAGAAGCAGGAGTAGGAGGAGAGGAGGAGAGGTGGGAGTGGGAGAGAGGAGGTAGGAGGAGGAGGAAGCTGAGGAGGAGGAGGACGAGGTAGGAGGAGGAGGGAGGAGGAGGAGGAGAGGAGGAGGAGGAGGAGGAGGAGGAGGAGAGGAGGAGGAGGAGGAGGAGGAGAAAGAGGATAAGGGGAG
>JACEEZ010025542.1:120000-124528 GCA_016584305.1 Chionoecetes opilio
CTCACGATAAAATATTTCACTCATAGTAATCAAGGGTAATTACATTGCACATATAGGGATTCACTGGAGCCCCAAACACTGTAATTACAAATCCTCTTCATACACAAAAAGAATAATATCAACAAAAGAGGTGAGTGGTCGCCCAAAACCTGACATATTATCACCAAACAGAATAATGTCACCGTGAATTTTAGACGCCAAATAATCACACTGACAACTGCTGCCAATTACACACTGCGCAAAAAAAATGTTAGAGTAAAATAGCAGTGGGTCAGATATGTATGAGGTCCTTTTTTTATCTTTTTGAGCAGTTGAACACGTACGGAACATGAATTAGCTTATACAGTATTTGAGTAGCACGATTTTGTTTGTTGTTTCTATAAATTTGCTTGTTTTATTGAGCGCACATAATGAATTAATACACTAAATACGTTAACTTGTTGGTATGAAAATTTATCAACCTATGAAAAAGCAAATACAAAATTAATGTTCACGTTTACCCTTCACATTTTTTTTTTTTTTTATGATCTCACTTGCCTAGGTACCCATTTTTTCTTTAATTTTTAGTTTAATCAGTGCATCATTTACCTGCTGTACCATTTATTACGCTCAAACCCTCATTTATAACTCCATCCCTTCTGTCTCATCTTTTTCTCATTATCTCATCGTTTTTCTCTCTTATTGGTTGCTATCTTTCTCCTTCTCTCCTTTCCTCTTCTTCCTCCTCTCTCAATCCGCTAATTACTTCCCTCATATTCTCAAGTCTGCTCTGTCTTGTTACCCGCCATTTATTTTCTCTCCAACATATTATCACTGTTCTTCATCCTCTAACATTTTCTCCTTCCCCTCTTCGTGCTTATATCATTCTCTTAGATCTTTCCTCCCTTGACACAGGCGCCTTTCTTCTTCGCTCTTCATTTTCCCCTCATTCGATTCCTCCCCCGGTCTCCTCCTCTTCATCTTCCTTTACTTTTTTCTTAACTACCTTACCCTTCATCTTTCCTTTCTATCCTACCTCTCCGTCTCCCTTATCAGTCACTTAAATTCAGCTGAGTCCCCGAATACTCCGTCAAAAAATGATTTAATATCCTGAGTCCTTACGGAGGATCTTCCTGGACACACCCCGGCTTGACTTTTTTACTCCATTCTCTTCCTGAGTCCTGTTTGAGGAGGAGGAGGAGGAAGAGGAAGAGGAAGAGGAAGAGGAAGAGGGAAGAGGAAGAGGAAGAGTAAGAGGAAGAAGAGGAGGAGGAAGAGGAAGAGGAGAAGGAAGAGGAGGAGGAAGTGGAGGAGGAAGAGGAGGAAGAGGAAGAGGAGGAGGAGGAGGAGGAGGAGGAGGAGAGGAGGAGGAGGAGGAGGAGGGAGGAGGAGGAGAAGGAGGAGGAGGAGGAGGAGGAGGAGGGGAGGGGGAGGAGGAGGAGGAGGGGAGGGAGGAGGAGGAGGAGGAGGGAGGAGGAGGAGGAGGAGGAGGAGGAGGAGGAGGAGGATTTGAAAGGCTGTTTGAAAGGAGGAAAGATGAAAGAGTGCGGAAGAAAGAGGAGAGGATGATGTACATGTGAGAGAGAAGGAGGAGAATACATTAGAAAAGGTTGCAAGGAGCGGAAAATGAGTGAGCAGTAAGGCACAGGAGGGAAGAGGATACCTAGGGAGAGGCTGATAAGGAAGAGAAAGAGGAGTTTAAAACGGAGGGTAAGAAGAATAAAGAGCTGGAGGAAGCCATTCATAATCCTCCATTAAGGAAACTTGCAATATTTCCATGCAGTTTTGATTAATAGGAAAACACGGACAAAAGCACGGGCGAGGACCAACCATCAGAGCCCTCAAGTGAACCTCCAGAGCCTACCATCCGAGCCCTGGGTCACCACTGCCTACAGTTGCTATAGGCACAAATGTTAAAAAAAAAAATAATAATAAAAAAAAAAAAAAAAAAAAAAAAAAAAAAAAAAAAGGGAGAGAACGCAGAAAAATAACAAAGAAATAAGTAAAAAGAGGCTAAAAAATCAAAAACATAAACAAATAGACTGACTTGAAATCATAATGAACATCAAAGTAAAAGTGGATAAATATATCACAGAAAATCCTAGTTATCATGAATCTGGGATAAAAAACAGATCATGTCTATCCTCTATCCCAGACACTCTTCCTTTACCCCCTTAACTACAGGTACTTTAGTTAACTTAGAAACTTCACTTAACAGGAACTACCACGTGTATAGGTATCACGGCCTCTTGTAGCTTCCTTATTTTCTAATGTTCTTATGTTAACTATTCCTTAAACTCCCTTAAATTTTTATTCCCGACTCCTTTCCTACCTTAAACCCTCATTCCCTCACTCCCTCACCGCATACTCATCTTCGTATAGGGCGCATTACCTACTCTCATTTCTCACATTACTCTGCGGCATAAACAGCGTCGGGAGAACGGGTGAGTGTGAAGTTATGGAGCCGCGGAGGCCAACTGTACCACCCTCGATCTCTCGCCCTACTACCTCGCCTGCAGATACAAAGCCATGCACGTTATAAAGTCCTCCTCCTCACGCCATTCCTACTACCTTTCCCTGTTTTATTGTTTTGTTTCTCCTTCATTTAACAACCATTGATTTTTTTCCCTCTTCATTTGACCACCAATATTTTTTGTGTCTGTATGTTAGCCTTTCTCCAGTTACTAATTTCATCGTTACGTTCATTTCTTTTCCTTTTCTCTCTATCCGTAACAGACTTTCTACACTCTTACTCACGTATATACACATCAAGGTCTTAGACATTTAACCCCTTCACGCCCAAATATTTCCTTTCCTACAAAAAATCGTCTGTTAGCCATTACGAAAAGTAGCTTAATATACCAAATTAAATAGAGGACAAGGGTATTAAACAGGTCATATCTATAGAATATTGCTTATATTCATTAAAACAGTCAAATGGTAGTAAAATTACAATGGAGATTATGTTCTGGGTCTCAAGGGGTTAAGGTCATGGTGGTGGTTGTAAGGAGAGTTAACCCCATCCTTGCCATCCTAATATCCTTAAGTGACGGGATAAGAGTGGATGGGATGAAGGAGAGTAGTTGCGCCTCTGGTACAGTCACCTTTCCCCTCTTTTCGAGTACGTAAATCTGGTTGTAATATTTTGTACAGCGAGGAACGTTAAGGGGATACTGAAGAGGTTGGATATAAAAGGGAAAGAATAATGGATTCATGGAAAGGGAAGGAATGAATAGAGGCAAGGTGAGAAAGATGAAGGCGAATAGGGAGGAATTAGAAAAGAAACAGAGGCATGATGAGAAATATGATCGCGAATAAGGAAGAAGGAGAGAAGTAAAAGAAGAGAGATGAGAAAGATGAAGGCGAATAAGGAAGAAGGGATGGAAAGGAAGACTATGGAGAAGTGGAGGAAGGTTGAAGGGAGAGGAAGGATCACACACACAAAAATATTCTGTATTTAGAGAGAAAACGTCGCTTTTGGAAATTGGAATCTTCTAGGGATGACGAAGGGAGAGAAGTTGCGGGTTGTTGAGGGGGGGAAAAAAAAAATGAGGGGAAAGGGGGGAAAAGGGGAGGGGGAGAAAAAGAGAGAGGGGAGGAGAGAGGGGGAGAGAGAGAGAGAGGAGGGAAAAGGAGGAGAGAGGAGAGAGAGGATGAGAGAGAGAGAAGGAGGAAAGGGGGAGAGGGGGGAGGACAGGAGGGGGGAGAGAGGAGCGGGAGAGGAGGGGAAGAAGAGAGAAGGCGTAATGGAGTGTGAAAACGAGAACCTGGGGAAAGTGGAGGGAAAGGGGGGGGGGGCCCCCCCCCCCCTTTTTTTTTCCCCCCCCTTTCCCCCCCCCCAAAACCCCCCCGGACGACTAAAACCCTAAAGTTTCTCCTCATAAACCATGAAGAATATATTTCATGCCATGACTCAGAAGAACAACAAGAGCAAAAAGAAAAACCGCAACAACATCTGTAAGTTTATGTGTTGATGCGAATTTTGCTGCGCGAAGTTACTTGATCCACTAAATCTTCCTGGATCATCTCTTCCTCTTGCTATTCCTCTTTCTCCTCCGTCACCTAGAGCCATTCCTCTTAATCTTCCTTTTCCTGCTGTTCCGTTTTTTTCTCCTCCATCATTTAACAAACACTGATTTTTTTCCCTCTTCATTTGACCACCATTTTTTTTTGTCTCTATGGATGTCAGCATTTCTCCATTTAGCCTTTTTTCCTTTTCACTCTATCCGTCACAACTTTTTACATCTTACTATAATACATTCCTAGCCCTTATTTTAAAATTTTTTTTTCTAGCGTCTATGGGAAAAATACTCAATTTTTAAAATAAATTTTCTTATAATTTTATCCTTTTCTTAATTGTTTAACCCATATATTTCATTTTCATTCTTATATCCATGTTGACTTTATATTAAAGCAGTTTTCATTCTAGAAGTTTTTTTACACGACCGTTTTGATCAATTATCTATTATTTTGTCTCTTCTTCCTTCTCCTGGAACTCCTCTAAACGCAACTTTGAACATAACTCTCTAAAAGTAATGATCGACATACA